>OX328126.1:84432035-84944535 GCA_946811695.1 Gonocerus acuteangulatus
TAATATTTTCCTTGGCCTTTGTTCAAAGGGTTTTATGGCTATACCTGGGGTCGGGTCCGCAAGACCCTAGAAACCTCTTCTACCGATACTTCATTTCATACGTTTCAATGAATTGGAAAATATCAAACATTTTCACATATTCCTGTGTATTTTTACTATAGTAATAATTCTACAGATAAAATCAATTAAAAAATAAAATAAAAAAACCAACAGCATAAAGGCAATTGAAAATATTCAAAAGACGTCATCGAATCTTTCTCTTGGCAAGCTATATTTCTAACAACGAATTGTTTTTCTTTTTTTTTTGCCTAATCTGTTTTATTGTAAAATACATTATCCAACTATAAGCAATTAAAAAATAACAAGAAATAAAAACAGAGAAAAAGAACAGTTTGAATAAGCAAAATCAATTACTTCAATGGTTTAAGCACTTATTTCTCCGATTGACATCGCCTAATCAAAACTTTCATCAGAAACTTTTTTGTAGAGCATTTAGTAAGCTTTCTAATGGTATTCTTTCGTTTGCCAAGATTCTCAACCTTTTTCGAGATATTAAGGAAAATATACAAAGTTACCAAAACTTTTTATGTCTGTTAATAAAATATTTTATTCTAACCCTTCCTTAACTCCAAACGTAACCAAAATTTCAACATATTAGTTTAAATTATAGTAAAACATGCAGAAAATGTTTCAACTGAATCCCATGATTCTAAGTACCCAAACCAAAAACGGTATTCAAAAACTATTTTTCCAATTTTCTCAAAAACGGTTAAAGTTATCGCCTTGAAAATGGTTTCATTCGTTTTCCTAGCCAAAGAAGCCTATAAAACAAGTACTTACAAGCATATGAACTCAAAAACGTAAGCGTTACGATTTTTTTTGCGCGAATTTCGCCCCAAACACCATCTTCCAGTGGGCGGATTTTGCTGGTTAACGAACTTGACATTTCAAATCAGGCGACAGATTTTTGTACCAAATTTCATCAAAATCGGACCATTAGGGAGGCCAGAAATCCGCGAACAGACAAATATATATATATATATATATATATATATATATATATAAATAAATATATACATATATATATATATATATATATATATATATATATATAAATAAATATATACATATATATATATATATATATATATATATATATATACAAATTTTAGCCACCGTTATTTTCGGTCTCTAGGGGTTCTGAAACGCGAAATTTTCTAGTCGGCACTTCCGGAATGTTTCATTGTATCAACCTTATAAGCGGGGTTCCTCCCTATCGGGGAGGGAGGAACCGCGCTAAAATGTGTTTAATAGTAAGATCAGGCCTTAATTCTCTTTTAAATAAATATGCATGAGTGAGATTAGTATGTCCAATTCTAATCCTCGACAGAACCACCTCATCTCGCCTAGTGTCTTGAGATGAGATTTTCCATGCCGAGGTAGTGGATTTAATCTCCCTCAACTTATTTTCTCTATTTAGGAACCATTTATATTGCCACTTTGAGAAAATATGGTATTTTAGATGTGCCACAGCATCTGACGGCAGGATGTGCGAGTAAGGAATCCCTTCTTTAATAGCTTGCTTGGCTACTACATCACTACCACTTATACCGTTGTGGCTAGGAGAAATAATTGCTTGAAACTTTGAAGTAATCGGTTTCGTTTATTTGAACGGTTCTTTCTGTCTGTTTTTATTTCGTCGTATTCTTGTAATTGCTTATAGTAACAAGTATAATTAGAAATTTGTTTGTTATAAATAGAGCTTTCCGAGTGGGATTCGAAGACGCAATGTAAATATTTTCTACTAATATACTGCTGTTGGTTTCATTCCTCAGAACGCTTTTTTCCTATTTATCTCACTTTTTAATGTGTTTTTTTTTTTTTTTTTTTTTTTTTTTTTTTTTTTTTTTTTTTTTTTTTTTTTTTTTTTTAAATGCATTGAACAGTGAAATAAGTATTCTATTTCGTTTCACCGCGAGTGGTGAGGGCTGGGTCACCTGTTCGGGTACTACTGGACTATGCTATGCTTGCCCTCCACTCCTCTGCCTGCGTGAATCCTCTCATAAAATTTCCTTTATTAAAAAATTTCAAATTGTGGGAAACCTTAATTTTGTTTATTTATTTACTTTTCCTTTTTAGGTCTGAACATTTAAGTTTAATTATGTAATGCTCCAATATATTTTTATAGGCTATATTATGTAATGCTCCAATATATTTTTATAGGCTATATTTTTTAATAAAATAAATAAAATAGTTTTTAGATTTTACTCTATATTTTTTACAAAATATCAAAACCTACCAATAACTGCTTCTATTCCCTGACTAATAGCAGTAGGGATATAAAAGGTACCGCGCTTAGATGACACAATTCCTGTGAGTTGGACTTTTTTTTACGAACATCTATATCTTGTGTGATATACTTCCAGAATGGTTACTAGAGTGTTAACTTTGGTCTTCCTCTGCCTCCCGGCACTTTCATTGCTGACAAAGGCTACCAAAGAGTAGCCGAAACGTCCTGAATATAGAATTTTTTTACAAAAATCGTATTGAGGTTTTTTTTTAGCCGAATCCCAACTGTTCAATCTTTGCTTATCACCTCGACGGCTAACTATCTAATCTTCATGATCTATATCTTGTTCTTACATCTATGCAATCATACTTTTTACAAAGCAACATTGTCTCAAATGCAACATTAGAAACACAACACTATCTTAAGAGGTAATACTACCCTGTATCATTGCTTATCACCTCGACGGCTAACTATCTAATCTTCATCATTTATATCTTGTTCTTACATCTATGCAATCATACTTTTTACAAAGCAACATTGTCTCAAATGCAACATTAGAAAAACAACACTATCGTATCTTTTTTCTACTACCTGTATCTTTTTGTTTTACCATTTTTTTAACGGCTAAAATACTTCTTTAACTAATCCAAGAGTCATTATGCGAGGAAAAAAATACGATTTTCCCTGTGAAGTCCCGATGACGAGCGAACGCGATGTTCATTTGAAGATAAATATTTGAGCGAGCTTTGATTGGTCCCTTTTTAATTGTTAAGTTTTTTGGGGTCTTTAATAGATTTCAAAATTAAAACCCATTTATTGTATCTTTATTACAAGAAAGTATGAATAAAAAATTAAATACGAAAAAATGATCTTTTCAGATCTTAAACATTAAAGTCGTTTTTAAAATGTTTCTTAAATTAGGCGATACTCTGGCGTCTTCAATTCTTTCCCAATCAAGTTCAAATTTTAGCTGCAGCTTTTTAATGATATTTGCTTGTGAAGTACGTAAGATTTTTTTAATTAATTGAATTATTCACGAAGAAATTAAAATCAAGCCTTTGTTAAAGAGAAAAACGGAAAAAGAAATGTGTATATTTAGTGAAGAATCCATCTTGAACTCTCTCTCTCTCTATCCGCTCAGAAAGTTGTCCGTTCCGACAAATTGCTACAAACCTCTCGAATCAGCCCAGATATATTACAGCTCTGTGTATACACCAGGGAGTAGAAGAAGTAACAGCGAGAATCAGCCCAGATATATTACAGCTCTGTGTATACACCGGGGAGTGGAAGAAGTAACAGCGAGAATCAGCCCAGATATATTACAGCTCTGTGTATACACCAGGGAGTAGAAGAAGTAACACCGAGAATCAGCCCAGATATATTACAGCTCTGTGTATACAATACAATACAAAGGGACCTGGGCCCTACGCCCTTGTTCGCCGCGACCCTATTGGATCTATTGTGATTTGCGTCCCTGTCTTACTCCCTTTCTAGCTTGCAGCTCCTCACGTATAGCTTGAGCTCCTTGGGAGTAGCCTCGGCTATGTCCTTGGGCGTAGCAATTGCCTTCCCTATGTGCACTAGCCTATTGTAGGCCAAGGCCTCACATTCGCAGAGGACGTGCTGTGAGGTTTCCTCTTCTTCGAGGCACCAGCGACATGTAGGGTCCTCTATTAGCCCCATCGTGCACAGGTGTTTTCTTAGCGGACCATGTCCAGAGCTCTGTGTATACACCAGGGAGTAGAAGAAGTAACAGCGAGAATCAGCCCAGATATATTACAGCTCTGTGTATACACCGGGGAGTGGAAGAAGTAACAGCGAGAATCAGCCCAGATATATTACAGCTCTGTGTATACACCAGGGAGTAGAAGAAGTAACACCGAGAATCAGCCCAGATATATTACAGCTCTGTGTATACACCAGGGAGTGGAAGAAGTTACAGCGAGAATCAGCCCAGATATATTACAGCTCTGTGTATACACCGGGGAGTAGAAGAAGTTACACCGAGAATCAGCCCAGATATATTACAGCTCTGTGTATACACCAGGGAGTAGAAGGAGTTACAGCGAGAATCAGCCCAGATATATTACAGCTCTGTGTATACACCGGGGAGTGGAAGAAGTTACAGCGAGAATCAGCCCAGATATATTACAGCTCTGTGTATACACCGGGGAGTAGAAGAAGTTACAGCGAGAATCAGCCCAGATATATTACAGCTCTGTGTATACACCGGGGAGTAGAAGAAGTTACACCGAGAATCAGCCCAGATATATTACAGCTCTGTGTATACACCAGGGAGTAGAAGAAGTTACAGCGAGAATCAGCCCAGATATATTACAGCTCTGTGTATACACCGGGGAGTGGAAGACGTTACAGCGAGAATCAGCCCAGATATATTACAGCTCAGTGTATACACCAGGGAGTAGAAGAAGTAACACCGAGAATCAGCCCAGATATATTACAGCTCTGTGTATACACCAGGGAGTGGAAGAAGTTACAGCGAGAATCAGCCCAGATATATTACAGCTCTGTGTATACACCGGGGAGTAGAAGAAGTCACACCGAGAATCAGCCCAGATATATTACAGCTCTGTGTATACACCAGGGAGTAGAAGAAGTTACAGCGAGAATCAGCCCAGATATATTACAGCTCTGTGTATACACCAGGGAGTGGAAGAAGTAACAGCGAGAATCAGCCCAGATATATTACAGTTCTGTGTATACACCAGGGAGTGGAAGAAGTAACACCGAGAATCAGCCCAGATATATTACAGCTCTGTGTATACACCAGGGAGTGGAAGAAGTAACACCGAGAATCAGCCCAGATATATTACAGCTCTGTGTATACACCAGGGAGTGGAAGAAGTAACACCGAGAATCAGCCCAGATATATTACAGCTCTGTGTATACACCAGGGAGTAGAAGGAGTTACAGCGAGAATCAGCCCAGATATATTACAGCTCTGTGTATACACCAGGGAGTAGAAGGAGTTACAGCGAGAATCAGCCCAGATATATTACAGCTCTGTGTATACACCAGGGAGTAGAAGGAGTTACAGCGAGAATCAGCCCAGATATATTACAGCTCTGTGTATACACCGGGGAGTGGAAGAAGTTACAGCGAGAATCAGCCCAGATATATTACAGCTCTGTGTATACACCGGGGAGTAGAAGAAGTTACAGCGAGAATCAGCCCAGATATATTACAGCTCTGTGTATACACCGGGGAGTAGAAGAAGTTACACCGAGAATCAGCCCAGATATATTACAGCTCTGTGTATACACCGGGGAGTGGAAGAAGTTACAGCGAGAATCAGCCCAGATATATTACAGCTCTGTGTATACACCAGGGAGTAGAAGAAGTTACAGCGAGAATCAGCCCAGATATATTACAGCTCTGTGTATACACCGGGGAGTAGAAGAAGTTACACCGAGAATCAGCCCAGATATATTACAGCTCTGTGTATACACCAGGGAGTAGAAGGAGTTACAGCGAGAATCAGCCCAGATATATTACAGCTCTGTGTATACACCGGGGAGTGGAAGAAGTTACAGCGAGAATCAGCCCAGATATATTACAGCTCTGTGTATACACCGGGGAGTAGAAGAAGTTACAGCGAGAATCAGCCCAGATATATTACAGCTCTGTGTATACACCGGGGAGTAGAAGAAGTTACACCGAGAATCAGCCCAGATATATTACAGCTCTGTGTATACACCAGGGAGTAGAAGAAGTTACAGCGAGAATCAGCCCAGATATATTACAGCTCTGTGTATACACCGGGGAGTGGAAGACGTTACAGCGAGAATCAGCCCAGATATATTACAGCTCTGTGTATACACCAGGGAGTAGAAGAAGTAACACCGAGAATCAGCCCAGATATATTACAGCTCTGTGTATACACCAGGGAGTGGAAGAAGTTACAGCGAGAATCAGCCCAGATATATTACAGCTCTGTGTATACACCGGGGAGTAGAAGAAGTTACACCGAGAATCAGCCCAGATATATTACAGCTCTGTGTATACACCAGGGAGTAGAAGAAGTTACAGCGAGAATCAGCCCAGATATATTACAGCTCTGTGTATACACCAGGGAGTGGAAGAAGTAACAGCGAGAATCAGCCCAGATATATTACAGCTCTGTGTATACACCAGGGAGTGGAAGAAGTAACACCGAGAATCAGCCCAGATATATTACAGCTCTGTGTATACACCAGGGAGTGGAAGAAGTAACACCGAGAATCAGCCCAGATATATTACAGCTCTGTGTATACACCAGGGAGTAGAAGGAGTTACAGCGAGAATCAGCCCAGATATATTACAGCTCTGTGTATACACCAGGGAGTAGAAGGAGTTACAGCGAGAATCAGCCCAGATATATTACAGCTCTGTGTATACACCGGGGAGTGGTAGAAGTTAGAGCGAGAATCAGCCCAGATATATTACAGCTCTGTGTATACACCGGGGAGTGGAAGAAGTTACAGCGAGAATCAGCCCAGATATATTACAGCTCTGTGTATACACCAGGGAGTAGAAGAAGTGACAGCGAGAATCAGCCCAGATATATTACAGCTCTGTGTATACACCAGGGAGTAGAAGAAGTTACAGCGAGAATCAGCCCAGATATATTACAGCTCTGTGTATACACCGGGAAGTGGTAGAAGTTACACCGAGAATCAGCCCAGATATATTACAGCTCTGTGTATACACCGAGGAGTAGAAGGAGTAACACCGAGAATGTAATCTAACAGCAACTCTCTTCTATTTTTTCAGATTGAGTTGAAATTTGTTTGTGACAAATTTACCTTTCTCTACTTCGTATATAGTTTTGTGTATTCATATTTGCACAGTTTTGGAGTCTAAAACACCTTTTTATTTTAAATTTGATCTGAATTTATATTTGGATTGGTTCTTCCAACCAAGCCTACGACTCTCCCTGAATCAAGACCTACATGTGTGCCACGTTTGGTCAAAATCGGCCAAACGGTGCATGGGTGTCTATAAGGAGGGGGAACTGAGGGGGCTGCAGCCCCCCCCCATTTTTGATTTGATCGGTAAAAATGTGTCATAAACCCCTAAAAATAAATTAAATAAGATAACTTAATAGACAAGGTATAGTTGGGATTCGGCTAGGAGAAAAACATCAGACTTTCAGGAAGAAATCTGTATTTGGACGTTTCGTCGAAATTCAGATTTCTTCCTGAAAGTCTGATGTTTTTCTCCTAGCCGAATCCCAACTATACCTTGCCTTCGTATCTCTGCAACGGCTAACTATCTCCATCTTCACTAAGATAACTTAGGTTATAAAAAATATTTTATTTTGGGTGTAAGCGCGTTTTAGTTCGTTAAAACTATATCAAGTTCTAAATTGATTATATTCCATACCCCGGAAATGGTCACAGTCCCCCCCCCCGATATTTTCTTATAAAAAAACGTAGTGTTATAAAGATACCACAAATAACAAGAATGTATTCTATTATAAACTGGTCTACTCATTCTAAAAGCGATTTTCGATTTAGTAGGGAATTTTCATGTTAAAGGCCATCACAGAAGAAATGTTCACGCCTTAAGGTGGATTCAAACCACTGTTTCTCCGCTGGTAACCCGGCACGATTACCGCTCTACAATGTCCACATCTGGGAATAAACAACGGTATTTATTTATTTTTGGCTCACCGAGAGCATAAGTAAATTTTATACCATGTTGCTATCTGCTGCAAGAATTGCAATTTAGCGACCAGCTTATCTTGGTATTAACTTGTTTGTAATGCAAATTAGTCATTCTTGTGAAGAGAAAGGGATAATCATGCTAAACAGTTTGTTACATCAAACGGCTCTTTAGGCAGAAAGGGTTATCCAAAGCAAAACAACCTGAGGCAGTGATCTTGCATTCAATCAAATATCCAATCAAGATATTCGCAAATTGAAGTGCACTGAACGACATTCATGTAACATTTCTTTCAAATTTATCCTAAACGTTTAATGCATATTATGAGTAAGTCATTATTATTATGCTTCGTCGCATATTATGAGACTTTCTTTGCAGTACATAACTTTAAGAGATCTTTTTGCAATCCCTCGGCGCACATCATCGCCAATTTCTCAGAGCTTGGTGGCATATTATAAGCTTTGTAATGCTTGATCCGACTTTACGGGATGGTTTTGTAATGCTTCACCGCACATTATCGCCCATTCCTCAGAGCTTGGTGGCATATTATAAGCTTTGTAATGCTTGATCCGACTTTACGGGATGGTTTTGCAATGCTTCACCGCACATTATAGCCCATTTCTAAGAGCTTGGTGGCATATTATAAGCTTTGTAATGCTTGATCCGACTTTACGGGATGGTTTTGCAATGCTTCACCGCACATTATCGCCCAGGGGCAGTCTGAAGAGTACAAGCTGGAACCGGGTGTAAAACTACACCGAGGGACAACTTCGTAACGCCAATGTAAGCGGATTGCCACAGGCCTCGAGAGAAACAACCGGCATAAGGGATTCCGAATATACTTCATCGGGATAGCACTACAGAACATCTCTTGTGGCAGCCAGTCCTGGGAATGGGAGGGCTGGGACGTCTCTCATAGATTAGAGGACTGGTGATTCTTACATAAGAATACCCACCACCCGTATAATGAGTGTACCAAAAATTAAATTTTTTTTACAATAATCAATTCTAATAATAATTAATTAAATCGAAAATAACATAAAAGGACTATATGTCAAATGATACTAACATAATATTTTAGCTCTTGTATATTTAAAGATCTTCTTCAAATATAAAGAGTACTTTGGGCGGGAAATATAATTTGAGGTAGAAACTTGGCAGAGTAACGGTTAAATATGTAAATACACCACAAGGGAAGCGAGAAGGCTGCTTGCTAGAGACTTTGTAAGGTGATTAGTGAGTTTGGTGAAGGAGTGTTGGTGAGGAGTGAGCTTAAAGTGTATTCCTCTTTCATTACGTCACTCGCAGCCAGCGCTATTTGCGGCGAAAACTTGCGGCATTAAGTTCTTGCGGCCCCGCAAAGCGTAATGAAGGCATTACATGATCTTTACGAGTTCCGTACCTTCTTATGCTCTTTGTAAATGTCTGCCTTCGTCTAGAAGAAATGTGAGACTGACGTTTTTCAATCTAGAAATTTCATTAGTTCGGTTGGGAATTCTGGGAATGGAAATCTAATCCATTTACTATTGAAATTCTCCCCCCCCCCTATTCCAATTTCTTGCTCCCTTTTACTAAATGAATAAAAATTCTGGATTTAACTTTAGGCGATTTTACTCCTCAAACGAACAGCCCCATCATAGGGACTCCTGTATTCTTATGTAATTTTACGCATTTTTTGTTTCAATATATATATATTCATTCAGGGTGTTCAGCATTGAGATGTCACAACAATAGTGTTTTATTCTACAAGTAATTTTTAGTTGACACTAAAAAATGAGCGTTCTATCTGAACACGTAGCTAGTAGGTACAATAGTAGGTACTCAAACTTTTGTCTATTTTCATAACTATTGGTCTTCTGATGAAAAACTCTGTATTCCAGATTTCCGGAGCGTAGATAACGACCACATTTTTTTAATCTACATTAAATTTCCAATAAGAAACATCCTTTATTGAAATATTGACGTGTAATTTAAGAGCTATACTAAAAGTCATATAGATTTGAACTATTGTTAATAGTTTTTTTCTTAAATTATTCAATATTTTCTTAATCAGCAATTTGTACACTTAGAGCTTTTCTTCCGCCTCAAAAGTTGCCGTATTTAATAAGCTTTAAAATGGTACCTACCTTGTTCTTTGAGAAAACAATTTATTTGAGTCATTTTCTTCCTGATTTCTATGTCAAACCCAAGAAATGTCCTTTAGCGTGAAAGAGCCATTCTGAACACATTCTTTAATTTCACGCGATAACGGTCGAGTCCAATTCTTCCCATACTTGAATAACCCAGTTAACGTATAAGAGTAATTATAGTGCCTTATTTTATTAAATAGAATAGAAATTAAATAAAACAAGACCATCACAGCTTAACAATATAATATCTGTATTCAATATTCAATAATATAACATTTTGAAACATTTAAATTTATCAAATCAGACAATAATTTATCAAATAAAGGTTTAATAAAAGTTATTACAAGGATACATTTATAAAATTAAATTCCCAACTTTTTCTAACATCTGTGGCGTTAATAACTTAAAAGATTTATAACCTGGGCGTATATAAAGGGGGACTGAGAGGGGCTGCAGCCCCCCCCCCTCCCTCCAGAAATTATTATTTAATCCATAAAAATGTGTCATAATAACTTCAAAAATTAATTAAATAAGATCATTTAGTTCAGAAAAATATTTTGTTTGAGTTTAATTTTAAGTAGTTTTAATGGGGTCTCCCAGTGGTCTAGTGGCTAACGCCTTAGATTCTCATGCGGGAGATAGTAGGTTCCAGTCTTACCGGTGGCAGGCATTTTTTCATCTCACGGCTCATTGAGACAATTCCTCGCTGCCTAGGTTGTCGGCGCTAATGGCCACGATGTCGATGCGCCGTAGCAGAAAAAAACCCAGCGCTTTAAAAAAAAACAAAAAAAAAACAAAAAAAAAAAACGAAAAGAATAACCTAAAGGTCAGAAGTTCTGTCCAATATTGGTGAGACATTAACAGAACGTAAGTCAAGTAGACCTCTTACTTCTCGAGTTATAATGGCAAAAGTGAAAAGACCAGGAAAATAAATTAGAACCTGGGGGACAGATTAAAATGGAAGTACACAATTTTCAGAAAAGGGGAGCGCCATTAGGGGCTGTAATTTGTATAAGGGAGTCGATGCCATTCATCAGCACGTGGTCAATCTGGCGGGCTTTGGATCTGGCGGGAAAATCTACCCCATCCATCTCCTGTCAGCTGTCGCCTACAATTAGGCATTTCTCAGAGCAACTCTTCCGCTCTTCATACAATCAATATACTATCCCCGGGTTTTGGATTTCTGCATGACAGAATGTCCGATATTGGACAATGGATATCTCTCTATTGTCCAATAACAACACGGGGCTCACAGAACCTGCTTCGTTACAACATGGATTTTATTTTTTGTTGCTGTCCATAATGATGCTTTCTGTACAATAACAATGTAGGTAGGATGGTTGAGTGCAGTGCAATAAGTAAAGAAAACACAATAACATGAGTGGATTTCAGGAAGAATGCAATTATATGATTACTTTCTGGTCCGGATCAGTTATTGTATCATCACGTTTCATCCTCCCAATTCCCCATTCCCAATTCTAAGGATGAAAACGATCCGTAGCCAACTATATATATATATATATATATATATATATATAAATAAAATTTTAGCACTTTCTGAAGGAATGTGCAATGAGTTTGAATAGTGGAATATTTCAAAAATAGCGTAGTAGACACCCATATTGACCCCCGTTTTATACATGTATATATATATAAACTTGGTATATATAGCATTCTCTTTTCAAACGATTAAACATTCAACCGGGAAGGGGAAATAATTTGTTGACATTTCTGATATATTGTAACGAAGCTCGGTATTCGTTCTGTTCATCTAAAAAGAAAAATACGTTGTAAAAATAAACTAAATCGGTTTATTAGGAGGGGTTTTACTTTGGACCCAAATTACTAATTTGCTCATATTGACCGTTCTTTTTACTGTTTTTTTTGTTGTTTTTTTTTGTTTTTACGGAGCACCGACTTATGGGACATCCCTGGTGCAGTGAGTAATTTTCTCAACGAACCGTGAGATGAGAAAATTCCTGTCGGCGGTGAGGCTCGAACCCAACATCTCCCACATGAGAATTTAAGGCGTTAGCCACTACATCACGGGGAGACCCTTTTTCGTGTATTTTTTTTTTTTTTTTAAGATTTAACGGCGTATCAACATTTGGACTATTAACGCCCTTTTTTTCGTGTATTGTAACGAAATACTTTATCCGTCGTGGGTATCTAAAGAGAAAGCTGTGTATTATTAAAATTATTAATGAATAACACTTTTTACTTGATTGATTAACATCAAGCGTATTCTATGCTAAAATCATTAACGATTTTTTTAAAATCACAGTTAGCAGATATTACCATATTGTATTTTTTCTGTTATTCCTTAAATATTATGATAACGTTTAAGAAATCATCTAAATTCGACAGTATGCTTTTAAAAAATAACAATATACACTATTTTCAAAAAAAAAATTATTTTTATTTTATTATAGTTTTACATCATTATTATCATTTTGAAAAAACAATTTAATTTAATTTAGGTTAATGTAAAATTATGCTAATATTATTAATTATTGTAGCTAGTGTAATATTAATTTTATAAGAATTAATTTCAGAATATTTAAAAAACTAAATTTAAAATTCTTAGGTATTAGGTTTTATATTTTTAAGGGGAAAATTTAGATATTGTTTCTTTATAACGTCCAATGATTTTCATATTTGTTTTTGGTCCAAGAGGAAAGTAAACATGATCCAATAAATTCTCCCTATGACATGAGTCCTATGGAAAATTGTCGGTTTTCTCCGGCCAATAAAATACCTTTCCCCGGAGAAAATTACATCTTAGCCGAGAGGACAGATTTATAGTCAGGCCTCATCGATTTTCGTTATATATACAATAGCAGCCCCCTCAATCCTCCCACTTCACAACCCAGGTATTTCCAGGCACTGGAGTGTGCGTTATATCCGACGAAACAATCTGTCGAATATAAGGTCCTTTCTGTGATATACTCACGAGAAGGCCGAGATTCTTGAGAGCTATGGACCTGTTTGGTAAAATAGAATTAACATGTTGGCTTCGGTTCGGGACATATATGTCCCGTACTGGGTTTCACTGGGGTAGGCAGGCAAAATAGCCCAACCCTCTTAACTTTCGATGGCTGTAACTTCTAAAAAAAAATTATTAGAACGTACAGGAAAGCAGTGTCCCGTATCCAGCAAATAAAAAATGTTAAAAACTCGTATACGCTTTGTGCAGAGTACGTAGGGAAACCGGGTTACTGTCTAAATAGTCTTATTATGGACCTTGAAGCCCAATCGAATAATTATGTCAGGTTTTTGAAAATATTTAATACCTAATATATAACTTCGAGTTGTAATATTTCGTGTAGCTTTTACTTTTTTTTCTTTTCTTTTTTTTTTCTTTTACGGCGCATCGACATAAATCTTGGCCATTAGCGCCGACATCCAGGGTGCAGCCAGGAATTTTCTCAGCGAGCCCTGAGATGAGAAAATTCCTGCCCCCGGTGGGGATCGAACCCACCATCTCCCGCTTATGGATCTAGCCACTAGACCACGGGAGAGCCCTGTAGCTTTTACTTTCAGCGAATTTCAATCCGCAATAATGTCCTATATGGTTGGAATACCATAAAAAAGTGTCCAACTCGCAGAAACTAAGGCATCTTATCGCATTTTCGTTCTTATCCCAAGTCATTTGGAATGCTAACAATAGAGAAACTTCATGTTTTGTTTCAATTATTGGTGAAAAATTTACAATGAAATATCACAATATATATTAGGTACCACAACAGGAAACTGACAGAATCCTAAGTGGAAACTACTCTATTCAGGCACCTATTTATCTGATTCTGATCCTTCTAACAAATTCTTTTTGAAGGAGATTTAATAAGCTTTCGAATAGATACATAACATTTACATTGATTTTTCAACCTGTTTCGAGATATATAGAAATATATCAGAAAATCCCAGGAAATATATAGTTTTTTTTTTAATTTTACTCGATGAAGGCTATAGATATTAACTTGGAAATGGTTTCCCAAGTTCAACTTCTTATAAAATATTCACCTGGAAGCCTTTTAATCAAATTGCTTAACGAACTCAACCTTTGAAATGACACGGAGTATTTTTTTACCGAAATTACTACAAATCTGTTATTTGTGAGACAAATGAACTGCTATAGAAGAAACGTTTAAGCATAGTATTAATTTAGGACAGGTAACTACAAATGAAATTACTCACTGAAGGTAGCCCTCTTATCTACACTATAAAAAAATTATTTAGACAACACTAATTTCTACAGCGCTAATGCCCAAGAAAAAAAAATAAGCGCTAATTTATATATATATAAAAAAAATCTAACTAATCTTCTTCTTCTTTCTCTATCTCCTTTGTGCCCTTAAGCGTGGAGTGGATTAGCCTCGACCCATCTCTTGAATAGCTGTCTATCCTGGGCCATTCTTTTTGCTTCAGTTACAGAACTACCCTTATCTCTTATTATCTTCCCGATATGGCTTTCATAAGTGTCCCTAGGCCTGCCTACTGGTCGCTTACCGTACGGTCTTGCCTCCATCAGCCACTTTACTTTCCTGTCATCTCTCATACGGCTAACATGACCGAACCACCTTAGCTGGCGTTCCTGGAGAGTATCTTTTACTGGCCTCACGCCTAGGTTTTCTCGGATACTTTCGTTTCTCACGCAGTCCCGCCTAGTTTTGCCTGCTACTCTCCTAAGATACCTCATCTCAGTGGCCGTTATCTGCTTATAGTGCTTTTCCAACATTGTCCAGCTTTCTGAGCCATACAGCAGTACTGGGAGAAAAACAGTTTTAAATATTCGTAGTTTGGCTGATCTGCCTACTTCCTTTTTCCCTATAAATGTTTTGGATAGTTGGTAGAACACACCATTGGCCTTCTTGAGACGGTTCAAGACCTCCTGGTCGATTCTGCTGTCCTTGGCTACGATCGTTCCCAAGTACTCATAGTGGTCTACCACTTCCAACCGCTCTCCGTTGCAGGTAATGTTGATGTCCTCGATTCTATTCCTGCCAACATGCATTATCTTGCTCTTTTCAGGATTTATTGTCAGACCTTTCCTTTCCAGTTCTAGATGCCATTCATTAATAGTTGTTTGGAGCTTTTCAATACTGTCCGCCACTAAAACTATGTCATCTGCGTAGATAAAGGATTGTACGAGCACTGGGATGAGATTCCAATAACCCACTGGGGTTCTAGGAGTTCTTTGAGTTCTAAAAGTAGAAAATCTAACTAATCTTCTTAATGATTTAAATTTTTATTTATATTAAATATTTATTCATTTTTGCAGTATATTACTCATCAATTATCTTTACATGAGTTGAATAGCATTCTTACGGGACTCATTGCAGCTTAGAACTGTTATAGTGCATTTTGCGAATTTCACAAAATCCAACCACCCTCCCTTCCTAAATTCACATTAATATGTTTATTTACTAAATACATTTTTCCCCTTATTTTATAAGAACAATAAACATCCCCAATGTTTGCTAAAATATTGTGACAATGCAAGTATGCAAATGTATTTGTGAATCCACATATGAACAGTGCCTTATACATAGTAGGCTGGACGCTTATTATCATTCAAAGGAGAATAATTTGTATGCAGAAAATAAAAAAACTAAATAAATAAAAAAAAAAATGTCCTTGGAACGATAAGAAAGCTGTCGCCGTATATGGTCAGCGATCAGTACATGGCTGTTTTTCATTCATTTTAGAGTTGGTAGAATATAGGCCAAGGTCTGAACAGAGAGCAGAAATATTAAAAAAATGTCCAATTTACTTTCCACGTTGATTACACTGACAGGTGCATGTTCGTTCTGCCCCTGGCAGCATTTCACCGGCCCTAACATAGGACTGCTCCCAATCAAGTAATGTCAGCTGAGAATACACGTGTACTGTCAGCTTTTTACCTTCTTGTCCAGTTGCTGGCAAATTTAGGCATAAAATAGTACTAATTGGGTTAAAATCATGTCAGACAATTTTTTCAAAAACAGCAATGTTTAATTTTAATTCTTTTTAAGGGTTTCCTCTCCCTCCATGTTTCGAGGATGCAAGCTTTTTCCAATGACCCTATGACGCACACCAGAGAGGCCGTTCAGAAATCTCCACGTATCAGATCCTATACATCTAGGTATGGTAGAGTATGGCAGGGTATATACGTAAATCAACTGGAATACACACATCAGGAGTCTGTAGACAAGATGTTTGAGTTCCCCAGCTTCAATACTTGGTGTTGAATTTGCTCCCTCTCTGTGATGTATTACTCATACCTTGATTACATAGTCCATTTGGTTAATGTTTATTAGTGGGATTTGTGTTACTTATATTTGCCTTTCTGGTATTTTTTTTTTTTTTTCAATAAATACTCTCTGTTGAGAAATTATGAGCGTTGCCGAAATAATTAATTTTTGAGAAGAGCTGATCGTTGAAATTAACAATAGTTATTAATGACTTTTTACCAGGGATCGAAACAGTTATTTTTTTTTATCGAAACAGTTAAAATTTAACTCTTAAAAAAACTATTATTTTAATGAGTTAAAAAAACTGTTCAAATAAAAACTTTTATTTAAACGTTTTGAGGGTAAAAATTATTTAGGAACTCCCGAAATTAAGTACATGAAAATAAATGTAATACTTTTATTTTAAGTATTTTAATAAAGAATTTTAGGGTTTTGTTGGTTTACTATACCTGGAATACTGGTAAGAAAGAAAATGCACACTTCCGTACCTATATCAAATAGAGCCCTATTACGCTGGAACAGCAACATTGCAACCCCAACTTCTAACATACTCAGTAATTTGTTGCTAATTTGTTACACTATTTTCAAATTTGTTGCTCCGGCCGTTTCCGAGAAAACGTGGCTGTGCTACCGTAATATTACGCCAGCACAGCCACCCCCGTAACTTTTGATCTAATTGTGTCACGAAATTCAGATTGGTACCAGAATTTGTTGCTAATTTGTTGCTCTAGAATGACACCAATCACGAATTTGTCGCTCCAGCCGTTTCCGAAAAAACGTGGCTGTGCTACCGTAATATTACGCCAGCACAGCCACCCCGTAACTTTTGAACTAATTGTCTCACGAAATTCAGATTGGTACCAGAATTTGTTGCTAATTTGTTGCTCTAGAATGACACCAATCACGAATTTGTCGCTCCAGCCGTTTCCGAGAAAACGTGGCTGTGCTACCGTAATATCACGCCTGCACAGCCACCCCCGTAACTTTTGAACTAATTGTCTCACGAAATTCAGATTGGTACCAGAATTTGTTGCTCTAGAATGACACCTATCACGAATTTGTCGCTCCAGCCGTTTCCGAGAAAACGTGGCTGTGCTACCGTAATATTACGCCAGCGCAGCCACCCCCGTAACTTTTGAACTAATTGTCTCACGAAATTCAGATTGGTACCAGAATTTGTTGCTAATTTGTTGCTTTAGAATGACACCAATCACGAATTTGTCGCTCCAGCCGTTTCCGAGAAAACGTGGCTGTGCTACCGTAATATTACGCCAGCACAGCCACTCCCGTAATTTTTGAACTAATTGTCTCACGAAATTCAGACTGGTGCCATAATTTGTTGCTAATTTGTTGCTCTAGATTGAGCGCAATCACTATTATTTCAAAATAGGTCTAATGTACTAAATTTGGTGTGCTTATTCCAAAACTGTAATCGTTTTTTGTTTTTTTTTTCTACCACGTACCTTTTTTACACAAATAGCAGTTATACCTTAAATGTTTTAATGTAGCTTTGTGTATATAGAACTGAAAAGCAACCAGAATGCAAACAAATTGTGCTGATAACATTGTTGAATTTATGAATGTGCTTCATAACAACATAACAATGTAACAGACAAAAATAAATGCCTTATGGAAAGTGCAATCCATGTTTTTTTTTTTTTTTGTTTTTTTTATTTTAAGAGCTTCGCAACGAAGGTGACTTGCTTTAAATTACAAAACAAAATATACAATATACAAAAGTAGAAAGGAAAAAAAGCAATCCATGTTAAAGTAGCTTTAAAAAAAAAAAAAAAAAAAAAATCCCTCACCTACGTATAAGTGATGAACAATTTGAAAATCTTACAACTGAAGGCTCCTAGAGCCAATGTTCGGATCCGGTTAGGCGAAATAAACTATTTATTTATTTATAAACTATTATTTTTTTTTTTTTATTTATTTTTTTTTTATTTTTTTTTTAATCTACTCTTAAAAATCAAAATTACACAAAACTGAAAAAATCAATTTCTACGTGCAAAAATACATCGAAAACGTTATTTTTTACAACCTCAATAATTTATATTGATGACTTAAAATTTTGAAACTGAAATAGAGATTTAAAATGTATTTGATTTCTCTTTACTTAAAGTTTTATTCAACTTTTTGTATTATTACGTGCGACTGATTTTTCTAATAAGTTAACCATTACCTTTTTATAATAATGTGAAAAATTATATGACATTTTTGAAAGTTAAAGTTTTTAAGCGCATTTAAAAAAATTTGTATTTGTAAAAAGTTGTTTTCTATTTTTTTAATAATTTTTAGTACAAATCTTTTTTCCCCTTATGACTGCTATGAAGACATTGACAAGCAGACTAAAAAAAGTCCGACTCGCAGGAACTGCGTCATCTTAGCCCGGTTCCGTTCTTACCCCTAGTGTCATCTGTAAAGATTGGAATACAAACATTTATTTTTATATTTTAAGTAACAAACATCTAAACAGTGACATACCGGAGAACGGGAGATCATAAGAATCAGCCTTTACAGGAATCTGACAATACCTAGTAGCTACAGGAAATTCACCGCTTCCTCCCTCATTCTTAACTCTCTAAGCTTGTCCACGTGATGCTTTGTTTACATACCTGGTAACAACACCTCTCGCAGGCTCAATACGTTAACTAACATTGTCAACGTTATTAGAATAGAAACAATTACATACATTTCTCTGTTATAATTAGGGACAGGATTCTTAGGTTTTCACCTATTTTTTTCCGTTCTCCTAAACTTGATAATGATAGGTTTTTTATACGATTCGCGTCTTGTATTATCATTCATGCAAATTTGGAAGTACCTAAAAAAACCTAGTCAGGATGATATCACCTAAAATCACCTAAATAATGATGGAATGACCTAGACAGACCTAATCTTTAAAATAGAAGATACAATTCTATGAACTAATTTCCTCCATAAGGGAAATTTTACACGGAGTATCGCTTCCCCCAGAGCCCCATTTTAACGCGCTGAGGAAAACATAATAACAATTGTTGACGCTTTGGATATGAATGAAGCAGCTGCCATTTCTAAAGCTTCGATGCTCCTCCAGAACAACGAGATCCATGCTGCATTCGCATTCCTAAGAGCACATTTCTTAGATCTTCCTAATCTCATTGGAAAATTGGAATGGTCAACACTGGAGCTAAAAGATGCTATGAAATACTCCCCTATGACGTCTTGTGACGTAAACGGGTGTATCTTTATCTTTTTCCGCTTTTAAGACGGTTCTCTAAGACAACAGGAAGAATTTCGCCGTCGAAAACCTAGGCACCTATATGGTAGTTTACTGTAACAAGGGGTATTACCTATTTTAGTATCATATTTTCCCTTCTAAATTTTTACAAGATTTAATTATTTCATTTTTAACTTAGTTAAATACCCTTCTATAGGCAGTGAAATTCTTCCTGATGTTCTTTAGAAGTTGGAACTCTTTAGCAGAGAAACTTAAAAATCTCCTTTAAATAATTGTTTTGTTTTATGTTCTTATTTATGTTTTTTATTAATGTATGTTTTATTGTATAATTTAATTTATTTTTCTTTCTTTTTTTTAAACATCGTTTTATTTATAAAATGTATTTTATTTAAATAAATTTCATTCACTTTGTTTTTTAAATACCTTTTTTGTTGAATATTTGGCCTACTTATTCTTTTTTTTTAAATAATAACTTATATTTCATCATTTTTATTTGCTAATATTTTTTTTTCGTTTTGAATGTTATTTATTGTTTATTTTTATGTCACTATATATACATATTTATTGATGAATTATAAATTAACTAAATTATTAATGATAATAATATAATAGGTTAAACTTTTTCTTCGTACCTATTGAAACATTTTTATCACCTAAAAACCTAAAATGCAATTTTAAATAAAAACCTAAAAAGACCTCTTATGCCTGTTGCAAAAACCTAATTGGGGGCTTATTTTATCCTAAAACTCCGGTCCCTAGTAATAATCTATGAATGACTTATAAATAAATAAAAATCACAGCCTTTATATTTATTTAATTAAAATATGAATAAGTGCTGGATAAATAATGTAAGAATTGTTAAAATTTGTTTACTGATTTTGCGGATGATCAAGTCGTTACTTCTCCAGATGTGGATTCTGGAGTTGGAGTAATAAATGTCGCTATCAGAATATTCAAGGAAAGTGGTCTGGAGATTAACCCAATGATTCCTCGGCTATTATTATTATTATTATTCATAAGGGAAATTTAGTGAAGGGAAAGCTTTTTTTCAAGCAAAATTCGCGCGAAAAAAATCGCAATGCTTACGTTTTTGAGCTCATTTTCTTGCAGGTACTTACTCGTTTAATAGGTTTCTTAAAATAGAAAACGAATGAAACCATTTTTAAGACAATATCTGTAACAGTTTTTGAGAAAAGTGGAACAAATGTTTCTGTATCTCATTTCTTTGGTGGGTACTTAGAATCATGGGATTTAATTTAAATATTTTCTACAACTTTGAAATTCACCTAAACAAAGATGTTTAAATTTCGGTTACACTTTGAGTTACGTATTCGAGAAAAATATTAAGGGATGTCCCGTAAATGTGTAATCAAATTTTGAGAATGGATAGTACACTTCAAAAGGAACAGGGAAGTTTATATAAAGTATGGTTCGAATCTCAGTAAGGGAGATATTATACTTTTTCTGTTTTCTTAAAGATTGCTTATTTTTTTACAAACAAAGCTACAGTAGGCTCCGTCCGAGTTGGTCGGACAGAAAAGCAAATGATACCCGGAGGTTTGGTTTCAAAGCTGGTAAGGGAATTCATACATTCAGGGATTTGCATACTTCAACTACCTATCTTCATATTAGGTATTTACATTACCTTTATACCTCATGTATAACAGACCTGTGTATATATGGTATATATATATATATATATATATATATATATATATTATTTTTTAGAGTTCTTCGCTGGGGAGAATTAACGGTCGATTGGGTGCTATTTCGCATAAATCCCATTCTGCTTCGTCAGACAGTTGTCCATGCTTATATATATATATATATATATATATATATATATATATATATATATATATATATATATATATATATATATTTGTTTCCTCCTTACAGTAACCCTGCAAGAAGGGAGTTTATTTTTGTCTGCAAGTCTCATGCAATAAATAGCATACCACTTGCATTTGTATATTAACAATATATATATATATATATATATATCGACCGACGTCGATTGTTTTTTTTTTTTTTTTTGGCAAATATGATTCTAAAATCTACATTAAATTTCCGATTAGAAACACCCGTTCTTGAAATATTGCCATGTAAATTAGGATTTTCAAAATGTCCTCCTTTCTGTTGCCTACAAATATAAGCTCGACGACTATCAGAATCCAGGGCTATACGGAGGACGTCTTGTCTCTGGGTCTTCATGAGCTGGCGCTGCTTATGGATCCTATTGATGAGTTCAATTATGTTTAGAATAATTATTGTAATTATTTTCAATATGTTCTTCTATCATATTTCTCCACCCTTAATAAGAGCAAAAAGATTTTGAACGTAGTGTGGGAAGGATGAGACACCACAATTATCGTGTAAAATTAGAGAATGTGCTTAGAATGGCTCCTTCACGCTAAAGCACATTTACTGGTTTTGACTTACGAATCAGTAAAAATTAGATTCAAATAACTTTTTTTCTGAAACAACGAGATAGCACATTTAAGCTTATTAAATAAGGCAACCTTTAAGACGGAAATAAAACCTGTAAGTCTACAAATAGCTGATCAAGAAAATATTGAATAATTGAAGAAAACACTAAAATCAATAGTTCACATCTATATGGCTCTTAGTATAGCTTCTAATTTACAAGTCAATATTTCACTAACGGGTGTTTCTTATTAGGGAAATATAATGTAAATCCTAAAAATGTGGTTTTTATTTACAATAAGATAACCTGAAATCCGTGTTTTTTTTTTGTTTTTTTTTTAATATAGACAAAATGTTCAGATAGAACGTTCATTTCTGCTCCTCTGAACTACAAATAAGGTGCAGAATAAACCCCTAAAGTTATGACATCTCAATGCGGGACACCCTGCATAAAGAGACAGATGTGAAAAAAAAAAAAAAAAAAAAAAATTAATCGGACCGGGTTTATTTATATTATCTGGTAGTAAGGATCGATGCAGATTTGAAGAACTTTTTAAAAACGTCTTTCACGAGAAGAATCTTAATTAAAACGTTCCTCATAAAAGTGCTAAAAGACACATCATAATAATACACAGGTCGTAAAATAATATCAGAAAAATACCTTTTCGACGTATGTTTGAACGTAAAAAAAGGTAGAAACATCAGTTTGAATTTTAAAAGGTTAATCCGTCGTGTTATATAGTTTAATCCGCAAACGTGTAGACAAATGCCTAGAGACCTTCATTTATAAGATATCAATTTTTCATGAGTTCTACGTAGGTGAAGGATATTTAAAAAAAAAAAAAAAAAAAAAAAAAAAAAAAAAAAAAAAAAAAAAAAAAAAAAAAAAAAAACTTATGTAGTATCTTGAGGCTATTGTAGCAACGATTTTTGGAAAAGACTGGAGCAATAAATTCGTGATTTTTCTCAATCCAGAGCAACAAATTATGGCACCAGTCAAAATTTCGACGGACAATTAGATCAAAATTTACGGGGGTGGCTGTGCTGGCGTAATATTACGCTAGCACAGCCACGTTTTCACGGAAACGGCTGGAGCGACAAATTCGTGATTGGTGTCATTCTAGAGCAACAAATTCTGGTACCAATCTGAATTTCGTCAGATAATTATATCAAAAGTTACGGGGGTGGCTGTGCTGGCGTAATATTATGCTAGCACAGCCACGTTTTCTCGGAAACAGCTGGAGTGAAAAAATCGTGATTGGTGTCATTCTAGAGCAACAAATTAGCAACAAATTCTGGTACCAATCTGAATTTCGTGAGAAAATTAGATCAAAAGTTACGGGGGTGGCTGTGCTGGCGTAATATTACGGTAGCACAGCCACGTTTTCTCGGAAACGGCTGGAGCGACAAATTCGTGATTGGTGTCATTCTTGAGCAACAAATTAGCAACAAATTCTGGTACCAATCTGAATTTCGTGAGACAATTAGATCAAAAGTTACGGGGGTGGCTGTGCTGGCGTAACATAACGGTAGCACAGCCACGTTTTCTCGGAAACGGCTGGAGCAACAAATTCGTGATTGGTGTCATTCTAGAGCAACAAATTCTGGTACCAGTCTGAATTTCGTGAGACAATTAGGTCAAAAGTTACGGGGGTGGCTGTGCTGGCGTAATATTACGATAGCACAGTCACGTTTTCACGGAAACGGCTGGAGCGACAAATTCGTGATTGGTGTCATTCTAGAGCAACAAATTAGCAACAAATTCTGGTACCAATTTGAATTTCGTCAGATAATTATATCAAAAGTTACGGGGGTGGCTGTGCTGGCGTAATATTACGCTAGCACAGCCACGTTTTCTCGGAAACAGCTGGAGTGAAAAATTCGTGATTGGTGTCATTCTAGAGCAACAAATTAGCAACAAATTCTGGTACCAATCTGAATTTCGTGAGACAATTAGATCAAAAGTTTCGGGGGTGGCTGTGCTGGCGTAATATTACGGTAGCACAGCCACGTTTTCTCGGAAACGGCTGGAGCGACAAATTCGTGATTGGTGTCATTCTAGAGCAACAAATTAGCAACAAATTCTGGTACCAGTCTGAATTTCGTGAGACAATTAGATCAAAAGTTACGGGGGTGGCTGTGCTGGCGTAATATTACGGTAGCACAGCCACGTTTTCTCGGAAACGGCTGGAGTGACAAATTCGTGATTGGTGTCATTCTAGAGCAACAAATTAGCAACAAATTCTGGTACCAGTCTGAATTTCGTGAGACAATTAGATCAAAAGTTACGGGGGTGGCTGTGCTGGCGTAATATTACGCTAGCACAGCCACGTTTTCTCAGAAACGGCCGGAGCAACAAATTTGAAAATAGTGTAACAAATTAGCAACAAATTACTGAGTATGTTAGAAGTTGGGGTTGCAATGTTGCTGTTCTAGCTTAATAGAGCTATCAAATAGCACTTATCCTACAGCCCCAGCCCAGCCTCTTAAGTAAGTGTTGAAAGAGGTTTTTCAACCGTAAAGTATATATTAAATGATTATACATATAATGTAAATTCCACAAACTTACAGGATATATTATTATTGAAATGTAATTAATTCTTCAAAATAAGTGAAATGTTCTTTGTTTAAAATTTTTTTTTTATTTATTTATTGATATATATTTGATGATACAAAACAAAAAATAAACATTAGTAGCCTTAATTTAATAATTTAAACTTTTTCCTTATAAGTGTTTTAGTAAAAATGTCTTTAAAACTTATGTTTTTAAGTTGAAAAATAACAGTAAAAAAAAGAACTTTTTTTAAAATTATTTTCGAACTTTTAGTTTTTCAAAATGAAATTAAATGTAAAAGTTTAAAAAATGCTTTTGTAAAATAAAAGCTAACAATTATTTTCAACCCCTAATTTAGTAGGTAGCTAATGGGAGTCTCCCGTGGTCTAGTGGCTAGCGCGCTAGATTCTTAAGCGGGAGATGGTGGGTTCGATCCCCGTCGGCGCCAGAAATTTTCTCATCTCAGGGCTCGCTGAGAAAATTCCTGGCTCCACCCTGGACGTCGGCGCTAATGGCCAAGAATTATGTCGATGCGCCGTAAAAAAAAAAAAAAATAAATAAAAAATAAAAAAAAAAAAAAAAAATATGTGGAGCTAATAACAGAGGCGTAAACAACCCTCATTTAGTATGGTGTGTCCGTATTTATCTGAAATATTTTGGTTCCATGATTTAGCCTGAACTGATAATACAATTTGAAGGAGCGAAACGTTGAATTTATTGTTTTTTTCTCTAAGAAATGTACTTCTGTATCGGCTTTCGAATCGACGAAGTACGTTCTGGTAGTCAACTATTTCAGAAGTACCAAACTGAAAAATACTACTGAACAAAGCCCTAAACAAAACAAGATAAAATCTCTTTGTGCGCAGGTGTTCCCTTGCAAAAGAGAGATCCACCAGTGGTTCAGCAGCCCAGAACGTGTTAATAAATGCGCCATTTATATGCGTCTAAAATTTCATGCCCTGCAACGCACTTGATATTTAGTACCTTGGTCAAAAAAAAAAAAAAATACTGAATAAATGGTGAATAATTTAAAAATATAAATGTTGCTGAAATAGCGAGGGTGAGCGCGCAGCGTCAACTGTAGGCCACATGTGGTTTGTTGAAAAAAACAAGTATTTAGGCGATGGAAACCGCTGCAGTGCCAACTTCTGCATATTCAAACCGTTACCCACAAACTCCACCGGAATATTGTATTCTCTCTATTGACCTCGTGTGGAAAATTTATTTTCTACATATTTTCCTTCCTTTTCTGTCTTCCTCATCTCCTGAAATGCATTCCCTTCGCATAAATTATTTATTTATTTATCCAATTATGAACAAAGGTAACAGGCAGAATTTTTCCAATGTTTTCCCATAGTTTGGCCAATATAAAATGAGTAATCCATATTTTCTTCACCCAAGCTATTTCAAAGTAACAAAACTCCATTCCACATTTTTTGGCAAAAGGGAGTCAATCTTTCAACCTATCCCTCATAAACTTTCAGTTCATCTGCAGAGATTTAATGCTTACTAAATGTAGAAGTTTTCCTGTAAGCATTGAATTTTCAGTCCGTCAGGGGGCTGAGGAAAAAATTCGCGAGAAACCTCTGATTCATCGGGAGAAACTGAGGTGCGTTATTGGACGTCCAGAAAGTATCTTCTATCAATGGGTTTCATGAATTTGTATTTTTTACGATGGCCTAATTAGAATTTAATTATATTGAACAGTTTTCGAGCAATCTCTTCTTATTCAATAAAAAATATGTCTACCCTAAAAACAACCCGGAAAATTGGACATAACTCCCTTTCCCTTCGGAATATGACCAATTGTCGGACGAGAATGTGCTGAACACATTCTCCTAAGCTGAATTAGCCCTTCCTTAACAAAAACACTATTTAAATAAATTCAAGTGCCTTTTTTTTTTTTGAATTTCAGATGAGAAATACATGGAAATGAAAAGGTATCTTTACAGAGAACAACTACTTGACGCATCGAAACCCCGTTTGCACGGTTCTTCCTTGTTTTGTTAGTACATTTTAAAAATATAATGCAAAATAAAGAGGTAAAAAGGAAACCCATCCCGTCATAGGCCTATTTGAGCCCATAGTGTTATTTTCTCATTTCCAAGGGCACCATTCTATAGACCTTGACGAGAACTACAGCTCTGTCCCTTTGAAAAATTTTGATATCTCAAACCTTTTAGCAGTTATTTCCCTTGTGGCCATATATATATGTGTATGAATTTTAGGAAATGATAATCTGTGATTAAACACTATATTGACAAACTATAAAGAAAACAAGACTGCATGAAGATATTTGGCGACATAAAGCATTGTCAATTTACTGTCAACTTCTTCTGAATTACTACTGATTGTTTGTCCATGGTAGAGCTTTTTTTACATTAATATATTATTGGCTATATGATTCATGTGGTTTAAAAAAAAAAAAAAAAATAGTTACGTCAAAAATGAGCTGCGGTCATCCGTGCGCGTATGGCCATGTGGTATAGAGGACATTATTTTGGTGGAACGACGTCATAGGAAGTGTAAAAACCCGGGGGGCGTGCTTCTGGCAGATGTGGAGACCGTGAGAAATGTGTGGCTGGGAAGCAGCAGGGGACATGTTGAATCACAGCAGGAATTTATTGGGCTCGACGAAGGCTAACTTAGGTGTGAAGTTTAGGTGAAGGAAATATTGCTAGTGTGAAAGGTCGGACTATTGATTGATGTATATATGTATATATATATATATATATATATATATATATATATATATATATATATATTATTTATTTTTTTATATTTGTACATATTGGTTTGAGATATCAAAATTTTTCAAAGGGACAGAGCTGTAGTTCTCGTCAAGGTCTATAGAATGGTGGGAGTACAAAACTATTTTTTTTACAACTTTATTGTTAGTCATTCTGTTATTAGCAACCATTTTGTTTGTGAAGTTTGGTCATATGGGGAATTTTCAGAGGTTAGCGACAAGTTAAATAACTTCTTTACTTATTTTTTTTTTTATTTAAATTATTCTGCCTCTACCCATGAGTTTTATTGGCAGTACATGTAGCTTTTATATTTATTTGTACATATTGATCTCCTTCAGGAAGTTTTTTTTTTTTTTTTTTTTTTTTACGGTTCATCGACATCAATCTTGGCCATTAGCGCAGACGTCCAGGGTGCAGCCAGGAATTTTCTCAGCGAGCTCTGAGATGAGAAAATTTCTGGCGCCGACGGGGATCGAACCCACCATCTCCCGCTTATGAATCTAGCGCGCTAGCCACTAGACCACGGGAGCCCCCCCTTCAGGAAGATAGATTTTTAATAGTAGATACATCACCTTGTTGACCTTCCTGTCGAGTTCTTGGAATACTATAGTGTGAAAGATATGTAGATGATAATTGTTCTGTAGTCATAGTCATTTGGCATGTTTTACAAGTGGGTGCGTGTAGATTGTTGAGGAGGTTACCATGGGTTATTGCACAGTGGCCTATTAATGTAATTATTATTATATTGTTTATCGTATTTAATTTTTTCAAGGTTCTAGCTTTACATTTATTATTAATTTTTTAAGAAAAAATTGTACAATGGTCAAAGGTACAACATGTAGTTGGTGACCATGGGGTGTTGTACCTCTGACCACGTAAAAACAACACAGCGGTACAGAAAAAAAAATGTATTGAGTAATATTGTAAATAATTGTAAGTTTAATAAATACAGGACAAGGATGTAAGCATAATAAAAAAGCAAGGTAGGGATTGTCGGGGTTCGGTTACTGCTACTTAATAAAACTACATTTTATCGTAAAAATGGTTTTATTGTGCCGACGTTTCGGCTTGAACTTCAAGCCTTCATCAGGGCGATGGGAAGGTTGAGAACTATACCTCACCGATGTGGGATCATTTCTCAATTTCTCACATCGGTGAGGTATAGTTCTCAACCTTCCCATCGCCCTGATGAAGGCTTGAAGTTCAAACCGAAACGTCGGCACAATAAAACCATATTTACGATAAAACGTAGTTTTATTAAGTTGCAGTGACCGAACCCCGACAATCCCTACCTTGCATCATCAACGGTCAACGATCTCCTCTCAATAATAAAAAAGCTATTATTGATAGTATGTTATACAGTGAAACCTCCCTTAGCGGACACTTCCCTACAGCGGACACCTCTATTAACGGACATTTTCTCGCAGTCCCGAATTTTTCTATAGGTAAAATAAACCTCTATATTGCGGACACCTCTGTATAAAGCACACGGACAGTAAAACCTGATTTTTTACCTCCTTACTACTGACAATTACAGCTAATGTTATTTATATAAGCATTCCCATCGGTGTAGGTTTCCAGAAAATTGCGTAAACAATAACAAACTCTTTGAAAGAATAAGATATATATACACAGAATAGTGACTAGTAATATCTTCCTAGTCATTTCACTTCACGAACCCCTTCCTTTTCAGCAGAAGCATATGATTTACCCGCTGGCAGATGACTATTGTTTTGCCTACGCGGTATCACGGTTCCGGGAATATTCCATAACACTGTTCGGTTCACATTCCTTCCGCAGAACTTCACTCTCTTCACTTACCAGTTTTTCTTTTTAGCTCTTGTTGAGTAAATATCTTGCTTTCTCTTCAATATATCTACTTGGAAATCTCTGACACTTAAAGAAAAAAATGACGTGATAACATTTTCCAATCGCGAAAAATGTGGTGTGCGTAAAGTTGAGGAGTTTTTTAAGATAGGGAAAACACAAGCAGCAGAAATGTTGAAAAATAAAGATGAAATTTTGAAGAAATGGAGGGAAAATTGTGACAAAAATTTTCTCCGAGAAATAAGAACTTCTTTATGCTTTCAACTTTTTAGAATAAAAACTTTTTTTAAGTTTATACTTATTGAACTTCTTTCTATATACTTAAAAAAACTTGTTATGGATAATTATTAAATGGTTAATTGAAACATGAATTAAATGTACAAATTCGGTACGTATCCATTTCGACCAACCCCTCTGTATAGCGGACACCTCTCTATAGTGGACAAGTTTGGTTCTACCAGAGGTGTCCGCTATAGAGAGGGTTCACTGTACTAATATGCTGAAAAATCTACTCCAAATGATAAACGTTTTATGGGAATTTAGCCACAATGTCTTCTATATCTATATCATACAAATTTTCATCTTTCTTCGTACAATTGTCATTTAAAGTTTGTTTTTTCAAATATTGGATCCTTAACATTGGAAATTTATTACCACAGATCTCTGCGACTAAATGTGTAATTGTCTTTTTACTTTTATTTTGAACAAGTATAAAATTTCCTTTTTCCAAATTGTTGCAGGTCATCTACATAACTCGCAACACTTATCAGACAGATCCACGTCACTTTCTCCTTAAGAAATTTCGGTGTCAGTATCAGAACGTTTAGGGCGGTGCTTTCGTGTTTTACAGAAAAATACTTAAAGAAAAAATATTATGAGGCAAAACGTCATCAATAAATTACTTACATTTTTATGATAGAAATGGATAAGTATTTTTTGCAAGAATCGTCTTTGACTTGAATAATCCAAAGTAGGTTACACTAGCCCTCTAGTAAAGGAGCTAAACACTAACAATAATTACACCAAAATTTATTAAATGTTACTACATGCCGCCAGAGCCTCGGTGGTCAAAGGTACAACACCTTCCCCTATATATATATATATATATATATACGGAAGTTCCTTCGACTCGGGATTTTCATTAATCTACTCAAAAAAGCAGTCATTTCGTTTGAAAGTCTCATAAAAGCGTTCCAAATTTTCATATTTATGAATGGGGAGTGGGTGAAGAAAATAAAAACGCCGACGGAAATCCATCTTTACTGAGTGAATAGGAAAAGAACCCTTATCGGTGGATATTGCTTATAGACCTTGCTCCCTTCACACAATTTATTTCTATAGGCTATTGATTCATGAATGATAAGCGTCAGGCAATTTTAGGGTCAGCGCCTTATCACAATTCTTATTACCTCTCGTGGTCCATTTTTCGGGTGCCAAAATAACGATTCGGGATTTAGATGGGAAATTGATAATTTCAGTAAGATTAGGAAGTATAAAAGGGTCTTACTGATAGATTAAACAATCAAATATTCATTTATATTATTTTTTTTAGCTTATTAAAATTTTTCAATATGAAACATTTTCTGTGATGGTTACGCGCACATTAACAACCTTTTTCAGGCCAAATTAAAACTTTCTACAGATTTTTTTTTTTTTTTTTTTTTAACGGCGCATCGACAAAGCCGGGCCATTAGCGCCGACATCCAGGGTGCAGCCAGGAACTTTCTCAGCGAGCCCTGAGATGAGAAAATTCCTGCCGGCGCACAGTGTAACGTCCAATGGACAAAAACCTAGATTTTTGTTTTCTTATAGTTAATTTTTAATACTCTAGCTAAGTTTAGAACTATTCAAGGAATTAAAATCGTATAAAACTAATAAATATTAGTTTTATTTTGACCAACGAACACAATAGCAGTATTAAAAACTAAGCATGGTTTCTCGAGAAACCATGCTGATGCTATATAGAAGTTACGTTCGCTCCAGCCTTGACTATGGATGCACAGTTTACGGCTCCGCATCACCTCGAACATTAAAAATCCTAGATGCCGTTCACCACAATGGAATCCGTATTTCAACGGGTGCTTACCGATCAAGCCCAGTAAACAGCCTTTGTATTGAAGCAGGGGAGCTTCCACTTCATTTACGACGGCAACAAATACTCCTGACAAACTTCATCGGAATAAAAGCAGCCACACCCCATCCACTCAACCAATATCTTAATTGCAACCCCAATCGCACCTATCCATACAATAGAAAGCCCTTCACTGTCAGAACTACTGAGATCATCACCGAACTAAGCATTGACACTCAAACTATGATACACAACGTCTCCATATCAAATCCACCATGGACATTTACAGTACCTAAAATAAACCTCTCTCTTACCAAATTTTGTAAAAAAGACTCAGACCCGGTTATGTTGCAGACTGAATTCAAAAAACTAAAAGGTGAGCTCCCAGAGGGACAAGATGTTTTCACTGATGGCTCGAAGGACACGAATGGGGTTGGTGCCGCCATTTATTCAGAAAACAAGGAATACCTGTTTACTTTAAGACCTAACTGCAGCAACTACACAGCCGAAGTACTGGCACTCGTCAGGGCTATTAATATAATAAACCCAAAATATGACAAAACTACTATATACTCCGATTCACTATCAGCTCTAATAGATATAAATAATATATTTACCAAGCATCCAATAATTATAGAAATAATAGAATCCCTCGAGCAGCTATACTACAGAAACCAAAAAGTAATGTTCGTCTGGATTTCCAGTCATTGCGGCATACCGGGCAATGAAAAAGTGGACGAGTTAGCTAAAAAGGCGATTAGAGAAGGAATAGAATACAACAAGACACCACAAAATGATCTAATAAGCAATGTGTAGCATAGAATTCTTAAAAAGTGGCAACAAACCTGGGATATTGTAACAGAGAACAAATTACGGAGCATAAAAAAGCAAGTACCTCCATGGAAAACATCTATCCGATCAACAAAGAAAGAAGAACGGATCCTGACTCGCCTTAGAATTGGACATTCGAAAATAACCCATTCATTTCTAATGACTCGAAGCCCCCCACCACTCTGTGGAGAATGCAATCAAAGAATTACCGTCCACCTATTAATAGATTGCAAAAAATACGATAAACACAGAAGAGACGCACAGCTACCAGACACAATTAACGAAATACTAGCGGATCGTCCCAACCAGATCGATAAACTGTTTGAATTTTTAACATCTACTGGACTAATAAATAGTATTTAAAAAAAAAACACCAAATAACCTCTAAATCATTAATTAATTTAAGTATAAAACTCCCAATCTTACACCCCCTAACAAATGTAACAACAAACTCAAATCAACAAAGACAAAATATTAAAAATGAAAATTTCTACAAAAACAAATAGGATTTAATTAACAAGAGACAAGGCCGGGTGTAGGTGGACGGGGGCCTGGTAGGGTATCTAGAGGCATTTCGGTGTCGCCTTCCTACCTGTGTTCGGGCGGGATCCTCGGTGGCCGGGTGTAGGTGGACGGGGGCCTGGTAGGGTATCTAGAGGCATTTCGGTGTCGCCTTCCTACCTGTGTTCGGGCGGGATCGTCGGTGGCTTGGGGTGACGTCTGGGTGTCTCGTCTGGGGAGCTCTTTCCCTACTCGTTCTGGCTAATTTCACGCAAAAGCGATACTGGCAGGAAATCAAATCTACTTCCTTTAGCTCTGTGTTTAATGACCTCAGAGTGGTTGACAGCACATTAAAAAGGGGGGGGGGGGGAACTAAGCAAAGTCTTTAAAACCTGCTTTATAGCAACAATCAGTTTGAACCTCTCTCGTTGAAGATAGGACAGTGTTTTTATTAAGTCATCCGAAGGAAATTACGTCAAAACTTTTCCTTTTTTATCTGATATAATTGGTTTTGGGTAATTACTCCCTTATTATTTATCCTGAATTATTCTTCATTGGTCTTTGAAATTTTTTTTAAAGTACAAAACTTTGATAGACCATAGCAAAAAAACTTCATCTGAACACATCTCAAGTTTTTTAGAGGTTAAAGTTTACCTCAAGTATAATGTACTGAGGGCAATTTAGTTTGCCGAAATTTGCCGATTCCAAAGATTTTTATTTTGAAATCCATCATTATTTTTTCTTGCAAATTTGAAAAAAAATGTGGATAAATCCAAGAAGACGGTATTATTAATCCTTGGGCAAATGATTCAATTTGATCTGCAGGATGATCCTAAAGAAATATTAAGCAATACTAAAAAACTGCCAGTTTATTCCTATATTATATGTAAAAAATGTGGGTACGTGTTCACCGCAGAGAAAAAAACTCTTATATAAATACTGATTGAAACAATATATCAACTTAGAAGAACTTGTTATTAATTTTTATCATAGAAAATGGTAAAATATTATTATTCTATGGCAATATTACTATAAGTATAATTTACTACTATACTATTACTACATACAGGTATAATATATTTTATAATATTGTTATTAATAATATTATTTCTATTAATATTACAATTAATATTATTATAGCCGTATAGTATGCATTATTATACTATTGTTACATTGTTTTGAGTTGATTTCAGTTAATAAAAATGCCTATTTGAAAATAACAAGTGGTTAATGATTTTTGTCCATAATCTCCACCACTTCGTTACACTGTGCGGCGGTGGGGATCGAACCCACCATCTCCCGCTTATGAATCCAAGGCGCTAGCCACTAGACCACGGGAGACCCTTCTACAGATATTATTCAGTTTTATGTTTTTCTTTTCTTTTGGTACTTTTTATGTCTGTTAATATTTTTTTTTCTAATATCTCCAAATCCAACCAAAATTTAAATATTGTAGTGTAGATGAATGGCAAATTTCCGGTGCGATTTTCAAATGACTCAATTTTTTCTGAATACCTCAACCAAATTAAATTTCATTGAATTTAAAGAACTTGAAAAATCAGTCGGCTTTTGTATTAATTTTCATCAAGATCTGACCTTTTGTTGGGCAGCTACAGAGCGAACAGACAATCATATATATATATATATATATATATATATATATATATATATATATATATATATATATATGACCTATGGGGGTATGAAACTTTTCTAGTCGGTACACTACACATTTCGATAATCAGAGTCATCCATAAGAATTTCCATTTTCTGAATATTATTTAGACATTAAAAAAAGTAAATTGCATAAAATTTGCATACAGAATAACAAATACAACATAAACCTTGAAAATAAATCCATGTAGAAATGAGTATATAATATCCCTAGTTTACTTTAAACAATTGTAAAAGAGATTTAAAGGTCTATAAATGGGCTCAGAATTTTACTGTCGTTCCAACATAAAAGGTCAGGGGTTCCCTTAATTACCTGCAAAAAAGGCTGTTTTGCCGTTATGCAAAAATGTATACGGCCCTATATTAAAGATGCCGCAGTAATATCGGACAGTTGGATTCCCTCTGGGTTAATTCTTTCGAAATTCCTTCACTCCTTTACATTGCCACTTCACAGCATTTAACCCTCCAGTTATTATTTTCCGTTGATACTATGTATCTTGGAAGGTAAACAATCCAACTGAAAGGGCTTTTTTGTTCTTTTAGGGTGTTTCAAGAGTTCTTAAATTACTATACATCAGAAAATGAGTAATGTAAACCATTGAAATGTAAACATTCATGTACCACTCAAACGCACTAATGAACACATCGTACCTACCATGTAAAACTATCGAATATGAAAAGTCTCTATTTTCAGATTCCATACTGCATATGTGGACGATCCGGCTTGTCGAAAATTCTCACAACTCTAACCCCTATAGAATAGCCTTTAATGCCTAAATAAAGTATCGAATAAGACCATTTTCAATATATCACTTCGACAATGTATCGAATATGTTTGATCCGATTTGCATTTTCGATTGTTCGACGTGGTAGGGACGATATGACTACGTATAAAACTAAATATTAACATAAACAGTACTTATCGTCGATACAAAAGCAAACTAACGAATATGAAAATCACCACTTTTCAGAGTGGAAAAGTATTCATTCATAACTTTTTTTTGGACAGTCAAATATTCGACAGATTTGACCTTTTGATAGTGGAATACTTTCCCTTTAATAGAGTGAAATCAGATTCAAGAATTTGCCGTAAATAAGTCCAGCAGAAATTAGTAAAGATGGACAATGAAAGATGCATTTTTTCATATTCGTTAGTTTGCTTTTGTATCGACGACATATACTATACAACTTGTCAATTTATAACGATTGATTTATTATTTTTTGTTTTCTTAAAAATAATGATTTAATTGTTTTATCGCCTTGAAGCCTTGAACAATTAATGAATAATTACTTTATTTATCGTTACTTAGGCCGTTTACGCTTTAATAAGTCAATATTTTTGACTACTTAACAATGAAAGGCTCAAATTCATGTAGTCTATTTTTTAAAAAGTAGAGAACTTTTTTTAAGAAGTCTATTTTAGCACTTTCCTCCGAAGGAAAGTAGCTATTGAGGTTGGACTCATGACGGAATTTTTGAAAAATTTCTTCAAATCTTTATCGATCCTACCTAGTAGACACCGAAAATGACCCCCGTTAAAATTTATATATATATATATATATATATATATATATATATATATGCATATATATATATATATATATATATATATATATATATATATATATATATATGTCTGTTAACACGATAGCGGCCAGAGTTTTTGTTTTTCGTCACGAAACTTGGTATATAGCATTCAATTAGCAAACGATTGAACGAGTTCGTTAACCACCAAAGTCGGTCCACCGGAAGGGGGGGTTTACCCCGAACCCAAAACACTTATTTGACTATGTCAGCCGTAATATTTGTTATATTTCAACGAAACTTGGTATTCGTAGTGGTAATATAGAGAGAAAAGTGAGATATAAAAATTAACTAAATCGGTTCATTAGAAGGGGGGGGGGGGGTTTACTCCGGACCCACAATACCAATTCGCCACTACCAGCCGTGATTTTTGGTATATTTCGACGAAACTGGGTATTCGTAGTGCTAATCCACAGGTAAATATGTGTTGTAAAAATAAACGAAATCGGTTCATTAGGAGGGGGGGGTTTACTCCGGACCCACAATACCAATTCGCCACTACCAGCCGTGATTTTTGGTATATTTCGACGAAACTCGGTATTCGTAGTGGTAATCTACACGTAAATATGTGTTGTAAAAATAAAGTAAATCGGTTCATTAGAAGGGGGGGTTTACTCCGGACCCAAATTACTAATATACTCATACTGGTCGTAATTTCTGCTGTATTGTAACGAAACGCGGTATACGTCGTGGGTAACTCATGAGAAAGAAGTGTTGTAAAAATGAGCTGAATCGGTCAATCGGAAAGCGGGGGTTTAATTTGTAATATATTTGAATAGAAAAGCCGGCAGACGTAGGTTCACAAAGCCGCCGCAAGGAGCGCTTTCTACCACTAGAGTGACTGTATCCTGTTCCTGCGTTAGATCAAAATACGATAATATGAGGATTTTTGTATTTATTACGTAGTGTAGTAGGTACCATGTGTAAACATAACTCTGGATGCAAATTAATAATTGATCAGTTACTCATTACAAAATGAGAACTATTCACGTTTTTATTTTATTTATGTAGGATATTTTAAGCAAATTGTTCTGGAAAGCAGTCTACACTACCCAAATTCTGAGGAAAGTGCTTAGTTATGCAGCTCCTGCGTGACGGACTTTTTTAAGAACTAGTCGGCTTATAAAAGGGGAATTCTAATAAAACAATTTGATGAATTTGTTTTGGAGATATTCTGCAATCCTATTCTTAATTTTGTTGTCAACTGCAAATTTTGTTTATATATTATATTTTTTTAATATTCTATTTTTCCCCAAAATTTATATATATCTATTTCTATTTCTATCTAGTTTTTTTGGTGGGGGGGAGGGGGGAACTCATATATGAAAAATTCAACCGTCTGAAGGCGGGACTCGATCCCTTTACCCATTACCTTACAACTAAAGCTACGCCTTTTTCTGGGCATATCATTAAACAATTATTATAAATCTTTCATTGAGTCAATGATTCAATACTCTTAGCCGGGAATAGCGAAAGGTTTAGCCTCATGGGCAGTTTATTATAATCTGTTTAACTATGTGACCAGAAATAGTTATAATTTGTGTTGCAAGCTCCTGAAGAGGAGCCAGAAAAGCGTGAAATATCTAGAGCAGAAAATAAAAGATTAGGAGCTGGATTAATTGTGTATTTTTTAATATTGCCCTTCCGCTACACTTAAATAACATGACTCAGAAATCGGTCTTGGTATATTAATAAAACTACCATTTATTCATAATAAAATGTGTTAGTTTTGTCGACCTTTTGGCTTAAAATTCAAGCCTTCATCTGGGCGATGAGATGAAGGAAAAATATCCCTCACGGATGTGCACTAATCATTTCGATCTCATCTCAACAAGGTTAGAATTGAATAGACATCCGTGATGCAGAGGTCTCCTTCATTTCATTGCCCTGATGAAGGCTTGAATTTCAAACCGAAACATAAAAAAATAAAATTAAAAAAAATTAGTTCGTTTAGAGCCTTCTGCTCAAATTCAGGAAAATAAATATGCTTTAGGTCCACCTAAGAAACCTATAACATAGTAAATGTACTCTATATCATAGTCTTCGTTTTCTTACATGGCCACTGTGCAAGCGCGAACGCCAGCGGAAACTTTTTTGTGACACCTTTTTGGAACGCTGAGGTCCACCCAACAAACCTATGTAAAATGCACTATAACATATAGTCTTCTTTTTCGTACATGGCCACTGCGCATGCACGAACGCCAGCGGAAACTTTTTTGTGACACCTTTTTGGAACGCTGAGGTCCACCCAACAAACCTATGTAAAATGCACTATAACATATAGTCTTCTTTTTCGTACATGGCCAATGCGCATGCACGAACGCCAGCGGAAACCTTTTTGTGACGTTTTTATCCAGTTTAGTCACCGCTAAAGCATATTTATGCTAATAAAACACATTTTCTTTTAAAAAATATAGTATTATTAACATAGAAAACCGAACCCTCGCTAAATCTACCTTCGCATACCCAAACATGAACGACACCCTCTCAATCAATAAGCAACTTTATATTTTATTATTTTTTCTATTATATGTTTATATTTGAGCTCAATAAATAAATACCTACATTTGAGCGAGAAAATCCGTGAGCCCTGACATGTAGTTTGGAAGACAGAGATAACTACGCCGAGACAGCCTGGAGGCTCAAAGCACTTTTAAGAATACTTTGACACCGTTCTCTTGTATTCTCTAAATCCCCTGAGGCTGCAGTCTGCTTAGAACACTGGACTGGGTTTGTACTGTAGATTCTTTCATGTAGCAATGTAGAATACTTTTACACCGTTCTCTTGTATTCCCTAAATCCCCTGAGGGGACAGTCTGCTTAAAACACTGGGCTGGGTTTGTACTGTAGATTCTTTCATGTAGCAATGTAGAATACTTTGACACCGTTCTCTTGTATTCCCTAAATCCGCTGAGGGGACAGTCTGCTTAAAACACTGGGTTGGGTTTGTACTGTAGATTCTTTCATGTAGCAATGTAGAATACTTTGACACCGTTCTCTTGTATTCCCTAAATCCCCTGAGGGGACAGTCTGCTTAAAACACTGGGCTGGGTATGTACTGTAGATTCTTTCATGTAGCAATGTAGAATACTTTGACACCGTTCTCTTGTATTCCCTAAATCCCCTGAGGGGACAGTCTGCTTAAAACACTGGGCTGGGTTTGTACTGTAGATTCTTTCATGTAGCAATGTAGAATACTTTTACACCGTTCTCTTGTATTCCCTAAATCCCCTGAGGGGACAGTCTGCTTAAAACACTGGGCTGGGTTTGTACTGTAGATTCTTTCATGTAGCAATGTAGAATACTTTGACACCGTTCTCTTGTATTCCCTAAATCCCCTGAGGGGACAGTCTGCTTAAAACACTGGGTTGGGTTTGTACTGTAGATTCTTTCATGTAGCAATGTAGAATACTTTGACACCGTTCTCTTGTATTCCCTAAATCCCCTGAGGGGACAGTCTGCTTAAAACACTGGGCTGGGTTTGTACTGTAGATTCTTTCATGTAGCAATGTAGAATACTTTGACACCGTTCTCTTGTATTCCCTAAATCCCCTGAGGGGACAGTCTGCTTAAAACACTGGGCTGGGTTTGTACTGTAGATTCTTTCATGTAGCAATGTAGAATACTTTGACACCGTTCTCTTGTATTCCCTAAATCCCCTGAGGCTGCAGTCTGCTTAGAACACTGGGCTGGGTTTGTACTGTAGATTCTTTCATGTAGCAATGTAGAATACTTTTACACCGTTCTCTTGTATTCTCTAAATCCCCTGAGGCTGCAGTCTGCTTAGAACACTGGGCTGGGTTTGTACTGTAGATTCTTTCATGTAGCAATGTAGAATACTTTGACACCGTTCTCTTGTATTCTCTAAATCCCCTGAGGGGACAGTCTGCTTAAAACACTGGGCATAATTATGAGTTAATTAATATGACGGAATTGATTAATGTACTGCGCAGTATGGCGGCGATTGATTTTAACCAAACTAACGGAATGGAGTATACAGGGAAATATGCTGAGGTTCCTTTATAATTGTGTATACAATAAATCTAATAGGGTCAATATTGGAGCGGAAATATCCGAAGGGTTTTTACAAGAAAATGGTGTTCCATAAGGTGGAGTTCTTGGCACCATACTCTTCAATATTTCAATGTACTCTGTGAGTTAATTTCTCAGGATGTGAGTTATTACTTATTCGCTGATTGCTTATGAATTGCAACCATACAAGTCGTAGTAAACAACTCGCATTGGGGAGATTCAAACACTGGGGGAGTAATGTATGTAAGTCTTTTAAAAGTGTATTATTCCTAAGAAGAATACGTTGTCGAGATATTAACGTGATTTAACACATTTCCGCCATAAATATCACCGACAACCGATAATTTTAGGGCTGACATTTGATAAGAAGCTAACTAGGAGACCCAATTTAAAAAGTTGGATCTTTGATGCAAGGGATCAGAGATTACTGGATGGCTAAGTAACATTATGCCGGTGCTCTACTTTGCCTAAACCATGTCATTACTGTATTGTGGTGTGTTGCATACTTGCAGATATATATTTTTCTGATCACTCTCCACCAGCGGCAAAAATGGTCCAAAATGCCTAATTTGAAAGGTCAGTAACCAGCAGGAACCGTCCACCGGAAATGTGTGAAAAAAAATCGTAGCGCTTACTTTTTTCGCTGATAGGCTCGTTAGAAGAAAAATGAATGAAAACATTGTTGAGGCAATATTTCTGACCATTTTCAATAAAATAAGATAAAACTAGTTATCTTTACTAATTTTCGGTTTTGGTATTTAGAAAATATTCATTCAGTTAAAAGTGTTCCAGACGTTTGATGTTCATCTAAACTAAGATATTGAAATTTTGGTAACGTTTGAGAATAACGAAGTAGTAGAAAAAACAATTTTATTAACAAATGTGAGCAGTTTTGGGGGCTTTGTATAATTTTTCGAAAATAATTGGGTAATCTTAGTATGTGAAATGAAAAAATTCCATACAAAAAAGGTTTTAAAGTATTTTTTGATGTGACGTTCTTAGTCGGAAAAATAAGTACTAACTTAAACCATCGAAAGTATTGGCTTCGATACATTTAACGTTTTTTATTGTTATCTGCTATTTGTTTTCTGTGCCTTTAGACTTCTAAGATATCGCTCTTTATTTAGAGATGTTATTCGAGTAAGTATTCTTCCGTTGATATTCTTCACAAAAACTCAACGAAAAAAAATTTATCTGTTAATAGTCCAAGCTTTCCAAATTTTACTAGGAATAAGAACGGAAAAGTGTTATCGTGATGCAGTTCCTGTGAATTGGAATTTTTATGTAGAAACAGGTGAACAAATACAAATGGGAGACGGTACGTATAAAAGGCCTTAAAACATAAATATATGAATTTCATCTGAATAAATGTGATCTGATAGTTTTTCAGGGCTCTTCAATAAGTATTCGAAAGAATTTGTGTATGACTCCATCGCCCAATCAAATGAATAATAACATACTGTATGATTAGAACTACAACTAGTTATAAATAAAGTACAATTATTGATTGTTCCTCTTGGACGATGATTGAATTCTCTAGGTAAATCATTCATTTCAAATAGGAATTGATTGAATTTAGAAGCAGTGTTCTTTTAAAGGGAAATTCCATTTAGTTTTCTAGGAATAAAATAAGGTAGCTTTCCCTGAATTATTAGTAAGTATTAATGCACTGTTTTTGTTAGGTCAGTAGAGTGTTTATTTACTGGACATCATTCGCCGAGTACTGTTTTGTATTTTTATTTATTTATTTTTTTTTTTTTAACGGCGCATCTACATCTTGGCCATTAGCGCCGGGCTATCTACAGGTTGCCACCCTTTTCTAATGCCAACAGCACGTGGTCGGTCACCCATTCAGGTACTGACCACGCCCGACGTTGCTTAACTTTGGTGATCTATGGGAACCGGTGCATTCAACGTGGCTATGGCCGTTGGCTGTTTTGTATTTTATTAGAAACTAGCTGTTACCTAGTGTGCCATGCTACACCTACTTTCTGTCTATGACTCTCCCCGTATCAAAATCTACCTGTATACCGAGTTACGTCAAAATCGATCAAACTGTGTGAATTTGGTAATATCTGTCCAGTAATTCGTGAAACAGCCAACAGAGGTCAGCACAGCAGCCTGTGAGTAGAGAGATCTTATGAAAGAAAGGCCAGCGCTCCTTAGTTAGACAGTGACTGTTGAAAATTGAAATAAACTGCATTACATGATTATATAATGATGTGAAGTCATAAATGAGTTCGAGTTATTCTAATTATCAAGAACCTCAACAAATAAATTAGAGAAATTACTCGAAATGGCTTTCGAAAGTGGCCGTCAGAATCTGAATGTTTGGGTTTAGCCAAATTTTTCTTGAACAAAACGTTTGACCTTTTGACCAAATTTTGAAATTTGACTATTTTCACCTAGCCTAGGAGATTTCCCGTATCAAGGACCTACCTGTGTGCCAAGTTTAGTCAAAATCGGTTATCGGTGTAGATTTGTAAAAGGAACAAACAGACAAATAGACAAACACAAGATTTTTATATATATTGACATATTTTATTTTTGAAATGTTGAATTATTGTGTCTGTATTTGTTGTTTATGCTGGTGAAATATTCAATATCTCTTGCCTGTGGTCTGGTGTTACCTTCTTCTAGAAACTCCTGTTTGTTCCTATGACCTTCCAGTTGAATTCCTTCGTTTCCTTTGATAATCCAGCTACAGTTCCTCTGGAATTCATCTGCACGTTGATACTACATTTTCCGAAGATGTTTTCTATTACCAAACTCATTTCATGATGTTTCTTTCAAGAACTCTCTACCTATATTTAATCCTATCTCCTTCTACAGCTCACCGTTTCAACAAAAAGTCCGACTCGCAGGAACTGCGTCATCTTAGCGCGGTTACGTACATCTCGAAGAAATGTAATAGATTAGCATCACAAATCACAGGAAACTGACAGTAGCCAACTTACACAGAAGCGGATAATTCTTAATCTGTATAAGTCAATACAATTATGTACTGAGAACATACTTACTCTTTGACTACTGTTGAGAAGCCTCTATTCTAAACAACCAAAAATTCGTTGTCATTTAAAGGATCTTGTTTTACTAGCAAATTCGTTTTACTGTTATAATTAACTGTAAATATGTGCTTCATGGCGAATAAAATTCCACTCAGTTGTGGGTTAAATCTTTCTTTAAAATAAGAAATAACGATAACTTCAGTTGGAGGCTATGAGGAAGGTTATATAGACAGCAGAATTCAAAACAAACTACGTCATCATGATTAGCCACAGCCATCTTGATTACCACAGGCACTTCAAACTTATTATTACCAATAGCTTTCACCGTTTCTTAGCTTATTTTACTACTATACTAATTTTACTGATAAATTCAATTTAAAACAAGAAACAACCAATTAAAAAGTGAGATAAACAAAGATAAAAACCCTTTCAAAACAACAAAACAAACACTTTTTAAGTTTTAAGCGCTTATATCTCTGATTGACGTTGCCTCATCGAATATTGCTTTAGAACCTTTTTTGTAGAAAATTTGGTAAGCATTCGAATGGTCACCTTCCACTTAGCACGATTTCCCAACCGTTATCGAGATATTTACGAAAAATGTTTGAAGATCCGAAAACTTTTCATATCTATTAATAAAATAATTTTTTTCGCATACTTCCTTAACTCCAAATATAACCAAAATTTAAACATATTAGTTGGGATTAATTTCCAAGTTGTAGAAAATATTTCAATTGAATCCCGCGATTCTAAGTACTCACAAAAATATAATGACTTACAAAAACATTGATTCCACTTTTCTCAGGAACGGTTACAGATATCGCGTTATAAATGGTTTCATTCGTTTTCTTATGTTAAGAAACCTATAAAACAAGTACCTGCAAGCATATAAACTCGAAAACGTAAGCGTTACGATTTTTTTGCGCGAATTTCGCCCCAAACACTATCTTCTAGTGGGCGGATTCTGCTGGTTAACGAACTTGACCTTTCAAATTAGACGAAAGATTTTTGTACCAAACTTCGTTAAAATCGGACTATTTTTGAGCTTGCTAGAGCGCGAACAGACAAGCATATATATATATATATATATATATATATATATATATATATATATATATGTGTGTGTGTATATATATATATATATATATACAAATTTGGGCCACCTATATTTCCGTGATCTATAGGGTCTGAAACGTGAAAGTTTCTAGTCGGCACTTCCGGATTGCGTCGTGAGGTCAACCTCATAAGCGGGTTCTCCCTATGGAGATAGAGAGTAACCGCGCTAAAACCAAAAAAAAATAAATAAGAATTTTCTTTACAAAAAAAAAAAAAAATACACAAACATCCAAAAAATACTAGTCGACGCACGAGCGAAAACAGGGCAATCTATGTGTTCAAAAAAAAGTTAGTTTATAAATTTCAGAATAAGTTCAGGGCAATATTACTGTTCTTATAACTTAGTGAGAATGTAATATTTTCTCAGAGGGTGTTAGTTCTCTCTTAAGTGTGCCATTATTTCTAATAAAGAGATTTACAGCCATTTCTTGCCTTAAGTCGCTTATAAAGGCTTAGTATTATTTTTCTTCAAGCACACACACAGAAAAGAAAAAGAGAAACACAGACGGTGAGAGGAGAAGAGAGAGCGAAAGGAGGTTCTATTTACACCTAATATATCAGAAATATTAAAATCCCAAATTTAAACCAGATCTGTGCTCAACATCCTTCCCGACTGAGATCGGCCCAACAGGAGCATATCTTAATAACTTTGATTTGTCCCTATTATCCATGTGACAATATTAGCAAGCAGGTCTACCTCCTTTACTACTACAAAGATATCCCAGAAATGAATCAGGAAGTAAAAAGCTTCTACTTAATTACTAATCTCGAAGGAAATAATTAATTATTAGGATTACACTCAGGAAATAATTTTTAAAGCATTTCTCCAAATCTCCATCGATGATACCTACTAGATACCGGGAGTAAAGTGTTTCTCATTTAAGGGCCAGTTGAAAAAATTCCCGGCTGTACCATGGATGTCGGCGCTAATGAGTTTTGTTATTATCTTATATTTCCTTGAATATCCTGAAAACGATTAGTAAATCGCTATAAGTGAAAGTGAACCATTCCAATGCTCACTACCATTCTTTAAAAAAAAAAAAAAATAAAGGTTCAGAAGCCGGTTTCGATGGAGCGACGCCAATCGGAAAAGTCCGATTCGCAGGAACTGCGTCATTTTAGCGCGGTTCCGTTCTTATCTCTAGTGTTTATGAAGGCATAGAATAGAAAAAGTTATTACTTTGTTTAGATCAATAGCGAAACAATTACAACAAATAATTCTAAATAAAATAAATTCCAGAAGGTGGGATTTTGAAGCTATGCTCATATTTTATTCATATCTCTGTCCATGTATTTAGAAAAATTATGGAAAAAATATCTGTACCTCGGAAGAAAAGGACACCATCTTAATTTTTTATTAAATTGGCTTAACAACTTTGTACTTATTATTATTAAGCTTAATAAGCCAGACTGCAGAGGGAGTACATGGTAACTTGAGGACTTCCTAGCTAGAAGTGCCCCTGAACAGGCGTGAAAAAAAATATGCACGAAATATGTCGGGCTAAATAAAATATTATGAAGACAAGATGACTCTTTCACGACCCCATGCCTCCTAACATCAAAAAGAATTTATATATTTTGGGTCATCTGCAAGAATAAATAATATATATATATATATATATATATATATATAGTGTTTATGAAGGCATAGAATAGAAAAAGTTATTACTTTGTTTAGATCAATAGCGAAACACCTATCCAAATGAACAATCTCAAACAAACCAGTCTTGAAAGGTCTTGATTTACAATCTTACCTGTATGGGTCAGCTATCCCATAAGTCGGACAGAAAGGCCTCCGCTCAGAGGCATTTGGAAAGCCTTGGGATCTCTCTCTTTGAACGCTACATTTTTAACAATAAATTGATCTTCTTATTTTACTTAATCTGTTTTATTGTCAAATACATTATCCGACTATAAGCAATTTAAAAATAACAAGGAATAAAATAGACAAAAAGAACCATTCGAATAAACGAAATCAATTACTTTAAAGTTTTAAGCACTTATTTCTCCGATTGACATCGCCTAATTAAAACTTTCTCTAGAACCTTTTTTGTAGAGAATTTAGTAAGCTTTCGAATGGTAACCTTCTGCATCCCAAGATTGTCAACGGTTTTCGAGATACTAACGAAAGTATACAAAGTTACCAAAACTTTTCTTGTCTGTTAATAAAATATTTTATTCTAACCCTTTCTTTACTCCAAACATAACCAAAATTTCAAAATATTAGTGTTGATGAAATTCGAACATGCAGAAAATGTTTCAACTGAATCCCATAATTCTAAGTACCAAAATCAAAGACAAAATAACAGTTCGAATAAGCGAAATCAATTACTTTAAAGGTTTAAGGACTTATTTCTCCGATTGACATCGCCTAATCAAAACTTTCATTAGAACCATTTTTGTAGAGCATTTAGTAACCTTTCTAATGGTAATCTTACGTTTCGCAAGATTCTCAACCTTTTTCGAAATATTAAGGAAAGTATACAAAGTTACCACAATTTTTTATGTCTGTTAATAAAATATTTTATTCTAACCCTTCCTTAACTCCAAACGTAACAAAAATTTCAACATATTAGTTTTAATGAAAGTAGAACATGCAGAAAATGTTTCAACTGAATCCCATGATTCTAAGTACCCAAACCAAAAACGGTATTCAAAAACTATTTTTCCAATTTTCTCGAAAACGGTTAAAGCTATCGCCTTTAAAATTATTTCATTCGTTTCCCTAGCCCAACAAGCATATAAAACGAGTACTTACAAGCTTATGAACTCAAAAACGTAAGCGTTACGATTTTTTTTGCGCGAATTTCGCCCCAAACGCCATCTTCCAGTGGGCGGATTCTGCTGGTTAACAAACTTGACCTTTCAAATTGGATGACGGATTTTTGTACCTAATTTCATCACAATCGGACCATTAGGGAAGCCAGAAATGAGCGAACAGACAAATATTTGCCTTATAGTTTGAGAATGTACAGAAAAAAAAATGTATTGTAAAAATAAAATAAAAGCTTAAGCAAGACTTTAATTAATTGTTGAAATTGTCTTACAAACCTCTTTACAATAGTGCAAAAAATATCCGGATATGATAAAAGTAAAATGACTCTATCATCGATGAATTATGTTCGAGTAATGGAAAACCTCTCTCCTGCACGGAATGAGAAAATTATCCTCTTTAATAATGTGAAGGGGGGGGGGCTTGCCATTCTGCTGGGCTCGGCTCCTCCTTGTTCAGCCTTCTATGGGAGAGCAATTTTTATTAAATGGATTACAGCGCAATCTACCGGTGAAGTGGCCACAATCAGCTGGGATCATTAAATCTTCCCAGAAATCGCCTCATGGATGGTAAGCTCCTGTATGGGCATGTCCTTCAGGAATTTTCTAACTATAATTTTCATAAATACAATCATATATTATTATTTTCAATTATTTCGCCAGGCCATAAAAAAGAGATTTGGAAATTTCGAGGTATATGTGTGGAAACATTAAAATGTTCAGACAAAATAATTAAGAAATTATAACAATCAAGACAGTGGAAAATAACAATAATTTTAGAAAACGCATTAATGCAAAATAAATTAAAAAAAAAACGGAGGAAAAGATAAATAAAAAAAAATTAAAAACCAAGACAAGAGAAAGTGTATTTTTATTTAATTTTGTGATGATGTAAAGTGTTAGCAATGGCTTTCTCTTTGTTCAAGTGCGACAATTTTCTGTGGCTCACCGATCTCTCTTCGACTCCAGCCACTGGTCGGAGCAGAAGGGAGCTTGTGTAGGCCTCTCTCAACGTCATCTGAGCGTCTTTCTGGCGTGAATCGAGGGTGAAGTTGAGAGGCCTTGAGCACAGAATCCTCATATAGTATCATAAATCATATTACCAGATGTATTTGTATACAGGAAGTAATAATCAATAAAGAAAAATCTTTTGTGATGCTCCCATATACCTACATCTCGAGCAATGTGTAATTCAGAGTCGAATACACATTGACTGTTTGCAGGAGTTTATAAAATTCTGGCGATGACACCGTGCAAATGAAACGACTTTTTAAGGCCACGAATCTAAGTAACAAAATCTAATCACACCAGTTTATTACCATTTAAAACCCATTTTTTTATGCTATTGAAGAAGAACTGTTACATTAACCCTTTCCTTTGAATTTTCCTAATTATTTGCAAATAATTACAATTAAGGAGTGTTAACTTTACGCTAGAACAGGTTAATGACCTAAAGGGTTGACGTAAGAAAAAAAAAATAAATAAAAAAAAAATCGATCAAAAATAATGAAGAGTCAGTGTTTTTTTTTTTTTTTTTTTTTCCAAGTCCCTCGCCAACAGTTCGTATAGATCTTACAAGAAATCAAAGAACAGCTAGGATTCGGCTAAAAGATGCCAGATGGTAGATGTTCGAAAAACTCTATACAATTTCAAATATCTGGACATGTTCTTTGCCGGCTTCAGCTAAAAAATAAATATACTCGATTGATAAAGAGACTAATCAAAACAGTACTCACAATTTTAAATCACTTAAATAGGTTCTGAAACATTTTTCATGTGCATATTAAGTAGCAAAGTTTTATTTTATTTTTAAACAATTTAACAGTAGCTTTATGCAGCAAAACATTTTTCAAAGGACCCAAGTGATAATTTGGGTCCTCTGTTAATTTGTTTATTATATCTTAACTAATTGTCAGTTTTTTAAATTACTTTTTCATTGTTATAAAGAAAAACCTTTGTTACTAAATATGCACATAGAAACTATGTTTTGACAATTGACCCGGAGATTCTGATCTGAGCTTGTAAGCTCCGCAGTGCTCAGGGCGAACAAGCCAAGATTTTAGATTGATTTTCCTTGAAGTTGTGCCTCGTGGAACAATCTCTCCGAGGAACTTGACTGTTCAGACATTGTTCTCTAATAGAGCTAGCTGGTGGTCGAATTACTCGCAATATGGCGACTCTATGCAGTGGCGCAGCCTGCCCAAATGTAACCCCCCACCCCACCAACAACCTTAACACCTAAATGTTTTCATTTTCGATCCCTTGAAAAGATTCAAATCATCCCACAGGATTGTCTTGTAATAACTTATTACAGATGTATCTCTACCTTTTTAGTTAGCTTTAATAAAGTAGCGGATAAATAAAATGAGTACAAAATAAATTCCAGAAGGTGGGATTTTGAAGCTATGCTCATATTTTATTCATATCTCTGTCCATGTATTTAGAAAAATTATGGAAAAAATATCTGTACCTCGGAAGAAAAGGACACCATCTTAATTTTTTATTAAATTGGCTTAACAACTTTGTACTTATTATTATTAAGCTTAATAAGCCAGACTGCAGAGGGAGTACATGGTAACTTGAGGACTTCCTAGCTAGAAGTGCCCCTGAACAGGCGTGAAAAAAAATATGCACGAAATATGTCGGGCTAAATAAAATATTATGAAGACAAGATGACTCTTTCACGACCCCATGCCTCCTAACATCAAAAAGAATTTATATATTTTGGGTCATCTGCAAGAATAAATAATATATATATATATATATATATATATATATATATATATATATATATACGTGTGTGTGTGTTGTTTGTACCAATTTCAACACTCAGTATGTGTTCACACGGTATCAAAAATACTGCTCAACCTTCTAGCTGTCTGTACACATATTAACAAAAATAAACGCCTCTTATTTTTATTTGTCTACTTTCTCCTTCTTAATTTTTTAAAAATACTTTTTTGAGAAATTTATTATAACTCCAACTGCTACATTTCTTCGGTATGTGCTGAAAGTATACAAACCACTAGAAAAACTGGGGGGTTTCATGGCTGGATCGTCCCCTAAATATCTGGTGAGGTCAGACTGGAGGAATAAATAAAAAAAAGTTGAGACATTCAGACCATTAGAGGGAGGTAATATTTCTTCGGCTATGAATTGGGCACAGGCCAAAGGTCCTCCTTCCCCGGGGTCTGCTCGAGATAAAATACTTTTCACTTCCTCCGGTCACCCTTCCCGGTCCTGCTTCGTAATTCTTCTTTAAAGCTGTTTTTGTGAGGACGATAAAGGCGGATTGCTTGTTCTCTAAGTGTTCATACGGAAAGATTATTCTTTGCTCTCTTTGGACCGCTTTACTATGGAACTTTTAAAGTTCAAAATTTATTGTATTACATTTTTTTTTACATCTCTTTCCCACATATGGTTGGACAGTGCACTTATACTGGTAAGTGGCTCGTAATTGCTTCGTATTGTGCCAGTATTATGGGTGGTTATTTTGTTTCATATTACAATGTTATTATGATTTGTGCCTTGTATACAGTATAGACATAGTCTTATGGCTTCCAGTTCATTGTAATATATATATATATATATATATATATATATATATATATATATATATATATATAGTGGAGATGGAGATAGTTAGCCGTTGCAGAGATACGCAGACAAGGTATAGTTGGGATTCGGCTAGGAGAAAAAACGTCAGACTTTCAGGAAGGAATCTGTATTTGGACGTTTCGGCTGCACATTGGCAGCCTTCTTCATTTTCTAGTGCCGAAGAAGGCTGCCAACGTGCAGCCGATACGTCCAAATACAGATTCCTTCCTGAAAGTCAGACGTTTTTTTTTTCTCCTAGCCGAATCCCAACTATACCTTGTCTGCGTGTATATATATATATATATATATATATATATATATATATATATATATATATATACACATTTCTGTAACCGTTTCTTTTATAAAATTTAAAAAAATGTTATAAGCAATTATGATATTGCAGGGATATAAAATGCGTCTAATTAGAATGAAAACATGTAATTCTAAGCGATTGTGTGTGTGTGAGAGAGAGAGATAGGGAGAGAGGTGAGAAAGGGGGCGCCTTCAGAAAAAAATATTAAGTTCTCCTTATAACTCTTCCGAAACATACAATAATCATATTCCAATTAATTTCATGTTGTCTGTCTTATACGTTTGAAATACTATATTTGTTTACTTTTATTTTACCAAAGCAAATCTCCTTGTTGTTTTGGAGCTCTGTAAATCATGGGTAAATATGGGAAACATTTGGGGGGGGGGGCTTGGAGGATTTGGGGGACATAGAAAACTAAAAATGTAGAACTTGGAATAGTTAGCCAACTAAAATGCTTTTATACCCAAAAAAATATTTTTTCTGAACTAATTGATCATATTCATTTTATTTTTAAGGGTTTTATGAGACGTTTTACAGATTAAATCAAAATTTCTGGGGGGGGGGGGGTCTGCTGTCCCTCAGCCACCCTTATATAAACCCTTGGTGTAAATATATAAATTTCCTCAAGGAACAGAATTTCACTATAAATATTTAATAGGAATAGATGCCTTTTACAGAATAAACGAAGACCCTAAGAGATAGTATCCTAGGTCTAAATATGGTATTCATAGTTCCCCATTGGAGGTAAATGCCATAACCAAGTGCCTATGTCATGAACCATCAGAGCCGGGCCCATCGTAGTCATCATCTGCATACCAGCAGTAAAGTTTTACAGCCCCAAGGGCGTACTCTGCCTTAGCTGTTCCCCAACATACTGGGGTGTAGTTTGGGAATTTTAGTGCGTTCCGTACTCCAACCTAGGACAGCTCCTTGTAGCCAAGGAGGGAAGAACGTTCCAAGATGGAGGTTAAAACATTTTAGCCTAAGTGGGAGGAAACTCGCTCATGAGACGATTCAACGTTTAGGGCTCTTTTGGCGTTTTGAGGATCTTCAGAATTACTTATACAAGCAATACAAGGGGCGATACACTAGGTCACATTTGAAATCGTAAGCTCTCTAATATCATAAACCGACCATTTTCGAAAAATAACGTAATACAGCAAGAAAATTAGGTTTGGGTGCTCAAACTTGGCTGAGCATCTTGAAGAATTATGTCCACATTTATGCAAAGAGACTCGCCGGTATATTTTTATTTTCGAGTGGCAAACCTGCCAGATCTGCGCCCTTACAATTAACATACTATCAGTGGAAGGACTTCTAAGAAATAGCTTAAACAATTTAAAATTGGCAATGGCAATAAATTAAACGCTTCGAACAGGGTTCAAAACTTCCTGTTAATTTAAAAAAAGACGTTCTTAAAAATCTGGCCGGAGCAAAAATTAACAGAGCATCAGATGTTAGAAAGGATGGCTTTATCACTTAAGCTGAAAACTACTCGCGAATGGTGAATATCAACAAAGTTTTGTTTTATCATAATAAATTATCTGAGATATTTTGTCGCATTCACTAAAATCATCCAGAAAGTATAGTACTGGCCACATTATTTACTTATTGTGCCGTATGGTCAAGAATGAGACCTCTATGATTATGTGCCCCTCTGGGCTCTCTTCTACTTTCATAGCATGAGTTTGTTTTGTTTTTGTTGTTGTTGGTTTTTTTATTTGATGTGTTCCGCTTCATTGGCAATCAACACAAAGAACAGCATCCTCTGAACTATTCATACTAGGAAATCAGCATAGCTTATCGATGGCCTAGAATGAAAACCTCGTATCTCAAAAAAATACGAAAATCATTTTTTTACGTTATTAGAAGGATAAGGTCATATTACACAATATGTGAGTGTCAACGAAATTTAATCTTAATCGTGCTGCGCTCTATCGACCAAAGATCAAACCTTGTATCTTTCTCAGTTAGGATTTGAGTGTGACAACCACGCATATTGTGTGCAGTTCTGTGCTCAACAATCCTCAAGAGAGTGTCTATATTGTTGTTAGGAGGCTATAAGGAGTTTCATTGGGATCAGGTAAGTGTAATTTCTGTTCTACAGTATTCAATAATAAATATTTTCTCTTAATCAAGAGAGTTTTTCTTAGTGTAAGTTGAAGTTGTAACAATGAAAACCTCGTATATAAGTGGATAGTGGCCAAGCCATATGTGAAATACTCGTAAGTCAATGATACGAGGTTTTCACTTTAAAAGGTACATAGCCAGATATCTGAATATTTATTATTACAACGTGTTATTATTGAGTTACAAGGTTTTCTCATGTCCTTTGTGTGAGGAGGTTTTTTTACAATATTTATTTATTAACCAGACGGATCCTAAAACGAACTTTTAGTATAAAGAATACGTACAAATAATAACTAAAATTTTATTGCACTAGAACAGTATTTTAGGCACTTTCCAGACATTCAAGACAGGTCAGTTTCCATTGGTATCCACATAAAAATGACTTACATATCACGTAAGTTTGGTAAACTTTTTTGTCAGTTCTAGGGCACACTATACATCTTTTTCGATTCCTGTTCTGCTCTAAATTCTGTGTGTCTTAAACAAAATTTCACCCATGAAGAAACAATGCCTACCTTTCCACACAACTGTCTAACACAGCTCTTAAGCTAATACTGAGTTTATTGTGTAGAGGTGCAATAAATACAAATGTATAGGGATGGGGTTGCCCTTTCTTTAGTGGGGGGGGGGGGTGACTAATAAACAATAGCTTAATGGTCATGACGACTCGCCGCGACCAGTCTCGGTTTAAATAGAGGAAAAATCAAAATATAAGTGAACAAATACCAGAATTGAAGTGTTAGAGCACTATGTCACTGGTATATTTCTACATGTTGATCATTAAACTTATTTCTTACATTATTATGATATTATGTAATAAAATAGTGCATCTATTCTATAATATTTTACAGATGGCCGATAAAAAATACACACGAAGGGGCAATTGGCTCGTAGATTTAGCTCTAAAAAAAATTGCAAAGCAAGAAGATGATGATAACGGTAAGATAGAAAGATAACTAGATAAAGATTTAAAAAAAAATTGTTTTAAAATACTTTTTGCTCAAAAATTTTACTAAAGAAAATGTATCAATTCAAACAGATCATTAAAAAAAAAAAAAAAAAACTTTGTGATTGTTCATGCTAAGTAGGTACCATTTTCAGGTGGAGAATGTCATGGAGCTAGTACTCCAACAATGGTACAGCCTCGAGAAGAAAACAACAATGTCCCATTGTTGTTCTTGTACCAGCCGATCCAAAGGGAACTTGTAATAATGCTTTAGAATACATAAGTGCACCTGTAGAAATTTCAAATGATAACATATCACACATGTCCAATGAAAATGAAACTGAATCCGATTTAGGCAGCTTCATTCAAGGTGGAGCTAGTCTACAACTCGATTTGCTTCTAAATCCTGACCTCTTCTCCATAGACACTTACGACAGTCTGAATATAATTTCAGAAGAAACGTTACAGATTTCATCAAATTCTCCACATACAAATGAGCGTCCGGTCACAGAGCCGAACGAAGAATCTGGACTTGATATGAAAGAAAATAATGTCCGAAACTATGAACCAAGTTCAAGTGAGAGCAATCTGAGTAAAAATGAAATAAACGTGGATCCTCGAAATCTGATTGGCAACACCAATGAATGGAATTTGAGCGAGAGTGATGAAGATGCAAATCATAGCAAAGAAAATTGTTATGAGCGCAAAAGAGCCAAACGGGGAAAAGCTAATACAAAATCATGGGTAGCTATCGTTAATAAAATGAAAAGAATGAAAGGAGAAGAATACAAAGGGCGAAGAAAGGATGAAGATGGAAAAACTGTTTTTGATGTTGAACGACAAAAAAGGCAGCTAAAACCACGATGTTCTTGTAAAGTCACTAAGAGAAATAAGTTCAAATGTATGCTGATCACAGATGAAAGAAGAAAACAAATTTTTGGAACTTAGATTGGGAACAAAGAAAGATTAAAGTAAACCACCTTGTCATTGGGAACCATGTCCATCAGAGAACAGTACCCCTACCGAATCAAGAAGAAGTCATACCTTAAAATATCACCTACAAAATAATAAAAATGGAGATCGAATTCGAGTGTGCAAGAAAATGTTTTTAAACAGTATTGGTCTGCGTGAATGGACAGTTCGAAATTGGGTATTGAAATACCAACTTCATGAGAAAAATGGGAATGAACCAAACAGAAATTTTGAAAAAAGTAATGGAACTGATATAACTCCAAAAACAAGACAGCAAGATCACAACGATGCTGTCCGGAAAGTTATAAATGAATTTCTGGAACTCCTTCCGAAATTAGAATCTCATTTTTGTCGTAAGGATACCACAAAGCTGTATCTAGAACCGTTTTGGCAATCAAAAGCACAATTATTCCGACAGTACAAATCATATTGTATATCACAGAATAAGGAACACTTAGTTGCATCCTCTTTTACATTCCATGAAATTTTTGAGTTGATGAATTTAGGACTTTTTTCCCCTAAGAAAGATCAATGTGATTTATGTTGTGCTCATAGACAGGGTAATGCTTCTGAAGAAGAATACAATATTCACATAAAAAGAAAAAATGAAGCTAGAGAAGAAAAATCGAAAGACAAAGAAGAAAGCGGTCAAGACACTGCAGTGTATACGATGGATTTTCAAGCAGTGTTATTATGTCCTTATCTTAAAGCTTCTGCGCTCTACTACAGAAGAAAACTAAAATTGCACAACTTCACTTTGTACAACCTGAAAACAGGAGAAGGTTACTGTTATCTTTGGGATGAAACTCAAGGAGGTGTAAGCGCTGATGAATTTGCAACCATACTCACCCATTTTATTGCAACAGAAATCAACTTAGATGCTCTCAAACACGTAATATTTTATAGTGATGGCTGTACCAGCCAAAACAGGAATGCTATAATGGCGAATGCCTTGATGTTAATGTCACGTGAATCCGGGATTACAATAACCCAAAAATACTTGGAAAAGGGCCATACTCAAATGGAATGTGATAGCATCCATAGCAATATTGAAAAAAAGATGAAGAACAGGGAAATATATTCCCCAGCAGGATATGTTGAAATAATAAGAACGGCTAGATTGAATCCTCAACCATACAAAGTATTCCAGCTGGACTTTACCTTTTTTAAGAGGTTCAATAAAGTCAACATTATTTCATCTATAAGACCAGGTACAAAGAAGGGAGAGACTGTAGTAACTGACCTTAGATGTATTCGTTACACGCCAGATGGAAAAGTCCAAGTGAAACTCAGCCCTAAAGATCAATTTTTTGACCTCCCCAGGAGAATCAAGAAGTTTTCTACAAAAATTGAAGAGCTTGACCAGTTGTACAATGATCCGTTACCGATTGAAGGTATTAAGTTTCGTCACCTTCAAGAGCTCAAACAGGTAATACCAAAAGACATTCATGCATTTTATGACAATTTACCACACCGTCTTTAACATATTCAGTTGCTTGTACATGGATAATTTGTGAACCAACAGTACATTTTTTCATTGTGATATAGTATAAAAAAAATAATGTAAATTGTTATGAACATTAAAATATATCATTGTACAAGACATCTAGTTTTTTTTTATTAAGAAAACCTCTCATCTCTATCAAGGTTAGGCGTGATAAATACTCTTAACTAAAAATTAAGATGGAATACCTCGCAACTCATTTTGCCGAAAAGTTAGAAAACCTCGCAAGTCAAAATTAAAAAACAACATATCAACATTTGAAAATTTAATGCCATTAAGCATACTTGTTATAAAATATAACAAATTTAGGTACTAACTTCTGAGTAAGTATCTTTACTATTAAATAACTGGAAGGTTTTTTGCTTCTCCTGTAAAGTTTGCATTTTCTGAGTTACGAGGTTATCATTCTAGGCCATCGTTATTTAATTGTATAAAATTTTAACTATAAAAGACTTAGTGTTCTCCGTTAAATTGTACCTAGTATATTTGGAAGTATAATGTTATTTTTAAGTCAACAGTGCTTGTTGCCCTCGAATAAGATTGTATAGTACTGTGTTCTTGAGGTAGGTCAGTATAGTGTTGACGTCTCATCATTGCCTCGAAGTTCCTGCATATCATTCGGTATGTTAAAATTTCACCGTCTTTGGCATTCTGTAAGTACCATGTGTTTAATCGTAAGTTCTTTGGTACATATACTGCATATAGGTTTATCTCGTCTTGTCATTAAGTATTCGTGAGTTATTCGAGTATGTCCAATCCTTAGTCTAGCAAGAATTATTTGTTCACGTCTGTTATCTCGATGGCTAGAAGGCCATTCGGCAGTTGTGTTTTTTTATTGTCCGGAGTTTATTGTCAGCTAGTTGTGTCCATATGTAGTTCCAATGTTTTTTTGGTTTTTTTTTTTTTTTTTAATTTTTTACTTAAGATTTTAGTTGATTAGGAATGTACAATAGCAAAAAAAAAATTGTACCGCTTGATTGTATATATTATTTTTATTATATCAGTGAGACAGCTCAGTTTTCTGATGTCGACGGCTCACAATCAATTTCCCCTGGAGCAGTTCCCACTCCAGATTCGTCTAAGGCTATATATTTCCTTTCCTAAGCCCCGCTCATCAGCTGCTCCCTGCCAATTTATTATTGTCTGTGATATTTCTCTCTTCCCTGGGACTTCAATTTACTTTAGGGAATTTATCTCCAACCAACTTAGTTTTTTTTGTATTTTTTTTGGCAAATATATTATAAATTTATGAGTTACTTGACATTTATGAATTACGCTGTACCAAAAAAGACGGCGGGATCTCTTCTGGGCCACTTAAAGGTCCAAATACGCTGTCTATTTACTGTTTCCTCTGCCAGACCGAAAAGGAGGAAGGTTCTCTCTCTTTAAAGTTCAACCCAGGGCTTCATTGTACAAGTAATCTTCTGCTATCAATAGCTGACAATTAATACATTCGGCGTCATGCTACACTTCAAATTAGTGGAATTTTAATAGTTTTCTACAAAGTAAAAACAAAGACATTACGTTACTTTGGCTATCAGGACATGAAGACATCGACATGCGTACAGCTCTGGACATACAGGCATATCTTGCAACAAACAGACCCAAACCCTAATAAACACCATTACATCATCTGACTTGAGCAAAACCACACGAACTAACATACTGCACGAATGGGAAAAAGATTGGTCAAAAAGGTTGAGAAAATTAAAAGAAATTAATAACATATAATAACAATATATTAATTAAATTATAAATTAATAGAGCTTGGGAAAAGAACACTTTTCTTGTCAAGAAAAAATAATTTTATTTATGCTGCGGATAGGTCACACCCGAGTTACTCACTCATACTTACTGGACAGAAAAGAAAGGCCAACATCCAGAAAGTGTAACGAAACTCTAACTTTTAAACATATACTGACAGACTGTAGACAACGCAGTGACTTGACAATTCCTTACTGGAAATAGCCCGTACATTCAAACACTCCATGAAAACCTAAAAACAACACAGTTTCATTCTAAAATATAACTATAGGTAATATTTTACTTTGGTTTATGGTTACATTATTTTATTTTAAACATATACTGACAGACTGTAGACAACGCAGTGACTTGACAATTCCTTACTGAAAATAGCCCGTACATTGAAACACTCCATGAAAACCTAAAAACAACACAGTTTCATTCTAAAATATAACTATAGGTAATATTTTACTTTGGTTTATGGTTACATCATTTTATTTTAAACATATACTGACAGACTGTAGACAACGCAGTGACGACAATTCCTTACTGAAAATAGCCCGTACATTCAAACACTCCATGAAAACCTAAAAACAACACAGTTTCATTCTAAAATATAACTATAGGTAATATTTTACTTTGGTTTATGGTTACATCATTTTATTTTAAACATATACTGACAGACTGTAGACAACGCAGTGACTTGACAATTCCTTACTGAAAATAGCCCGTACATTCAAACACTCCATGAAAACCTAAAAAAGTCCGTCTCGCAGGAACTGCATCATCTTAGCGCGGTTCCGTTCATATCCCTAGTCTAATTTTGAAAGATTAAAATAGAAGCAGTTATTATTTTGGTTCCACCAGTCTTTTTTTTTAATTAATTATTATAATGGCGTGTCAACCCTTAAGGTCACTAATGCCATTCCTGTGAGTAGTAAAGTCTTGAAAGGTCATGATTTACAATCTTACCTGGAAGGGTCGGCTACACTAGAAACGGACCCGCTAGTGATAAGGTCTATGAATCTTGGAAATCTATATTTCTAACAATAAATTGTTTTTGTTATTTTACTTAACCAGTTTTATTGTCAAATACATTATACATAAAATATTTTATTCTAACCCTTCCTTAACTCAAAACGTAACAAAAATTTCAACATATTAGTTTTAATGAAAGTAGAACATGCAGAAAATGTTTCAACTGAATCCCATGATTCTAAGTATCCAAACCAAAAACGGTATTCAAAAACTATTTTTTTAAGCACTCATTTCTCCGATGAATCGATAATTGCTTCAGAATTATTATCATTTAGTAAGCTTTCGAATGGTAAGGATCCGCTTATGAAGATTTCAAACCGTTTTCGAGATATAAGGAAAATAATTTAAAAAAATAAAAAAATAAAATTAAGGAAAATATACAAAGTACCCAAAACTTTTTAAGGGTGTCCAGAGAGCGATCAAACACACACACACACACACACACACACACACACACACATATATATATATATATATATATATATATATATTTATATGTATATATATTTATATATATATAGCAATTTGAAACTCCGTTATTTTCGGTCTCTCAGGGGTTCTTAAACGCAAACTTTTTTGTCGGGACTTCTGGATTGCGTCATGAGGCCTCCATTTGGAGGGCGGGGTCCTCCATATGGAGAGAGGGAGGAACCGCGCTAAAATTATCTCTTTACGTCTAACTTGCCTGGAATTTAATGTGCTTAGCCTGATTGCCACAGAACTGAACAAGGTTTGACTATTAAAACAATCAAACCTTACTCAATTCCTTCTCCCCAACCGGAGACCTGAATGTCAGGTCCGCCTCGAGAGCCACCAATCAGTTGCCCGTATTCTGCCACGAGGAGGCGCACACAGTGCCCAAGTTCACTTAGAATACATAAAAACAAATACGTATGGATATTCTTAATTAGTTAAATTATGTACACATATATACAATATTATTTTTTTATTTTTTTTTTTTTAACCGCGCATTTACATCTAGGTCATTAGTTCCGACATCCAGGGTGCAGCGAGGAATTTTCCCAACGAGCCAATCTAGTGGATACAGAAGGATCAAGAACAAGATCTCAAAATTGAGTAGATACCACTCCCTAATAAAGCCTATATAGAATAATATGCCTAATTAAGCCAATCTAGTGGATACAGAAGGATCAAGAACAAGTTCTCAAAATTGAGTAGATACCACTTCCTAATAAAGCCTATATAGAAGAATATGCCTAATAAAGTCAATAGAGTAAATACAAATTGAACAAGAGCAAGTCTTGAGGAAATCTTTTTTTCTTCTATTTAAATACTTTTATCAATATTTAGTCAATAAACCTGTGTTTTTTAATCGCTAATTTATGAATCGGTTCATAACTAAATAGTCGTTAATAATAGTCGTACAAAGAAAACTGTTGATTGCTAATTTATTTATATGTTGACAACTAATTAATCTTTATCAATATTTACAATATAATTTATGTTATGTTATGTCTGAATCTAGGTCAGTTTAAGAAATTTTAGTGAACGAAATCTTAAAGTTGCTCTACCTACTCTTGCAAGGCTTTGTATTTGTGTCGGCAGATACCTGGGTTATATTACCCTACAAGGGTTACTTCTCTTGAGGATTAACTCCTAGCAGGTAAATTTCTAGTAAACTCTCTGTTTGTTTGGGACTGAACCGACTGTCTATTCGTTCATAGTATCTAACCGTTGTAAAGTTTATTTTCTACATTTAGGAATTAATATACATATGTAGACTAAATCATAGCAATTGTCTACCTTCGCTGTCGGTGATCTTAACAATGTAGACTCGCTAATGTTACCTGACCTTAGATAAATCGTAATTACAATTTGCTGCGACAACACGACATTTTATCAGAATTCCCTGTCTAATAAAGCCTATGAAGAATAATATGTCTAATAAAGCCTATCTAGTTGATAAAGAAGGACTAAGAACAAGTCTTCAAGATTAAGTAGTATCTCCTGCCTTATAAAGCCTATATAGAATAATACGGCTAATAAAGCCGTATAAAGATTCATATTATTACTCAACAATAGATTCTAATTTAAAAACAGCTATTTTCGATATCTACCTGTTCTAAAACGTTAAATCATTTATTAGGCACTTCGGATTACGTCATTGGGTCGACGTCAGAAGCGTGTTTCCTATCTGTGAAGTGAAGCAGGAAACAAGCAAAAAACAGCAACCAATTAAAATGTGAGGTAAATAGAGGAAAAACGCCGTTCGTGGTGGTAGACAATCTTACAAGGCATTTCGCTCAGAAATACCCGAAATATTGTTTCTAATTTTACGTATCCTATTTTATTGCCAAATAGATTTATATTCTATAATCAATAAAAAAAAAAAAAAAACTACTAGCAATAAAGAACTAAGGGTAATACATGAAAATAGGGAATACCAAGAACAATTCTAAAATACGAAATCAAAACCAGTACTGTAATCTAGATATTCATACGGCATCTTCGAATTCTAACAAACAAAATAATGCTTTTAATTATACATATCCTGTTTAATGAAAAATACATTAGACTACTATAAGCAAGTACAAAAATAACGAGCAGTGAAAAAAAAACTTCGGGAAACACACAAATAGATCCGTTTAAATAAAGGAAACTAACTAAGTTTTAAGCACTTATTTCTCCTAATGTGACGACCCCATCAAACATTTCTGTAAAACATTTTTTGTAGAGAATTTAGTAAGCTTTCGAACTGTTACATTTCAATTGCCACGATCTCCTAACCCTTTTCGAGATATTAAGGAAAAAATACGAAGGGGGCCTAATAGATATTTATAAGGGATCTGAGAACCCCAAGATACCGCAAAAATAAAATATTCTAATTATACGTATCCTGTTTTATTGGCAAATACATTTGACTACTATAAGCAATTGCAAACAATAGGGAATATGCCAAAGAACTCGGATTAGGAGCCTCGACAGTTTCAAGACATTTGAAGGAAATCGGCAAATCCAAAACTGACATTTCATACGGTACAGCCTGATATATTTCTAACAATGAATTGTTTTTCTTATTTTAATTAATCTATTTTATTGTCAAATACATTATCCAACTATAAGCAATGTAAAAATAGGAATAAAAACAGACAAAAAGAACTGTTCGAATAAACGAAATCAATTACTTCAAATTTTAAGCACTTATTTCTCCGATTGACATCGCTTATTCAAAACTTTCTTTAGAACCTTTCTTGTAGACCATTTAGTAAGCTTTCGAATGGTAACCTTTCGCTTCCCAAGATTTTCAACCGTTTTCGAGATATTAAGAAATTATACGAAGTTCCCAAAACTTTTCATTATTTCTGACAACAGAAAATTGGTCTCATTTTACCTATCCTGTTTTACACACACATACATTTTCCTTACAAATACAACATAAGAAATTAAAAAAATAAAAAGTAATAAAAAACCAAGGGAAAGAGACAAAAATTACAAAAAGAACGACAAAAACCCGTTCATAAGAACAAAACAGTCGTATTTGAAGTTTTAAGCACTTATTTCTCCGATTGACATAACCTAATCAAAAATAGTTTTAGAATCATTTTTGTAGAGAATTTAGTAGGCTTTCAAATAGTTTCTATCAACTTTCCACGATTTCCCAGCCGTGTTCGAGATATTAATGAAAGTATACGTAGTTCCCAAAACTTTTCATGTCTGTTCATTAAATATTTTATTCTAACCCTTCCTTAACTCCAAACGTAACATAACTTTCAACATATTAGTTTTAATGAAAGTAGAACATGCAGATAATGTTTCAACTGAATCCCGTGATTCTAAGTACCCAAACCAAAAACGGTATTCAAAAACTATTTTTCCAATTTTCTCGAAAACGGTTAAAGCTATCGCCTTGAAAATGGTTTCATTCGTTTTCCTTGCCCAAGAAGCCTATAAAAAGAGTACTTACAAGCTTATGAACTCAAAAACGTAAGCGTTACGATTTTTTTTGCGCGAATTTCGCCCCAAACGCCATCTTCCAGTGGGCGGATTTTGCTGGTTAACGAACTTGACCTTTCAAATTGGACGACAGATTTTTGTACCAAATTTCATCAAAATCGGACCATTCGTCTTCTATTTAGAGAGCGAACAGACAAATATATATATATATATATATATATATATATATATATATAAATATATACATATATATATATATATATATACAAATTTGAACGACCGTTATTTTCGGTTTCTAGGGGTTCTGAAACGCAAAATTTTCTAGTCGGCACTTCCGGATTGTTTCATTGTATCAACCTTATAAGCGGGGTTCCTCCCTATGGGGGAGGGAGGAACCGCGCTAAAACAACACAGTTTCATTCTAAAATATAACTATAGGTAATATTTTACTTTGGTTTATGGTTACATCATTTTATTTTAAACATATACTGACAGACTGTAGACAACGCAGTGACTTGACAATTCCTTACTGAAAATAGCCCGTACATTCAAACACTCCATGAAAACCTAAAAACAACACAGTTTCATTCTAAAATATAACTATAGGTAATATTTTACTTTGGTTTATGGTTACATCATTTTATTTTAAACATATACTGACAGACTGTAGACAACGCAGTGACTTGACAATTCCTTACTGAAAATAGCCTGTACATTCAAACACTCCATGAAAACCTAAAAACAACACAGTTTCATTCTAAAATATAACTATAGGTAATATTTTACTTTGGTTTATGGTTACATCATTTTATTTTAAACATATACTGACAGACTGTAGACAACGCAGTGACTTGACAATTCCTTACTGAAAATAGCCCGTACATTCAAACACTCCATGAAAACCTAAAAACAACACAGTTTCATTCTAAAATATAACTATAGGTAATATTTTACTTTGGTTTATGGTTACATCATTTTATTTGAAACGTTATCATTGACATGGAGACTTTGTTCTTGTTGTTTTTCCCTTCATTTTCTTTTTTTATTTTGCTCTTTTAGCGCGGTTCCTCCCTCCCCCATAGGTAGGAGCCCCGCTTATAAGGTTGATCTCATGACGCAATCCTGAAGTGCCGGTTAGAAAATTTTGCGTTTCAGAACCCCTAGAAACCGAAAATGATAGTGGTTCAAATTTGTATATATATATATATATATATATATATATATATATATATATATATATATATATATTATTTATTCTTATAGATGACCCAAAATATCAAAATTCTTTTTTATCCTAGGAGGCATGGGGTCATTAAAGCAGTCTTCCTTTATTACACCACTTTATTTATTGGGCCCGACATGTTTCGTGCATCTTTTCTTCGCACCTCTTCAGGGGCACTTCTACAACAAAATATAATTTTTTGAACATCCACACAAACCTTTTTTCTACTATATTAAAACTACTAATACGTAATAAATATTAAAATAATAAATATTGCAATAATTATAGCTAAATTACATATTTTTTTATAAAAGGTGTTGAGTCCTACCTTGCAAGGAAGTCCTCTCGTTACCAAGTACTCCCTCTGGAGTCCGGCTTAATACTAACCTTGTAAGTGGATTGCCAAAATGGCCCTGTCGTTATCTGTCCTTTGTTATTGTCCTAGTAAAGTCTACTCGTCAAATATTTTTTTATTTTTTTATAAATTTTTGGGTATTAATCTATTATTCCATAGAAAATTTGGTGTACATTTTTCAGATCAGTTCTTTTATTCACTGCTATTTTCGAATTTTTTAAAATATAAATATTTTCTTTTATATTTCTTTTCAGGGTATTTCTTTCTTTATTTAATATTTTGAATTCTTTGAAATTAAAACTGTGTTTTTTTGTTATTGCATGTACCGTTTTCTTGTGTGTCAATGCTCTTTACGTGTTGTATAATTCTTCTACCTAATAACTGCGCAGATTCCCCAATATAACATTTGTTACAGTCATTGCAGTTGATTTTATAAATATTATATTTTGAACTTGATGCTTTAACCCTGTCTTTAATATTACTAAATACATTGTTTATTGTATGTTTATATTTCCAGCCAATTTTACAAACATCTTAACATATTGTTTTTATTTTGTTTTCTATAAGAGGATGATAATCGAAAGTAAAATATTGCTTAATTGGATTTACATCTTTGTCAATACTGTTATTTAAAACCAATTGTTTCTAATATATATATATATATATATATATATATATATATATATATATATATATATATATATATATATATATGTATATATATATATATATTTGTCTGTTCGCTAATTTCTGGCTTCCCTAATGGTCCGATTTTGATGAAATTTGGTACAAAAATCCTTCGTCCAATTTGAAAGGGCAAGTTCGTTAACCAGCAAAATCCGCCCACTGGAAGATGGCGTTTGGGGTGAAATTCGCGCAAACAAAATCGTAACGCTTACGTTTTTGAGTTCATAAGCTTGTAAGTACTCTTTTTATAGGCTTCTTGGGCTAGGAAAACGAATGAAACCATTTTCAAGGCGATAGCTTTAACCGTTTTTGAGAAAATTGGAAAAATAGTTTTTGAATACCGTTTTTGGTTTGGGTACTTAGAATCATGGGATTCAGTTGAAACATTTTTTGCATGTTCTACTTTCATTAAAACTAATATGTTGAAATTTTGGTTACGTTTGGAATTAAGGAAGGGATAGAATAAAATATTTTATTAACAGACATAATAAGTTTTGGTAACTTTGTATACTTTCCTTAATATCTCGAAAAAGGTTGAGAATCATTGGAAACAAAAGAATACCATTAGAAAGCTTACTAAATGCTCTACAAAAATGGTTCTGATGAAAGTTTTGATTAGGCGATGTCAATCGGAGAAATAAGTGCTTAAAACTTTAAAGTAATTGATTTCGCTTATTCGAACTGATCTTTTTGTCTGTTTTTATTGCTTGTTATTTTTTAATTGCTTATAGTTGGATAATGTATTTGATAATAAATCAGGTTAAGAAAAATAAGAAGAACAATTTAATGTTAGAGATAAGGATTTCCAAGATATAGGTTTTCAACTACCTAGCGGGGTCCTTCCTAGGGAGGGTTGGCCGACCCATCCAGGTAAGATCGTAAATCAAGACCTTTCTAGAAATGTGGACCCAAAATAATAACAGCTTCTATTTTAGTCTTTCTAAATGAGTCTAGAGATAAGAACGGAACCGCGCTAAGATGCTGCAGTTCCTGCGGGTCGGACTTTTTATATAGTAGTATTTATAAGTTAATAGGTATATTAAATTCTTTATTATTTTGTAATTTCAAAATTATTCCTATGGCACTTGTTTCCCGGAATAAGAATAAAAAAATTTTCATTTCATTTCGTGTCATTAACGATAGAATCATGAGTTGCCTAATACGAATGAATTATAAATAATAAGTACACAATAGTGGTGGACCGAGTTCGGCAGAATTATTTTTTATAAATAAAATATTAGTGGTTGTACCTTTTTTTTTATATGAAAAACTGTGTAATATTGAAATGCACCTTACTTCTTTCGTCCCGAGTTAATCGACACTGTTGGAAAACTCACAATAACTCTCATTGATTGTCTGGGGGGAACTCACAATAACTCTCATTGATTGTCTGGGGGGAACTCACAATAACTCTCATTGATTGTCTGGGGGGAACTCACAATAACTCTCATTGATTGTCTGGGGGGAACTCACAATAACTCTCATTGATTGTCTGGGGGGAACTCACAATAACTCTCATTGATTGTCTGGGGGGAACTCACAATAACTCTCATTGATTCTCTGGGGGGAACTCACAATAACTCTCATTGATTGTCTGGGGGAACTCACAATAACTCTCATACATTGTCTGGGGGAACTCACAATAACTCTCATTGATTGTCTGGGGGGAACTCACAATAACTCTCATTGATTGTCTGGGGGGAACTCACAATAACTCTCATTGATTGTCTGGGGGGAACTCACAATAACTCTCATCCACATAACGCGGGGACCAGACAACGTGTACCTTTATTTTTATTGAGCAACAAGATCTAGAACATCAGAGCCGAATTATTTTGTACCACTTACCACCTTTCCTCAAAAAGTTCCACAACGGGCACTGCAATGACAAATTGTATAATAATTGACCAAGAATTATTGTGAACTTCACTTTCGACACAAAAGAACATTTTATTTATATCATCATCAAGCGGACCGGTAGTGGAGTGTCGAGTTGGCCTTTCGTATCCGCCATCCTATGGCAAATTCCAGCCAGCTTGTTTTCATTCTCTGTGTATTTTGTGAGGGAAAGAAGTGCGAACTCAACATGAAAAATATACCTGTAGATTCTCTGAAGCGTCTAGATTCGGATGTCGGGGGAAACATTGACCGGATGTCGAGTTCGCCCTTCGAATCCGCAATGCCTCAATTATTTATTGAACTTCCTCCCATCGAAATTCATAAGTGATTTAATCAACCAAAAGGCATTCCGGAAAGCAAATATTCAGGATATCCTGCTCATTAGTAAATATGATTTTCTGCTTTAATATTTGAAAGATTGATGATTATATTATCGCCGAAAGCGCCGACGAATAAACGAGCTAGTTAGGTAGATGGATATTTCTTGAAGCGGAATCAAAGCTGAATAAATGAATTGAGAGTAAATTCATCTGTTGATATTTGGTCCAATAAGCTTCGTCCTGAGTCAAGTCTCGACTGTCAAGGATCCTTTCATTCGATGCCTTCCTAATTAGAAAACTTGTCCTCCTTCTCGAAGGATAACTCTTCACTGGAAAAGTTGATTTTTTTTTTTGTTATTTCTTTGAATAAAAGGAAGTTGGCAACACTAATTAATCAGATGTTGATAAGTTTGTTTAAATGCTTTTAATAAATGTCTACCAAATTATGCACAAAAAAAAAGTCTTCATAATTACAAGCTTCTAATGAATACTTCATCATTAAAGATTAATTCTACCTTGTGTGGTCGAAATCAAATTCATTTTCTCAAATTCATGGATAATAAGTAAGTTGATATTTTTAGCGCGGTTCCTCCCTCCCTCATAGGGAGGAACCCCGCTTATAGGGTTGATACAATGAAACAATCCGGAAGTGCCGACTAGAAAATTTTGCGTTTCAGAACCTCTGGAAACCGAAAATGATGGTAGTTCAAATTTGTATATATATATATATATATATATATATATATATATATATATATATATATATGTATATATATATATATATATATATATATATATATATATATATATATATTTGTCTGTTCGCTCATTTCTGGCTTCCCTGATGGTCCGATTTTGATGAAATTTGGTACAAAAATCCGTCGTCCAATTTGAAAGGTCAAGTTCGTTAACCAGCAAAATCCATTTTCAAGGCGATAGCGTTAACCGTTTTCGAGAAAATTGGAAAAATAATTTTTGAATGCCGTTTTTGGTTTGGGTACTTAGAATTACGGGATTCAGTTGAAACATTATCTGCATGTTCTACATTCATTAAAACAAATATGTTGAAAGTTTTGTTACGTTTGGAGTTAAGGAAGGGTTAGAATAAAATATTTTATGAACAGACAAGAAAAGTTTTGGGAACTTCGTATACTTTCATTAATATCTCGAACACGGTTGGGAAATCGTGGTAAGTGGATAGAAACTATTTGAAAGCTTTCTAAATTCTCTACAAAAAATATTCTAAAACTATTTTTTATTAGGTTATGTCAATCGGAGAAATAAGTGCTTAAAACTTCAAATACGTCTGTTTTGTTCTTAAGAACGGGTTTTTGTCGTTCTTTTTGTAATTTTTGTCTCTTTCCCTTTGTTTTTTATTGCTTTTTATTTTTGTAATTTCTTATGTTGGGAAAATTTTGTGTGTAAAACAGGATATGAAAAATGAGACCAATTTTCTGTTGCTAGAAATAATGTAAATTTTGGGAACTTTCATTAATATCTCGAAAACGGTTGAAAATCTTGGTAAACGGAAGAATACCATTAGAAAGCTTATTAAATGCTCTACATAAAAGGTTCTAATGAAAGTTTTGATTAGGCGATGACAATCGGAGAAATAAGAGCTTAAAGCTTAAAGTAATTGATTTCGCTTATTCGAACTGTTCTTTTTGTCTGTTTTTTATTCCTTGTTATTTTTTAATTGCTTATAGTTGGATAATGTATTCGAAAATAAAACAGGTTTAGTAAAATAACAAAAACAATTTATTGTTAGAAATATAGAGTTCCAAGATTCCAAGACCTTGTAACTAGCGGGAATGTTTCTAGTGATGCCGACCCTTCCAGGTAAGATTGTAAATCCTACCTTTCAAGACTGTTGGAACCAAAAAAATAACTGTCACTCGGGTTCGGTCACTGCTACTTTTATCGTAAAAATGGTTTTATTGTGCCGACGTTTCGGCTTGAACTTCAAGCCTTCATCAGGGCTGTAAATACAAGTAGGACATATTTAACACTAATATATGCACATATCTATGTAAATATACCTAACATATATATATATATATATATATATATATATATATATATATATATATAAATATATATATATATATACATATAATATATATATATATATATATATATATATATGCATATACACATACACATATACACGCACACATATGTACATATATATGCCCACATACATACACATATGGGCATATATATATATATATATATATATATATATATATATATATATATATATATATATGTGTATATGTATTATTAAGTAGCAGTGACCGAACCCGGACAATCCCTACCTTGCATCATCAACGGTCAACGATCTCCTCTCAACAAAATAATAACTGCTTCTATTTTAATCTTTCGAAATTAGACTAGGGATAAGAACGGAACCGCGCTAAGATGAGGCAGTTCCTGCGAGTCGGACTTTTTCATTTTTGTGTACGAATGTTCAAGTAAAATAAAATTCAATACATGTACATACATATTTAATTATTTATAATGAAGTATATAATAAAAAATTGAAAATGTTTAGCAAACAAATACCTAAAACTTATAAAATATTGAAAATAAAAGCAAAAATAATAAGTAAGAACTCTGTTACTGTAAATAGAGAGACAAAAAGTTAAAAATATAAAGAAAATTTGAAAATGTGCCAAGGCTATTTGAAAATGTGCCTAGGTCTGCCTTCATAGGTGAAATTTACCGCAACGAAAACTATGATAATAGATACGGAAGGTGGCATTGGCCATAGTAGTCGACGCACCATAATAATGTTTCCATCCTAGCAACACATGCTGCCGAATTTCAAACCATTTAAAAATTCAAACTTCTTAAAAAAAAACTTAAAAATCTGAATATAAAAAAAAAAAAAAAAAAAAATTCTTAGCTTTACATGCTAAAGGGAACGTCCATGGAAAATTTCAAATTTTTCTGACAAGTGGTTTGGTTAGGCGATGATAGTTCAGTTAGTGAATGAGAGAGTGATATTTGACGAATATATAGTAGATACGACGCATAAGCATGGGAATAGATGAGAATAGCTGACAGGGTTTCATATTTTTCTGTCAAGTGGTTTGGTTGGGCGATGATAGTTCAGTTATTGAATGAGTGATATTTGACGAATATATAGTAGATACCACGCATAAGCATGGGAATAGATTAGAATAGCTGACAGGGTTTCATATTTTTCTGTCAAGTGGTTTGGTTGGGCGATGATAGTTCAGTTAGTGAATGAGTGATATTTGACGAATATATAGTAGATACCACGTATAAGCATGGGAATAGATGAGAATAGCTGACAGGGTTTCATATTTTTCTGTCAAGTGGTTTGGTTGGGCGATGATAGTTCAGTTATTGAATGAGTGATATTTGACGAATATATAGTAGATACGACGCATAAGCATGGGAATAGATGAGAATAGCTGACAGGGTTTCATATTTTTCTGTCAAGTGGTTTGGTTGGGCGATGATAGTTCAGTTATTGAATGAGTGATATTTGACGAATATATAGTAGATACCACGCATAAGCATGGGAATAGATGAGAATAGCTGACAGGGTTTCATATTTTTCTGTCAAGTGGTTTGGTTGGGCGATGATAGTTCAGTTAGTGAATGAGTGATATTTGACGAATATATAGTAGATACCACGCATAAGCATGGGAATAGATGAGAATAGCTGACAGGGTTTCATATTTTTCTGTCAAGTGGTTTGGTTGGGCGATGATAGTTCAGTTATTGAATGAGTGATATTTGACGAATATATAGTAGATACGACGCATAAGCATGGGAATAGATGAGAATAGCTGACAGGGTTTCATATTTTTCTGTCAAGTGGTTTGGTTGGGCGATGATAGTTCAGTTATTGAATGAGTGATATTTGACGAATATATAGTAGATACGACGCATAAGCATGGGAATAGATGAGAATAGCTGACAGGGTTTCATATTTTTCTGTCAAGTGGTTTGGTTGGGCGATGATAGTTCAGTTATTGAATGAGTGATATTTGACGAATATATAGTAGATACGACGCATAAGCATGGGAATAGATGAGAATAGCTGACAGGGTTTCATATTTTTCTGTCAAGTGGTTTGGTTGGGCGATGATAGTTCAGTTAGTGAATGAGTGATATTTGACGAATATATAGTAGATACGACGCATAAGCATGGGAATAGATGAGAATAGCTGACAGGGTTTCATATTTTTCTGTCAAGTGGTTTGGTTGGGCGATGATAGTTCAGTTATTGAATGAGTGATATTTGACGAATATATAGTAGATACCACGCATAAGCATGGGAATAGATGAGAATAGCTGACAGGGTTTCATATTTTTCTGTCAAGTGGTTTGGTTGGGCGATGATAGTTCAGTTAGTGAATGAGTGATATTTGACGAATATATAGTAGATACCACGCATAAGCATGGGAATAGATGAGAATAGCTGACAGGGTTTCATATTTTTCTGTCAAGTGGTTTGGTTGGGCGATGATAGTTCAGTTATTGAATGAGTGATATTTGACGAATATATAGTAGATACGACGCATAAGCATGGGAATAGATGAGAATAGCTGACAGGGTTTCATATTTTTCTGTCAAGTGGTTTGGTTGGGCGATGATAGTTCAGTTATTGAATGAGTGATATTTGACGAATATATAGTAGATACGACGCATAAGCATGGGAATAGATGAGAATAGCTGACAGGGTTTCATATTTTTCTGTCAAGTGGTTTGGTTGGGCGATGATAGTTCAGTTATTGAATGAGTGATATTTGACGAATATATAGTAGATACGACGCATAAGCATGGGAATAGATTAGAATAGCTGACAGGGTTTCATATTTTTCTGTGAAGTGGTTTGGTTGGGCGATGATAGTTCAGTTAGTGAATGAGTGATATTTGACGAATATATAGTAGATACCACGCATAAGCATGGGAATAGATGAGAATAGCTGACAGGGTTTCATATTTTTCTGTCAAGTGGTTTGGTTGGGCGATGATAGTTCAGTTATTGAATGAGTGATATTTGACGAATATATAGTAGATACGACGCATAAGCATGGGAATAGATGAGAATAGCTGACAGGGTTTCATATTTTTCTGTCAAGTGGTTTGGTTGGGCGATGATAGTTCAGTTATTGAATGAGTGATATTTGACGAATATATAGTAGATACCACGCATAAGCATGGGAATAGATGAGAATAGCTGACAGGGTTTCATATTTTTCTGTCAAGTGGTTTGGTTGGGCGATGATAGTTCAGTTAGTGAATGAGTGATATTTGACGAATATATAGTAGATACCACGCATAAGCATGGGAATACATGAGAATAGCTGACAGGGTTTCATATTTTTCTTGCACACCATAATGTGGAACATAGAATAATGTAATATTAACCCAAGGCAGAACATGGTACAATTAAATGTCCGTTTGAGCTATCCCGAAGAATAATGGTGGCGTAAAACCGTCGTGATAACTGAAGTATTACTTGCCTTTTTAACAGTATTCTTAGAGAGCTATCTTTATTCAATCAACACATTATTGGATTCAGCTAAAAAAAAAAAACAATAAATATTCCAATCAGTTCTAAATCTGAGATATGGAAAACCTATGAATAATATCAAATTTTATAAAGTGTTTCTATTCCATTATAAACGAAATTTTAGATAAATTTATACATGATTTCTTTAGGTTTATTACACCCAGGAGAAAGAGATCTAATAAACCTTGTAAACCAGGCTTTGTGTGCGGGGGACTTTATGGCGTAATAAAATTTACCTTTAGGGACTCTGGAGTTCATTTTGTCATTTTCTATCGAGTTTTAAATCCGTGTCATTTTATTTTACGGCCTCTTAAACAAACATTATGCTTCTCGGAATACCGTAAAACATTTAGGCGAAAAAAGAGGGAAATATCTAACAAATATCTAGTCATTTTTATCTCCAACTCGTTGGGTGTATTTCTTTTATTACACACATTCTGGGTTGAAATTGTGGAAAATGTCTTCGGGAAAATGTGGTTCTCATATGGACGGTGGTTAACTGCCTTTTTTTATTGGCTATCGGATAAATCATACAGATGGTTTCTGAAGGATAATCGCCCTGGGGAAGATAATTATTCATACCACAGGATTTTAATGTTTGCCATAATATTTTGGGTATCTTAGTAAATCAAATCCAAAATAAAAAAAGTCCGTCACGCAGGAGCTGCATAACTAAGCACTTTCCTCAGAATTTGGGTAGTGTAGATTGCTTTCCAGAACAATTTGCTTAAAATATCCTACATAAATAAAATAAAAACATGAATAGTTCTCTTTTAAATTTGTAATGAGTAACTGATCAATTAATAATTTGCTTCCAGAGTTATGTTTACACATGGTACCTATTACACTTCGTAAAAAATACAAAAAAACCTCATATTATCGTATTTTGATCTAACGCAGGAACAGGATACAGTCACTCTAGTGGTAGAAAGCGCTCCTTGCGGCGGCTTTGTGAACCTACGTCTGACGGGCTTTTCTATTGAAATATATTACAAATTAAACCCCCGCTTTCCGATTGACCGATTCAGCTCATTTCTACAACACTTCTTTCTCATGAGTTACCCACGACGTATACCGCGTTTCGTTACAATACAGCAGAAATTACGACCGGTATGAGTATATTAAGAATTTGGGTCAGGAGTAAACCCCCCCCCCTTCTAATGAACCGATTTAGTTTATTTTTACAACACATATTTACCTGTAGATTACCACTACGAATACCGAGTTTCGTCTAAATATACCAAAAATCACGGCTGGTAGTGGCGAATTGGTATTGTGGGTCCGGAGTAAATCCCCCCTCCTAATGAACCGATTTAGTTTATTTTTACAACACATATTTACCTGTGGATTACCACTACGAATACCGAGTTTTGTCGAAATATACCAAAAATCACGGCTGGTAGTGGCGAATTGGTATTGTGGGTCCGGAGTAAACCCCCCCTTCTAATGAACCGATTTAGTTCATTTTTATATCTAACTTTTCTCTCTATATTACCACTACGAATACCAAGTTTCGTTGAAATATAAAAAATATTACGGCTGACATAGTCAAATTTGTGTTTTGGGTTCGGGGTAAACCCCCCCCCTTCCGGTGGACCAACTTTGGTGGTTAACGAACTCGTTCAATCGTTTGCTAATTGAATGCTATATACCAAGTTTCGTGACGAAAAAACAAAAACTCTGGCCGCTATCGTGTTAACAGACACACACATATATATATATATATATATATATATATATATATATATATATATATATATATATATATATAAATTTTAACGGGGGTCATTTTCGGTGTCTACTTGGTAGGATCGATAAAGATTTGAAGAAATTTTTCAAAAATTCCGTCATGAGTCCAACCTCAATAGCTACTTTCCTTCGGAGGAAAGTGCTAAATGGAAAAATTTATGATTTAATGAAATTATACTTGGGAGAAGTAGTTATATTGGCTTTGAAAATTTTTAAATATAAAAAAGGTCCGACTCGCAGGAACTGTGTCATCTTAGTGCGATTACGCTCATATCTCTAGTGCTATTTGTAAAGATTGAAATAGAAACAGTTATTATTTTGGATCGGCCTTTCGCGAAATCCATTTACGGCTCGTTTCAAAGGGCCACCGTACCTGGATTTCCATCCTACAGCTTTGTTGGACAACCCCAGTACTAGAAAAGTTATTTCACAGTATCAAATATCAAAATGTTTCTAATTTTCTTAACTTCTTCTACTATAATACTAATTCTATAAATAAATGCAGTTAATTAAAGAGTGAGCTAAACAACTACGAAAACCCGTTCAAAAGAATAAAACAAACACATTCACCGTTTTAAGACCTAATTTCTCCGATTGACAACGCCGAATCTAACATTTCTTCAGGACCTCTTTTGTAGAGAATGTAGTAAGCTTTTGAATGGTAACTTTCCGCTTCCTAGATTCCCAACCGTTTTCGAGATATTAAAGAAAACAAAAGAAGTTCCCAAAATTTTTCATGTCTCTTAATAAAATATTTTATTGTAATCCTTCTTTACTTCAAACGTAACCAAAATTTAACTTACGAGATATCTTTGTTCATATGAATTTCAAACATACACAAAATATTCTAACTGAATCCCATGATTCTAAGTACCCAAACCAAAAACTTGATTCAACAACTATTTAACCAAAAACGGTTAATGCTGTCGCTTTAAAAATGGTTTCATTCGTTTTCCTATGCCAAGAAGCCTAAAAAACGAGTACTTGCAAGCATATTAAGTAACCACAACAATTCTTTTCGCGCGAATTTCGCTCAAAAACCATGTTCCGGTGGACGGATTTTTCTGGTTAACGAACTTGATCTTTTAAATTAGACGAAAGATTTTTGTACCAAATATCATCATAATCGGACCATTATTCCCTGAGCTAGACCGCGAAAAGACAAATATATATATATATATATATATATATATATATATATATATATATATATATATATATATATTCCAGAGGGTGAATCAAAATTCAGTCTTCCCACAAATTTTCTCTTTATTTTGCACTAGGCCTTTCAACACAAATGTGCCATCATCAGGTGCTAACAACAAATAAAAACATGCATTAATATTGTTTGACTCCTTAATAACAATTAATATTGTTTGACTGTTGTTGGACAGTAATTAGTCTAATTAATAGTTAGAATTTATAAAGCAAATTGTGATAGTATAAATTGGAACATAATGTTATAGATTACAGTTTTTAGCGCGGTTCCTCCCTCCCTCATAGGGAGGAACCCCGCTTATAGGGTTGATACAATGAAACAATCCGGAAGTGCCGACTAGAAAATTTTGCGTTTCAGAACCTCTGGAAACCGAAAATGATGGTAATTCAAATTTGTATATATATATATATATATGTATATATTTATATATATATATATATAAATATATACATATATATATATATATTTATATATATATATATATATATATATATATATATATAGTTCGTTAACCACCAAATCCGCCCACTGGAAGATGGCATTTGGGGCGAAATTCGCGCAAAAAAAATCGTAACGCTTACGTTTTTGAGTTCATAAACTTGTAAGTACTCCTTTTATAGGCTTCTTGGGCTAGAAAAACGAATGGAACCATTTTCAAGGCGATAGCTTTAACCGTTTTCGAGAAAATTGGAAAAATAATTTTTGAATACCGTTTTTTGTTTGGGTACTTAGAATTACGGGATTCAGTTGAAACATTATCTGCATGTTCTACTTTCATTAAAACTAATATGTTGAAAGTTTTGTTACGTCTGGAGTTAAGGAAGGGTTAGAATAAAATATTTTATGAACAGACAAGAAAAGTTTTGGGAACTTCGTATACTTTCATTAATATCTCGAACACGGTTGGGAAATCGTGGTAAGTGGATAGAAACTATTTGAAAGCTTTCTGTATTCTCTACAAAAAATATTCTAAAACTATTTTTGATTAGGTTATGTCAATCGGAGAAATAAGTGCTTAAAACTTCAAATACGTCTGTTTTGTTCTTAAGAACGGGTTTTTGTCGTTCTTTTTGTAATTTTTGTCTCTTTCCCTTTGTTTTTTATTGCTTTTTATTTTTGTGATTTCTTATGTTGGGAAAATTTTGTGTGTAAAACAGGATATGAAAAATGAGACCAATTTTCTGTTGCTAGAAATAATGTAAATTTTGGGAACTTTCATTAATATCTCGAAAACGGTTGAAAATCTTGGTAAACGGAAGAATACCATTAGAAAGCTTATTAAATGCTCTACATAAAAGGTTCTAATCAAAGTTTTGATTAGGCAATGACAATCGGAGAAATAAGAGCTTAAAGCTTTAAAGTAATTGATTTCGCTTATTCGAACTGTTCTTTTTGTCTGTTTTTTATTCCTTGTTATTTTTTAATTGCTTATAGTTGGATAATGTATTCGAAAATAAAACAGGTTTAGTAAAATAACAAAAACAATTTATTGTTAGAAATATAGAGTTCCAAGATTCCAAGACCTTGTAACTAGCGGGAATGTTTCTAGTGATGCCGACCCTTCCCAGGTAAGATTGTAAATCCTACCTTTCAAGACTGTTGGAACCAAAACAATAACTGTCGGGGTTCGGTCACTGCTACTTTTATCGTAAAAATGGTTTTATTGTGCCGACGTTTCGGCTTGAACTTCAAGCCTTCATCAGGGCTGTAAATACAAGTAGTACATATTTAACACTAATATATGCACATATCTATGTAAATATACCTAACATATATATATATATATATATATATATATATATATATATATATATATATACATATAATATATATATATATATTCATATATATGCAAATACTCATACACATATACACTCACACATATGTACATATATATGCCCACATACATACACATATGGGGTATGTTTTATTAAGTAGCAGTGACCGAACCCGGACAATCCCTACCTTGCATCATCAACCGTCAACGATCTCCTCTCAACAAAATAATAACTGCTTCTATTTTAATCTTTCGAAATTAGACTAGGGATAAGAACGGAACCGCGCTAAGATGAGGCAGTTCCTGCGAGTCGGACTTTTTAGTAAATAATTACAAATTCATAAACTAAGGTGTCTAAATGAAGTTTAAAATAATATAACTCTATATTCTATTATTACTATAGCTATAATACCATATATATGCATATATATCCACATACATACACACACACACACACACACACACACATATATATATATATAATATATATATATATATATATATATATATATATATATATATATATATATATATATATATATATATATATATCTACACATACACTCATACGTACATACATACATACACAACCACACATGGATACATATACATTTATATACATACGACTACACACACACACATACTCACATATACACACATCCATATACATAAAAGGAACATAATATTTTTGCTAACAATATATGTATAACTATATAATATATGTATAACTACAAATGTGAACTTATATCTACCTCCGTGCAGTGATAGTTGTTACCAGGGCTGTGTTCGGGCTATGACTGGTGAGGGTGGGACTAGTCATAAACGACGGGAGAGGTTCACATGACACCGTACCCTTAGCTTCCGAGAAGTCCTTCCCACATAAGATGCGCCACACTCTCCACAGCATATTTTATAAACCCCTGAGCGGTCTCTTAAGTCTACAGGGTCCTTTACACTAGCAATGTAATTTTTTAGGTTATCATTGCTCTTGAAAGCCACTCGCAAACCGGTTTTCTTTAAAATATTAGCTATTTTTTTCCGACAATGCTCCAAGGTACGGTATGGAGCACCACCTATCAATACTATGATTAATTAATTTGTTATCTAACTGGTCCGATTTTGATGACATTTGGTACAAAAACCTTTCGTCTAATTTAAAAGATCAAGTTCGTTAACCAGAAAAATCCGTCCACCCGAACATATATATATATATATATATATATATATATATATATATATATATATATATACAATACAATGTTATGAAACATGTCTGAGAAACTGAGCGGGGGAAAGTGTTGAGAAATATGTATACAACTCACCATTGTCATACCTAATATAAATACCTATTTTACATGTGCTTAGGACTTGTGATTAGAGCTTGTCCATGATTTAGTGACATGTGACAAGTTGTCATTCGCGACCTTAGTGGACAAGTAGCGTATAACACAGACAAAGGCATCATACATATTTTCTTATGTACTTCTACACGCTGACTTCGAATCCGGAGTCCGTTTCACCCCAGAACGTCAGGTTTAAGAGCATTTGAAGGTCAAATTTGCTATAAAGACGTTAATGAAGAAATAACTGGAAGATCGCTGAATTCGAATCCGAGAATTGTTTTGCCACATCGGCGCAAAATCGAGGTCATTTCAAGGACAAATGAGTGGCTTAATATCAAAGACAGACATCTGTAAAAAAATCGAAATTGAGTTAGCAGTGGATTCCTATAGATTTTTGTCTGCTCTTTTCTGTAAAAAACGGGCGTAAACATGTAATTTCTGGCTTCAAAGTAGATACTTTGTTTCAAAAAAAGACTCCTGCTGTGGAGGTTTTTTTCATAAACGAACACCTACCTGTCACCAAATGGGTTCAAAGGTAATTTTCACTAATTGTTTCAGTGGTATTGATATCAGAAACAGAACAATATAAATTTCAAACATATAAGCCTAATTATGAAATAAATATTTTTAAAAAAAATATTCACTATAACTTGCAAACATAAAAGGTGATTTTCTCAACATTTAGAAAATGACAGGGGTCCTTCTTTGATATTAAGCCACTCAAATATGTTTATTTTGCAAAAAATGAATCTGCTGTAAATATTCGTTTTTTGCAAAATAGACATATTTTTCCTGTGTATGACTTCATTTTGGGCCGATGAGGTTGAAAAGGACCTCAGATTCGAATTCAGTGACCCTCAAAACCAGGGAAGCTCCAGTTATTTCTTTAACGATTTCATACAAGAGTTTTCCTTCAAATGCTCTTACACCTGACGTGCTTGTGTGAAACGGACTTTGGATTCGGATTCAGCGTGTCGAAATACATAATAATACACATATGTAGGGTGTCTTTGGGGAAAAAACACTTTATTTGTGTATGCCTTTGTTGTACACAACCGTACATCTTAAGAGTCTCACAAAGCTAGCTTAGTTACGAGTAGCGTTCTACACGATCCATCCAGTAACACAGTTTAATATTTTTTCTATCACCCCATAATGCGGAAAACGGAATAATTTAATGTTCCATGTAATTCCATCTTATAGCAAAATGTGAACATAAAAATGTCTACACGGGAAATATCCGTGAAATAAACGTATTAAATCGATATTACACCCGAGGCTCTGGAACACAGACCTATAAATGTCCGGATGAACTATCCTCCAGTTTTATGGCGGTATAAAAACTTCTCGAGAGCCGAGATAATATTTGCCCTTTGAAGGGGATGGTTCTTAGAGAGGATTAACAGCTTTATTACTACTTCCAGAACTAATTAGCATTAATTTAAAATTTAAACAAGATTCTGGTCGAGCATAATGGCGTAATTTTTGGAGATTCTTTAACCTTATTACTTTCTTCAAAGTTACTTACATATTTATAGTCATTAGACAATCTTTGAGGATGCTGTAAATGTTTGATTATGATTTCGTTTTAAAACTGCATTAAAATAATTTGTAATTTCATAAATAATTTAAGTAATTACTTTCATCATATTTCTTTGTTTCATATTATTATTTATTGTTTGCTAAAATGCCCATTGTTAGGCAGAGTAGGAAAATTACCTAACTAAAAGTTTTTTTCTCTATTTATCAATTTTCGAATGAATTTGATGTACATATTAGTTTTGCTGCCCTGCGAAAACGGCGATTTGCATATTTAAAGGTGTGTAAGGGTGGGTTTACACTTGCTAGTTATTGCAGGATATTTATATCAGAGAGAAATTGCGACTATTGAAACCCCATGTAAAATGTATGTCTGCAATAAATTGCTCATGATAGAATTCATTGCAGACATACATTTTACATGGGGTTTCAATAGTCGCAATTTCTCTCTGATATAAATATCCTGCAATAACTAGCAAGTGTAAACCCACCCTAAGAAAATGTCAGCTCTTAAATATCTAAGTTTATGAAAAATAACGCATAAATTATACTATTTATAATGATAATTTCGAAAGATTATAATTTCAACATAAATTTTAATAAAAAAAAAAAATTAAAAAAGAAAAATAAAATTATATATATGTATATATATATTATATTATATACATATAATTTTAATAGAAAATTTTTTGCATACAATATATCACAAAAGACTGTTAGGAAAAAAGATAAAAAATACTTTATCAAGCAACGATTGCTTCTAAATTACTTTGCTAAATTACTATTTTTGGTGTTTTGATTTTATTAAACAATAAGTTCTTTTTCCGGGGGAAGAATTTAACTTTTTTGAGAATTGAGAAAAAAACTCATGTATTTGAATTGTAATTGAATTGCAATTTTAATTGAATTACAATTATAATTTAATTTAAATTCTTCATAAAATTGATATTTTTAGTACTGACTACCATAATTAGTGATAAGTAGACTTATAATCCAATTACAATTCTTAGTAATTGATATTTGAATTAGATAATTAGTGCTTCAATTACACTACAGGATTAAAATTATAATTAACGTTTTAACATACAAATAAAATGTAAACGTAATTCGTAATTCTTAATTCAATTACAATATACCCTACACTGGCTATTCCTTTGAAAGAAATAGACGCAACCAACTACTGACCATGAGACAAATAGTTACAGAATGCAGGGGGACGACAGGTTGTTGTATTTTATTCTCTCTGTTTAGTTTTATTTTTCATAAACTTAGATATTTAAGAGCTGACATTTTCTTAGGGTGGGTTTACACTTGATAGTTATTGCAGGATATTTATATCAGAGAGAAATTGCGACTACTGAAAACCCATGTAAAATGTATGTCTGCAATAAATTCTACCATGAGCAATTTATTGCAGACATACATTTTACATGGGTTTCAATAGTCACAATTTCTCTCTGATATAAATATCCTGCAATAACTAGCAAGTGTAAACCCACCCTAAGAAAATGTCAGCTCTTAAATATCTAAGTTTATGAAAAATAACGCATAAATTATACTATTTATAATGATAATTTCGAAAGATTATAATTTCAACATAAATTTTAATAAAAAAATAAAAATAAAATTATATATATATATGTATATATATTATATTATATACATATAATTTTAATAGAAAATTTTTTGCATACAATATATCACAAAAGACTGTTAGGAAAAAAGATAAAAAATACTTTATTAAGCAATGATTACTCCCAGCCCACCCCAATCCTCTTGGCAGATCCCTTTCTTCCAATGTTATTCCTGATAATCCTCCTCGCCGTCTCCGCCGCCATTGGCCACGAGACAACTTATTGCAAGAAATTGTGTAAATATTGTAAATAGTGTACATAGTTCAACCAATTTTATTGGGAGTAGCAGTAATGTCTGCCTTCTCCCCTCATCTCATCCAGTGTGTTGCCATTGTTAGTTCAAATTTACTTATTGTACATATTTGTACAGATTGTAAATATCAAAAAAGCAATGATTGCTTCTAAATTACCTTCCTAAATTACTATAAGTTCTTTTTCCGGGGGAAGAATTTAACTTTTTTGAGAATTGAGAAAAAAAAACTCATGTATTTGAATTGTAATTGAATTACAATTTTAATTGAATTACAATTATAATTTAATTTAAATTCTTCATAAAATTGATATTTTTAGTACTGACTACCATAATTGGTGATAAGTAGACTTATAATCCAATTACAATTCTTAGTAATTGATATTTGAATTAGATAATTAGTGCTTCAATTAAACTACAGGATTAAAATTCTAATTAACGTTTTAACATACAAATAAAATGTTATCGTAATTCGTAATTCTTAATTCAATTACAATATACCCTACACTGGCTATTCCTTTGAAAGAAATAGACGCAACCAACTACTGACCATGAGACAAATATTTACAGAATGCAGGGGGACGACAGGTTGTTGTATTTTATTCTCTCTGTTTAGTTTTATTTTTCATAAACTTAGATATTTAAGAGCTGACATTTTCTTAGGGTGGGTTTACACTTGATAGTTATTGCAGGATATTTATATCAGAGAGAAATTGCGACTATTGAAACCCCACGTAGAATGTATGTCTGCAATAAATTCTACCATGAGCAATTTATTGCAGACATACATTTTACATGGGTTTTCAATAGTCGCAATTTCTCTCTGATATAAATATCCTGCAGTAATTAGCAAGTGTAAACCCACCCTAAGAAAATGTCAGCTCTTAAATATCTAAGTCCAAAGTGAACAGAGAAAATAAAATACAACAACCTGTTGTCCCCCTGCATTCTGTAACTATTTGTCTCATGGTCAGTAGTTGGTTGCGCCTATATCTTTCGAAGGAATAGCCAGTGTAGGGCATAATGTAATGGAATTAAGAATTACGAATTACGATAACATTTTATTTGTATGTTAAAACGTTAATTATAATTGTAATCCTGTAGTGTAATTGAAGCACTAATTATCTAATTCAAATATCAATTACTAAGAATTGTAATTGGATTATAAGTCTACTTATCACCAATTATGGTAGTCAGTACTAAAAATATCAATTTTATGAAGAATTTAAATTAAATTATAATTTTAATTCAATTACAATTCAAATATTTGAGTTTTTTTCTCAATTCTCAAAAAAGTTAAATTCTTCACCCGGAAAAAGAACTTATTGTTTAATAAAATCAAAACACAAAAAATATTAATTTAGCAAGGTAATTTAGAAGCAATCATTGTTTGATAAAGTATTTTTTATCTTTTTTCCTAACAGTCTTTTGTGATATATTGTATGCAAAAAATGACAAAAAAATACATAGTTTTAAATGATACACATAGAAGTATATCACTTAACACGTACGGGCCCAGCGTCGTGGACTATGCGTCACAGATATGTGTTCTGCGGGCCCAGCGACGTGGCATATGCGTCAGCTGATAGCTTGGCTTTCTTTCTATACCGCTACTTCGGGCCTTTTAGCACTTTCCTCCGAAGGAAAGTAGCTATTGAGGTTGGACTCATGACGGAATTTTTAAAAAATTTCTTCAAATCTTTATCGATCCTACCTAGTAGACACCGAAAATGACCCCCGTTAAAATTTATATATATCAATATATACATATATATATATATATATATATATATATATATATATATATATATATATATATATATATATATGTGTGTGTGTGTCTGTTAACACGATAGCGGCCAGAGTTTTTGTTTTTTCGTCACAAAACTTGGTATATAGCATTCAATTAGCAAACGATTGAACGAGTTCGTTAACCACCAAAGTCGGTCCATCAGAAGGGGGGGTTTACCCCGAACCCAAAACACTAATTTGACTATGTCAGCCGTAATATTTGTTATATTTCAAGGAAACTTGGTATTCGTAGTAGTAATATAGAGAGAAAAGTGAGATATAAAAGTGAACTAAATCGGTTGATTAGAAGGGGGGGGGGGTTTACTCCGGACCCACAATACCAATTCGCCACTACCAGCCGTGATTTTTGGTATATTTCGACGAAACTCGGTATTCGTAGTAGTAATCTACAGGTAAATATGTGTTGTAAAAATAAACTAAATCGGTTCATTAGAAGGGGGGGGGGTTTACTCCGGACCCAAATTCCTAATATACTCATACCGGTCGTAATTTCTGCTGTATTGTAACGAAACGCGGTATACGTCGTGGGTAACTCATGAGAAAGAAGTGTTGTAAAAATGAGCTGAATCGGTCAATCGGAAAGCGGGGGTTTAATTTGTAATATATTTCAATAGAAAAGCCCGTCAGACGTAGGTTCACAAAGCCGCCGCAAGGAGCGCTTTCTACCACTAGAGTGAATGTATCCTGTTCCTGCGTTAGATCAAAATACGATAATATGAGGTTTTTTGTATTTATTACGTAGTGTAGTAGGTACCATGTGTAAACATAACTCTGGAAGCAAATTAATAATTGATCAGTTACTCATTACAAAATTAAAAGAGAACTATTCACGTTTTTATTTTATTTATGTAGGATATTTTAAGCAAATTGTTCTGTAAAGCAGTCTACACTACCCAAATTCTGAGGAAAGTGCTTAGTTATGCAGCTCCTGCGTGACGGACTTTTTCTATACGCTTCGTATTTGATTTGGGACCTCATTACATATTCCCGGTTAGGTTTGCGGGTCTGGTATCGTAGGATACTGAATCCGCCCAAAAACTTCCTTCAGCGGGCCCGCTGCCGAGGCGTATTTGGCATTTTACTAAATTGTAATTAATCCACTAAAAGTACCTCATTTTAAAAGTTTCTTCACTTATTTTATATATATATACATGTTTGCCGAAATAACTATACAAAAGGAAGACCTGGGCCCAGGTGGAAATTCTTTTCAAAGCCATCGGTCCTGAAAAACCACTGGAAACATCTTGGCCATCCTAAGGTAAACCACTCATACGATAAGTCAAGAATTTCGACTTTACAGAGGTATGAGGTTATATCAAAAAATGGTTCAAATATGTCATGTGAAATAGTTAAATTCTGTTATTAAGTGTTTAATCGTTAGTTCTTTGTTACATTGTTTTCCTTGTGTGGTGGGAAAGTGTTAAATGCTTAAGTCCAATTCTTAGTCTTGTGATGTTGGTTGTTCGTACTACAAACAAGGCTGCCTCCAAAATAGGACTTTTTTTTATCTTAGGAGATCATGTATCCATAATAATGTGACATATTTCCTTGGGTACCGTATAAAGCCGAGTATACCTAATCCTTCTTTGGAAGAAAGTAGCGGAGTCTTGGTGTATTTAATGCAGAGAGGAGTTAGACACACCTCTGCCTGCTTTAAATTCATAGCTTTCTCTGTTTCGTGTTGCTTTTTCTTAAGCTTGGTCAGGTAAATTGCTGGGGCTTTTAGAACTAATACATATATACATGATTGCATAAATATTCATATATACATAAAACGTCTGGATGTACTCAGAAAATTAGTAAAGTTTATACAAATATTGGCTTTCCCCTTATAAAAACCGTATTTATGGTATAAAATATGATTTATTTGTAAGTAGTATGTGTAAATTAGTCAAGCATGATCTTTAAAATAGATATTTTTCCTGAGGTTCTAAAATATGGCCCAAACATTTAGACGAAAAAGCAGGTCACAAGTTTCGCACCAACCGGTGCCTCTTCAGAAGCACTAAGTTTGCCTTCTATGCGAACGCTTTATAATTTAGTTTTAACTAGTCTTAGGCCTCGGGTGCAATACGAGCGATGAGCGATGAGCGACAGAGCGGCCGAGCGTTTAGCAGAAGAGCTTTGTACTGGCTACGATACAGAGCGGCTGGGCGGTAATTTCCTTTAGTCTCCGTCATCGCATACTCCAATCTACGGGTTTTAATTAAAATATTAATTAAAAAAAATAATATTTTAAATGTTTAGTTAATAAAAATATCTTACCTTGCATGTTTAATGCGTTTACAACCTCTTCTCATAGTTTCTTGGTTATGATTGTATTTCTAAAATCACTGTGTCTGTTATTCCATACTTTGTACTTCCGAAATTAAAAGCTCACATTCACTATCATCCAATTTACTCTTTTATTAGTACATATTCATATTTTAAAATTATTTATAAGAATGGTATCTAGAAGGTAAACATTGGAAGGTTATAAAAATTGGATGGTTATAAATGTCTTTCCACGTAAATTAATAATGAAGGGGAACAAAAACCATAAATGTGAATTGACAAAGTTGCTCTAAATTTTAGTAGCTTTTATTTGAAAAAAAAAAAAAAAAAAAATTCATTGAAATCGGTTAAGATTTACTGGCTGTAACCTTTTTTGTAGCACGCAAAATATAATGTCTGGGGCGAGCGACGAGGAAAATTGTAATGTCTGGGCTAAGCGATGAGCGAAAGGCTGGAACCTGTAAACCACGTCGCCCGGTCGCTCATGCCTATTGTAGCCAGTCCTCCCTCATTCCTACTGCACTCCAGCTTAACATTACTGTAAGCGACGTTGCTCTGAAGCTTGTCGCTTATCGCTCATCCCTCTTCGCTCGTATCGTACCCGAGGCCTTAGTGCCCATCAGGGGGTCTGCTCAGTGGTTGAGCACTCGATTAATATGCTGGAGGACCTGAGTTAAAACTAGTTCGCGCACTAAAGATTTTACCTTTTGTTGCTGTTGTTCGTTGGTTGGATTTACGGCCCCAGACCGTTCCTAGGCACACCGAATCTTTAATTAATTTATCAATACGCACCTGCAAAGTGGGAATTAGGCGGCAACAGCAACATACTGACCGCAATATCTCCCTCTGAGCTCATGTGGCATTTTCGGATTTTTTTTAGTACCCATTAGTAGTATTAATGTATTTCAAATGGGTTCAGCAGATTTAAATAGATAGTCAACTTAATTGTAAAAAAAAAAATTTCAGAAAAGTTAAATGGAGAGAAGAAGTGGTCCTTAAGAGACTTAGAATAGGACATACTCTACTAACTCACACTTACTTATGACAAAACAAGACATACCACTATGTACAGAATGCAATAAGACATTAACTGTAAAACACTTACTGACAGCCTGCAGGAAACGTGAAAACATCAACATACCACGTGATATGTACGAAATTTTGACAGATGGTAGCCCCCACATATCCATTATTTTAGACTTTTTAAAACAGGTAAACATGTATGAAGGAATATAACAAAAGTCCAACTCGCAGGAACTGCGTCATCTTACCGCGGTTACGTACATCTCCAAGAAATGCAAGAGATTAGCATTACAAATCACAGGAAACTGACAGTAGCCAACTTACACAGAAGCGGATAATTCTTAATCCGTATAAGTCAATACAATTATGTACTGTAAAAGTACTTACTCTTTGACTACTGCTGAGAAGGCTCTATTTGAAACAACCAAAAATTCGTTGTCATTTTAAGTATCTTGTTTTACTAGCAAATTCGTTTTACTGTTTTAATCAACTGTAAATATGTGCTTCATGGCAAATAAAATTCCATTCTGTCGTTGGTTAAATCTTTGTATAAAATAAGAAATAACGATAACTTCAGTTGGAGGCTATGAGGAAGGTTATATAGATAGGAGAATTCAAAACAAACTATACATACTTCATCATGATTAGCCACTGCCATCATGATTACCACAGCCACTCACCGTTTCTATCTTTCACCGTTTCTTAACTTATTTTACTACAATACTAATTTTACTGATAAATGCAATTTAAAACAAAAAACAACCAATTAAAAAGTGAGATAAACAAAGAGAAATGCCCTTTCAAAACAACAAAACACTTTTTAAGTTTTAAGCGCTTATATCTCTGATTGACGTTGCCCCATCGAAAATTGCTTCAGAACCTTTTTTGTAGAGAATTTAGTAAGCATTCGAATGGTTATTTTCCACTTACCACAATTTCCCAACCGTTATCGAGATATTGACGAAAAATGTATGAAGATCCGAAAACTTTTCATGTCTATTAATAAAATAATTTTTTTCGCATACTTCCTTAACTCCAAATATAACTAAAATTTAAACATCTTAGTTGGGATTAATTTCCAAGATGTAGAAAATATTTCAATTGAATTCCGCGATTCTAAGTACTCACAAAAAAATAATGACTTACAAAAACATTGATTCTACTTTTCTCGGAAACGGTTGAAGATATCGCCTTAAAAATGGTTTCATTCGTTTTCTTATGTTAAGATGCATATGAAACAAGTACCTACGAGCATATAAACTCAAAAACGTAAGCGTTACGATTTTTTTTGCGCGAATTTCGCCCCGAAACGAACTTGACCTTTCAAATTAGACGACAGATTTTAGTACCAAATTTCGTCGAAATCGGATCATTTTTGAGCTTGCTATAGCGCGAACAGACAAGCATATATATATATATATATATATATATATATATATATATATATATATATATATACAAATTTGCGCCACCTATATTTTCGTGATCTATAGGGTCTGAAACGTGAAAGTTTCTAGTCGGTACTTCCGGATTGCGTCGTGAGGTCAACCTCATAAGCGGGTTCTCCCTATGGAGGTAGGGAGTAACCGCGCTAAAACGAAGAATTCAAAATATGTTAAAATTAATTTTATAATTAAATTTTATTTGTACAAAATAAAGCGAAAGATCGCATATTTAGTTTATTAAAAATAATTTATTACTTACCTGTTTTTTATTTTATAATTGACCTTTATATTTGGCATTTTTATTATTTTATTTTTCTCTTTTTGCCTTTCTTTTTTTTTTGTCTTATATAGCATTAATGTTGATAGATTCAGTTATTTCATTTTTTATTTAAATGTTTTATTTTTGATTTTCTAGATCTTTTATTTTGTTTGTACTCTACGTGTTTATAGAGCTTATCGCCCAGTTGCTAGCTCTTACCTAGGTGTTTATAGAGCTTATCGCCCAGTTGCTAGCTCTTACCTAGGTGTTTATAGAGCTTATCGCCCAGTTGCTAGCTCTTACCTAGGTGTTTATAGAGCTTATCGCCCAGTTGCTAGCTCTTACCTAGGTGTTTATAGAGCTTATCGCCCAGTTGCTAGCTCTTACCTAGGTGTTTATAGACCTTATCGCCCAGTTGCTAGCTCTTACCTAGGTGTTTATAGAGCTTATCGCCTAGTTGCTAGCTCTTACCTAGGTGTTTATAGAGCTTATCGCCCAGTTGCTAGCTCTTACCTAGGTGTTTATAGAGCTTATCGCCCAGTTGCTAGCTCTTACCTAGGTGTTTATAGAGCTTATCGCCCAGTTGCTAGCTCTTACCTAGGTGTTTATAGAGCTTATCGCCCAGTTGCTAGCTCTTACCTAGGTGTTTATAGAGCTTATCGCCCAGTTGCTAGCTCTTACCTAGGTGTTTATAGAGCTTATCGCCCAGTTGCTAGCTCTTACCTAGGTGTTTATAGAGCTTATCGCCCAGTTGCTAGCTCTAAATCCACATAAATAAATAAAAGAAAATTATTTACCGGAAATATCTAAATGTTATCACTTTTTGATTAGTAACCATTAAATATTTTACACAAGACTCTGTTTCTTTTTAAGCACTTATTTGGATTTCATCAATATTTTACTTCCAAGTTATTATAAGTCACCAATTTATCTCTTTGTTTACTCAGATTATTTTTTGTTTTTTCAGGAGATCATCTATGTTGGCTTAGTTAAAGTAAGTACATAAAATGCTTTAAAAAGTAATCATACTTCGGATTAAATAGTCTTTATATTTTTGAAAGATGGAATGGTTTTGTGTCAATAAGAATGTTGATTACAAATTCTAACCTTGGTGGGGTGGGGATTTTCATTTCAAATCTTAATAAAGGTCTATTGGTTTTATTTACAAAAGGAAGTTTTATTTAGTATATTTACACTAATCTGTACAAATTTATTTATAATATATATATATATACATATATATATATATATATATATATATATATATATATATATATATATATATATATATTAAAATTAAAATAGATTATTCACAGCGGCAGCCACGCTTCGAAATTTATTATCTATATATAAGTTTGACACAAATTACTTAATTACACAATTATTGTTAATAGAACTTTAATTTGCAAATATTCATAAAAAAAAAAAAAAAAAAAAAAAAAAAAAAAAATAGTTTGAATGTATTAGGAACTGTCGTTTCCGTATAATGCATATGCATTTACAGTCCACATTATAATATTTTAATGTCGGAGATTTTTTTTTAATCGTTTATTGGTTCTAAGTTACAAACCCATAACCATATCAGAAATTTATGGTTAAAATATTGTTGTATGTATACAAAATTGGAGGCCCGGTAGCCGTAAACGTTAAGGCGTGAGCACTTATCACTCCGTGCAAAAGGTCGTGGGTTCGATTCCCACTAGGGGTGGTGGCTTTTCTTTCGAAAAAAGAAAAGGCATCAGCCCTAGCCTGGCTAGAAAAGGGTGGTAACCTATAGATAACCCGTCCCAAAATTCGTAGTTAATAATAATGGACGTGAAAAATTTAAAATTTGAACCACCGTTATTTCAGTTATTTATTTTTCCTTCTCTAGGGGTTCTGAAACGTATAAGTTCAGGCTTATATGCGGGGTTCCTCCCTATGGAGGGAAGGAGGAACCGCGCTAAAACTATAAGCAAAAATATCTATAACTGCATATTTGTTGAATTATAGGGAATAAAATCTGGTTTAAAAATATCAAAACTCGTGAAAAACAAATCTTAGTATAAAATAGTAATTCCTCCACTGGCCTTATAATGCTACAAACTATCCCTTTTCCAGAAATCCAGATTTTACTGTACGTATCCAGGTTCTGGTCTACGTATCCAATACAGGTATCCAGGTATCTAGGTGTCCAGCCGGTATCAGCCCCTCGCAAGCGGCTTACCCCTGCCCAGGATTATCATTTCTAGTCCGTCTATAAGCAGCTTGCTTGGAGAAACTCAATTTTCGGATCAGCTGGAGTTTCTCTTCCAATAGAATTATTCAGTAATAGATAAACCTTCCAATCCTAACTCCATTCTAACAATTTTAATGGATTTTCAAGTATTGAAGTTCCTCTGCTCTATATTTAGGTTAAGAACGCATTACATCAAGGAAAACGTGTTCTATTTATGTTGAATAGTTACAGGTTAAGAAGATGATGATTGTAATAAAAGATTAGTTATCAGGAAGAAAAAATTATTCAAAATCTTATGACATTCAAACATGTTTTAAAATTCTGAAATTAATCGATTCCAGGAATAGATGAAGGTACGTTCTAGAAGACATTATCTTGTTAAAATTATACCTAACTTCTAACAGTAATTAATCTAAACAACCAAATAAACCAGCTACTTAATTCAACAATACAAATAAACCAGCTACTTAATTCAACAATACAAATAAACCAGCTACTTAATTCAACAATACAAATAAACCAGCTACTTAATTCAACAATACAAATAAACCAGCTACTTAATTCAACAATACAAATAAACCAGCTACTTAATTCAACAATACAAATAAACCAGCTACTTAATTCAACAATACAAATAAACCAGCTACTTAATTCAACAATACAAATAAACCAGCTACTTAATTCAACAATACAAATAAACCAGCTACTTAATTCAACAATATAAATAAGCACCACAAATTGAAAAAAATAATTACTATCAAGTCAACCAGCCAGAGATTAAAAAAAAGTCACACTCGCAGGAGATAGTCATAATAATAGAAATAAAAAAAATTTTGTAAGTATTTCGTGAAAATTTTATCACCTACTCGAACAACATCTCGAAGAAATTAGGCATCACAAAGCACAGGAATGTCACAGTATCCAACACAGAACTGGATATTACATAATCTTCCTTCTTGCTTATTCTTAAGGAAGGCTATATAAGTCTCTATAAATATGTACCTACTGAAAACTTACAGTAACGAAAATTACTCACCTGGCCTCTTTGACAGAAGGGTCTATTCCAAAAAAACAAAAATTCGTTCTCGTTTTAAGTGTCTTTCTTCTGGTTTCCAACCTTCTTTCTCCAGCGGTGTCCTTTTCGGAGCAGTTATAAAGGGTTTCCCAGTGCTAAACCGATAGACTTCGTATATTGATGGGGAATCGAAGAACTAAGTCAAAACGTCCTTTGGTGATTTTCTCATTTTCGATTCGTTTTCGAGAAAAACTAAAAAAAAAAACATATTTTTTTGGACACATTCCGATTTATCGCTTAAACAAAGCGTTGTACGAAAAAACACCTCAAAACAGAAGTTGTAACTTATTAAATTATCTTTAAGATGAAATCAAGTTCAGCGTCTTAGCTTGAATATTTTCCCATGTAATCGTGTTTGAATAACCCATCGGATGGACATTTTGTTCATAAAAAAAAGTGAACCGAGATTATTGTTTCCAGTTACGATTATTTATGAAACTAAGGCGCTGAACGTAGTCTCATCTTAAAGTTAATTTCATAACTTTTGTGTTAACGTGTTTTTTTCGTACAACGCTTCCTTTAAGCGATAAATCGGGATTTTTCAACAAAAAACACGGTTTTTTGCGTTTCTCTCGAAAACGAGAAAATCGCAAAAGGACGTTTTGACTTAGCCTTTCGATTCCCCATCGATATACGAAGTCTGTCGGTTTAATACTGGGACACCCTGTATTTCGCCCAAATCCCACTGGGCTTCATCAGTCTTGATTTCTTCTTCCTTCAGATAGGCAGGAGCTATGCCCAGTGGGATTTCCTTCAAGAGGACGCCGCTGAAGAAAAAAGCCGGTAGGAAACTAGAAGAAATTTAAGTATTTTGTTTTATTTTGTTAAGCATCAAGTATGAAGAAGAAAAAAAAATAAAGCAGAAAAAAATTCTTAACTGAATGCAAAAAAAATATATATCGAACATTTTAAATATTATTGCGCTAAATCAGAAAAAAATGAAAAGAAGAAAGTATAAATCTGTTTATTTTTTCTAAATTATTTTGTCATAACAGAATTCGATTTATTTTCCTCGTTACTTTCATTTTTAGCACTTTCCTCCGAAGGAAAGTAGCTATTGTGGTTGGACTCATGACGGAATTTTTGAAAAATTTCTTCAAATCTTTATCGATCCTACCTAGTAGACACCAAAAATGACCCCCGTTAAAATTTATATATATCTATATATATATATATATGCATATATATATATATATATATATATATATATATATATATATATATATATATATATATATATAGAGTTTTTGTTTTTTCGCCACGAAACTTGGTATATAGCATTCAATTAGCAAACGATTGAACGAGTTCGTTAACCACCAAAGTCGGTCCACCGGAAGGGGGGGGGGGGTTACCCCGAACCCAAAACACTAATTTGACTATGTCAGCCGTAATATTTGTTATATTTCAACGAAACATGGTATTCGTAGTGGTAATATAGAGAGAAAAGTGAGATATAAAAATGAACTAAATCGGTTCATTAGAAGGGGGGGGTTTACTCTGGACCCACAATACCAATTCGCCACTACCAGCCGTGATTTTTGGTATATTTCAACGGAACTCTGTATTCGTAGTGGTAATCCACAGGTAAATAACTGTTGTAAAAATAAACTAAATCGGTTCATTAGGAGGGGGGGTTTACTCCGGACCCACAATACCAATTCGCCACTACCAGCAGTGATTTTTGGTATATTTCAACGAAACTCGGCATTCGTAGTGGTAATCTACAGGTAAATATGTCTTGTAAAAATAAACTAAATCGGTTCATTAGAAGGGGGGGGTTTACTCTTGACCCAAATTCTTAATATACTCATACCGGTCGTAATTTCTGCTGTATTGTAACGAAACGCGGTATACGTCGTGGGTAACTCATGAGAAAGAAGTGTTGTAGAAATGAGCTGAATCGGTCAATCGGAAAGCGGGGGTTTAATTTGTAATATATTTCAATAGAAAAGCCCGTCAGACGTAGGTTCACAAAGCCGCCGCAAGGAGAGCTTTCTACCACTAGAGTGACTGTATCCTGTTCCTGCGTTAGATCAAAATACGATAATATGAGGTTTTTTGTATTTATTACGAAGTGTAATAGGTACCATGTGTAAACATAACTCTGGAAGCAAATTATTAATTGATCAGTTACTCATTACAAATTTAAAAGAGAACTATTCATGTTTTTATTTTATTTATGTAGGATATTTTAAGCAAATTGTTCTGGAAAGCAATCTACACTACCCAAATTCTGAGGAAAGTGCTTAGTTATGCAGCTCCTGCGTGACGGACTTTATATTTTAATGCGTAAGGAATTTATACTTGCAATACTGTAAAAATGACTTTTAAAGGTCATTAAAGACACAAAGATGCCTGACTCAATGAGGTTAACTTTTCTTACAATAAATGGACCCCAGGACTTATCTTAAGTCTAACAATAAGTGCTGGAAGGCTGAAACTAAGACTTCAAATCTACTGAAAAGTTACTGCATGACATTCAGATAGCTTTGTAGTAAATGAATTAACTTCATCATTGGGCATTGAAGGAATGAAAGTGCTTTGATACTTGAAGCAGTGTCTTAATCTACAGAAAGGCTTCATTATGCTGAGAATCTAAGGAAAGTTGGTTAGTCCCGGGGGATATCCTCTCCTGAAATATTGCCTTTGTAGGGTTAAGGGAGGATTAGGGCTAGCTAGAAAGGAGGCCTATTGTATTTCTCATCCTAGGATGGGGAAACTGGCAACATTTCATTGCATTCGTCAAGTCGAAAGTCAAGGAAAATTAATATAGGCTCGATTTCTTTGTTACATTTCATTTCATAGAATAATTTAGTTTAGACAAATTAATAAAAATTAAGAATTAACTGAAAAGTCAATTTATTATTGGGTCTTTTTGCGAAGACCACATCCAGTTACTTTTGAAGTAGCAGTAGTGATTGTATCAGTGATTCGGCGCATGCGCCTAACTCCTTTGCCTTCCTATTGGAGGATTCTGCTGACCAATTGTATTGGCTCTTGCTGGGAGTAAAGTAACCTTCAACAGTGAATTAGTTTATTTACGAAAAAGCTCTGCTTATGGTAGTGAGAAAAAATGAGTCTTTTACAATTAGTTCGCGATGTTCCTGACAAAGAAAAAGGGATTGGTTTCTTACTCGAAAAATGAATGGAATCCTATTAATTTTAGTGAGTTGGATAGACAAGAGTCGCTAAAATTAATATAATTCTATTAATTGCGAGTTGAATTGACTAGGGTTTTGATATCTTCTTGAGCGAGCGGAAACGCATAGCATGTAATGCCTAATAAATGTAAAATATCCAAAAAAGAGAGAAAAGGAATAAAATATGTTTGTTTACAAATATCGTTGTTTGTTATCCTTCATTACCTGCAAAACAGTCAACTTTAATGCTTAATAACTTTTTCATAGTTGAGAGAATTGATTTTATCATATTAACCTTTTTATTAATAAATATTGTTTGTCATTATCTAAAATGAATTATAACCGTAGATAACGAGTCAAGTAGTGATAGATAATCAGCAAAGAACCTATTAGCTAATCAGTAAGCTTATCAGCGAGTACGAGTAACTGTTATAAATCACTACTGCTACTTCAAAAGTAACTGGATGTGGTCTTCGCAAAAAGACCCTTATTATTTATTTTATTTATTGATAGATAATGCTCCGCATCTAAAGCGAAGAGCATTCAATACCTTGTAGTAAGCTGATGTAGGCGCTGGATTAAACGATGCCACTCTAAAATATTAGCTCATACAGTTAGGCAAGTATTGAGTTATGAATAGTCAAGAAAACAAAAATTGAATAAATTACTAGAAAATAAATTAAAAAATAATTTTTATGTTAATAAGTTAAGTTAATTTTTAAATTAGCCGAGTGATTTATTAATTTATTTTTACTGTATCATTATTGCAAAAAAAGGTGAAATGGATTCTTCTGGTTATTGTATTGTTTTATATTTTGTCGTACATGTTAGTGTTTTTCAAATATGTCAATGTTGTATCAATATGCTGGCTGCCTTCTGAAAGTATGTCTGTCAGGCCATGAGGAATGTCCAAGTTATGCCGTAACCGACAGTCTGTTAGAATATGTTTTACTGTAAGGTCTATGTTGCAAGTCGTACATTTAGGTTTGTCAGTCTTTGTCATCAGGTACCCATGAGTTATGCGTGTATGGCCGATTCTTAGCCTAGCAAGGACTACTTCTTCTCGGCGTGAGTTCCTGTACGATGATGTCCAGTCTGTAATATTGGGTTTAATAGTTCTTAGCTTATTGTCAGTCACAGTATGCCAATCAAGTCGCCAATTGTCTAGTATTATTCTCCTAGTATGTCTAGTAACGTCATGGTGAAATAGATCAAATGGAAAGTATGTCAGTTCTTCTGTCACAAGTCTAGCATGTCTGTCAGCTGTCGTATTTTGTCCGAGGTCTTTATGTCCAGGCAGCCATGAGAGTGTTATATGTTTTCCTGTAGTCTGTAAGTCGTGTATTGTATCTTTTATTTCAGTGCATATGGGGTGGGCTGTATACATATTTTGGAGACATTGCAGCGAGCCCAACGAGTCACTGAAAATGATAATATGTTTATGATGTGAATTTGGAGTATTTTTCAGTGCAAGGAGGATAGCATATAGTTCTGCCTCTAGAATGTTTGCATATGGAGGCAGCTTCTGGGCATAAATCTCTTCTTGTACAACTGCTGCTGAGCCAACTCCGTATTCAGTCTTCGATCCGTCTGTGAATATTTTCAGGCAGTTTCCGTGATGTTTTATATACTCGGTGAAGTAGTGTGCACGTAGTAAGGTTGACAGTGGGTCCTTTTTATGGTATTTTGTAAGAGTTAGGTCGACATTGTAGTTCCGTAATGTCCAAGGCGGGTTCGAACTTCGTCGTTGAGTCATAATGTTATATTGTCCGACATGAAACATGTCTTCCATTTCAAGAAATCTTACAATAAATGGTCGGACATGGCTTCTCCTTTGTTCATATTTGTACAGATTGGGATTTTCCGTGATATCTTTTATGCAAGTTTCATTCGGCAGCGACCTAAGTTTGTAATAATAAGCCGCCGATAATACTGCTCTCCTGGGGTCTCCCGTGGTCTAATGGCTAGCGCCTTGGATTCATAAGCGGGAGATGGTGGGTTCGATTCCCAACCTCCGCCAGGAATTTTATCATCCCACGGCTCGCTGGTAAAATTCCTCACTACACCCTGGATGTCGGCGCTAATGACCTAGATGTAGATGCGCCGTACAAAAAAAAAAAAAAAAAAAAAAAAAAAAAAATACTGCTCTCCTGTAAGTTAGAGGAGGTTCGACGGCTTCTGCGTACAAGCTGATCACTGGACTAGATCTGAAAGCATCTAGAGATAATCCTAAGCCAGTGTTATGCATTGGATTGAGCATGTTTAGTGTAGTGGGCCTGGCAGACGAGTAAGCTACGCATCCGTAATCCAGAAGAGACCTGGTGTAACTTCGATAGACGTTTAGCAATACTTTCCTGTCAGCACCCCACCTCGTGTTACCAAGAACTCTCAGAAGGTGTAACGATTTTTTACATCTTTTGACGAGTTCCTTGAAATGGGGGACCCATGTGAGTTTTTTTTCAAACAGTAATCCCAAAAATTTTATAGTATTTGTCTGTGGTATTGGGGTATTGTATAAATGTAAATGATAGTTGATATTGCGTTTCATTCTTGTAAATAAAATAGTCCTTGTTTTGTCAGTAGAAAATTTGAGTCCTGTTATATCCGTCCATTGTTCAAGTGATTGTATTGTTTCTTGTATTCTGTTTTGCGAAGCTTCTGCAGTCTTGGATGAATGAATTATTAGTAGATCGTCAACATATAAACAGTACTGTACATCAGGAGGGATGTGATGCCTAACCGAATCCATAGCAATGAGAAACAGCGTTGTACTCAATATACTCCCTTGAGGGATGCCCGTTTCTTGTTTATAGACATCTGAGAGGCAAGTTCCATTTCTTACTCTGAATGTTCTATTCGAAAGGAAACCCTTGATAAATTCAAATGGTTTCCCGCGAATACCCCATTCATAAAGTTTAGAAATAATTGTACTTTTCCAAACTGTGTCGAAAGCTTTTATTATATCAAAGGACACTGCTAGTGTGGCATTTTTATTAATGAAAGAATCACTGATGTAAGACTCTAGGCGAACTAGATGGTCCTGCGATGAGTGTCTTTCTCTGAAACCGCATTGATATGGCGAGAGTAGACTCTTAGATTCAATGTACCACATTAATCTTTTGTTAAGTATTTTCTCAAAAACCTTGCAGACACAGCTGGTGAGTGATATCGGCCTGTAATTTGAAACCTCAGATTTATCTTTGTTAGGTTTGAGTATAGGAATAACGATGCTAGTAGTCCAACATTCAGGGATTTGGCCCGAGTCGTATACCGTGTTCATAAGCCGCAAAAGCTCTGTAAGGCAAGTGTTGGGGAGGTGTTTAATCATACTGTATGTCATTCTGTCTGGTCCGGGTGAGCTTTCTTTTGTGTTAGTTAGTGCGTGAATCGTAAATGGTTCGTCTAGTAGGGATGATTCTCTTGCTGTGGCCAAAATGGTTAAATGATGTTGCGTCATGTCAGTATTGTGTACGTAGTTATTTTCAGGTGTCTTTGAAATGTCACTGAAATGTTTTGCTAAAGTATTGGCTATGTTTTTACTGTCAGTCAGAATTGAGTCTTCCTGTTTTAGACCACTTATTGGTGACCGATATTTTCTACTTGTTATCTTTTGAAGATTATTCCATACTGTACTTTGTGGCGTATGTCTGTTTAAAGTCGCCAAGAAGTCTACCCAACATTGCCTTTTGCTTTCAGTAATTACGTGTCGGCAAGTAGCTTTGGCTTTTTTGAATTTTATTAAGAACTCGGTAGTAGGGTTCCTCCTGAATTTGTTAAGAGCACTACGTTTTTCCTTTACTGCCTGTTTGCATTGTTCATTCCACCAAGGGACGGGTATGTGTTTCTTTACGGTCCTGGTTTTTGGAATCGAATTTTCAGCGGCTGTAATTATCAGTTCGTTAAAGTCCTGTATTGTTTCTATGTTCGAAAAGTTAAGTTCGCTTATTATGTGTTGTTGGTATTTCGTCCAATCTGCTTTCTTAGTGTTGAATCTTGTAAATACTTGGAACGGTACAGGAACGCTTTCTAGTTCTATAGCTATTGGGAAGTGATCGCTATTATAAAGGTCTTTCATTACCTCCCATTTGAAGCGTACAAGGATGTCAGGTGAACATGTTGTGACATCGATGTTTGAAAACGTCCCTGTTCATGAGCATAGGTGAGTAGGAAAATTATCGTTAAGTGAGATCAAGTCATGTACATCAAGAACATTTTCAATGATTCTTCCCCTCGTATTAGTAACATTTGAGTTCCATAGTGTACTAAGTGCGTTGAAGTCTCCGAGAAATATTAAAGGTCGAGGAAGTTGTGTTAATAAGTCCTGTAAGTCAGTAGGGTCAACTCTATCACTTGGTGGAAGATAGATATTGCAAATGGTCATCCTAAAGGGAGCGTAGACAGTACAAGCTACAGCCTGCAATGTACTTCTGATTCGGATAGGTTCACTATAGACCGTATCTTTGACGAATATAGCGGCGCCTCCTGAAGCCTTTCCTCCCAATGTATAATCATGTCCATATGATGAATATCCTAATAGTGAAGTGTTTCTGTCTGCTGATAAATGTGTTTCTTGTAGTGCTAGTATTTGGTATTGTTTAGATCTCACTAGGTGCTTTAGATCGTCAATGTGTCTTTGCAACCCGTTCATATTCCACTGTAATAATTTGAAGTTGCTGTTAGTCATTATTCAGTAGGAATATTTGAATTTGAGCCTGTGAACTATTCATGTTAGAATTCAACAATAGGACATGAGTTATTATACCAAAGTGGTTTAGGACGTATTTAGAACGAGTTGATGAATTCAGATTAAAGAATGTGAATGAGATTGAGAATTGTTCTCCTTTAAACTGAGAAGTGCTCAATGATTCTTTAGGTACAAGACTTGTATATGACCAGAACTGGTGAAAATATCGAAATGAGAAAGAAAAAATTCTGCTCAAGATATGACCATGCATATCACACAGCGAAAACACTTATTATCTTTCTAGTAATATCTTATTTGCAAGTTTTCCACAACCATTGATAGTCTTAACCCTTGGTGTGTATAAAGTGTCTGACAGATACGAGGGAAATTTCAATGAAGTATTTTTGCAGCAGTGAGCATCCAGGATATTCCAAATGCTCAGTAGCTGTCTACTTTTTCTGAAACTTAAAAAAAAAAAAAAAAAAAAAAAAAAAAAAAAAAAAAAAAAAAAAAAAAAATACTGAATAAATCTACGAACGATATCTAATATATTTTTCGTCTCCACTATGACTTTTCGAACTTCAAAGTTGAAAATTTCCTTCCTAATAGGAAGAAAGGAAATATAATACTTTGAGGAGGTAGTGAAAGATCAGCGGAGCGAAAAGAGTGTAAACTTGTTATCAATACAGACAACGATTATTGTGAAAGTTGTGGAACTCTGGAAAAGTTCTTTCAATTAAAGGAGAGTTGGAAGAAGATTGCTGTCCGGACTTCTTTCTAGTTGCTAAAGCCATTACTAAAGATATTGTTAGGGTCTTCTTCGGAAAATCTATTACTCGACGACTATTTAAGTAATCTCCTTAACTTACAGATATGTTCACAGATTTATTTTGCACAATCTTACTTTTATCTCAAGTTGTGTAATCCTATATTTTCCTTGGTCAACATTGTTTATCTGGAAATCAAATTTTCTTTTCCTATTGTCCATTAATTTTTATAGAAGTTTTTAGAAGTTTGTTTTGAGGTTTTGGAAATAGAGAATATGTATTTCTTATTGAGCATAACAACAGCCAGGTGATTTGAACACATAATAAGTAAAAAATGTGTAGTATAAAAGTAAAATAAATTATTTTAAATAAATATTTGAAACTACTAGATAAAATAAATCATATATTAAAAATAATGTAGTAATTAAATAAATACTATAACGACATTATTATTTATAATAATAAATAATGAAGGGGTCTCCCGTAGTCTAGTGGCTAGCGCGCTGGATTCATAAGCGGGAGATGGTGGGTCCGATTCCCACCTCCGGCAGGAATTTTCTCATCTCAAGGCTCGCTGGGAAAATTCCTCGCTGCACCCTGGATGTCGGCGCTAATGACCTAGAAGTAGACGCGCCGTAAAAAAAAAATAAAATAAAAAAATAAATAAGTAAATAATGAAAAATATATTACTAATCCTTTTATAAAACGAACCCTTTTCATATCTTGACAAATAAAATTCCAGTTTCAGATTTTCTTCTACAGTTTATCAGTTTCAGTTTTTATGATTTTAAGTCATTTTTAAATTATTAAGTATTGTTTAATTCCCAAGGTATTCGAAGCCCAAGTTTCTTCCATTTAGACGGGGGGCTCTTGTAGCAAACAAATTCTCTAGTGATTGTGAGAAAACTTACCTAATCATTTTGATCATTAATGTTTTCCAAATTATCTTGTAAAATCTCTCAGATTTCTCACCTTTACAACCAAAAATGTATTTGTAAAATTTTTACATTACATATATTACAGGGGTTTTTTTCAGTATATTGTACAATAAATTCCTCTTTTAGGAAAATTCATATTCTAAATTTAAATTTAAAAATATTTAAAAGTAGTAGTATCTCTGAGGGAGGCTCTACAGATATATAATAATTTATGTAACAGTTTTTTTCGTGAGCAAATAGGATATTGAAATTTTTCGTACTTATTTTTCCTCCCTATAAGCTGACAGGAAACACAAACATTATTCAGTCCACAGGTACTGTTTTTGTTTCATTCTTATTTGGGCTGGGCATATGAACATTTGTGGGCATTCATACATTTTTTCCTATGCATTAAATTGATCAGCGAATCATTTTTTATTACTGATATACGAATTTTTCCCATTAATAATACATGACTATTAAAACAACAATTCCTACCATTATTAAGAATTATTAGCCATATTAGCATATTTGTTTATTTATTTATTTTTTACTTACATATATATATAAACACATATATACCTATGCATACATACGTGCTCTTACCCATGGATTCATAAATGTGTAAATAATCCAACGGTGTGCAACACCAGCTATATTTCACAAAGAATTTTTGAATGCGCTGTGTAGTCCAAAGTATGAGGTATTAATTTTAGTACTATTGTCACCAATAATTTCACTCAAATTACCGCTAACCTCAAATACAGACCTCTCCTGCTCGTTGGGACATCATATCGTCGATACAAATGCTCGTTGGGACTCCCCTTTCACTGAGTGAACTTAGATTCGAGAGTTATTATTTTTTTTTTGTTGGATTTAAGGCGTGTCAACCTTTGTGGTCATTAACGCCAGATTCGAGAGTTTGCCGTCCATAAGTCCAACAGCAATCAGTAAAGATGGAACATGAAAAATACGTTTTTTCACATTCGATACTTTGCATTTGTATCGACGATATTCCTGTATTATTGTACGTGTACATTCTTCATATACCTTAAGGTTTAGAACTGTAAGATTAACATGTGCTTAAGTTCGATCTTTAAATAAGAAAATGGAAGAATTGGATTTTTCATTGAAAGTCCCCGTTCACGACGAAGCATTAAATCTTGTTGAGCTCTTTCTAACAAAGAGCAAAGGCTAAAATATGAAAGCATTTGAATTCTCCGTCGGATAACACCATTAATAGGATTTAAATAAGAAAAACGATCCGATAAAAAGCCCCACAAATCTTTCAAGTCAATAAACATGGCGTTAGCTTTATGCATAAAATAAAGCTAACACCTCCATCGGAAGCAAAGCAATCTTGTATCCTGAGATAACTTTAGGATTAATCCTTTTAAAATATCCTGTCCGTTAATCCTTGCAGAATCCTACTAAGTTATAATATAAAGCTGCGGATCTAGGATTAAAGAGAGACAGCCTCCGGTTGTTTCTATCGGGGAGCCGATAACTCAGCCTAATAGCCTATATCGGCTAATACTCCAATAGGATTCAGCTCCAATATCTTCCCTTCTTCATTTAATCCTCTCCGATTCCGCCATTTGCCCCCTACAGTCTGCTTACATACTTTATCTACTCCCATTTTTTAGCTTTTTTTCCCTTTCCTCTACTGAGATATTGTTATTGATGAGGGTTCGACGAAATTTAAAGTTGGAAACAAGAGTGATAAATTTCAGTAATGTATTTTATTTTCCATTTAAATACTTCTTTTACCTTATAAACTACGAGGGAGTGACTAATTATGGTGCACATTGGGCGGATTTCTATAGCCACAACATAATACATTGATTGAAAATTGATAATATTGAGTTGGTGCAAAATTAATGCATGTTTTAAATATTCATTTTCTTTAGGCAAGTGCAGCATTTAGATATTTTTATTGGCGCCCAACGTCTGAGGGCATTAGTGTATAGGTTACCGGCATTCTATAGAATCCAGGCATTCTATAGAATGCCTGAGTGGTTTAGGCAAAGTGTAGAAAGTATACATCGTACATTGCCTAAGCATTCTACATAGTGCCTAGGTATTCTATATAATGCCTAGGTATTCTACATAATGCCTAGGTATTCTATAGAATGCCTGTTGCTTATTTGGCATTGTATAAAATTAAAAAGGTTTTGAGTATACTACATACTTGAAAGAAATGACAACAGGTGGAATTTGAGTGTTCAGAATCAATGCAAATCACTAAAATAAAGCCTCCTCAGCACCGATTTTCTTCAAAGTTTGCACTATAACGTATTTTGATGCACTAAACACGAATCCGTTAAAAAAAAAAGTTGCTCTCAACTAGGAAAGAAGTTGTTAAGCACTAAAGTTTACTGTTATGGATGCTATAAAAGACGGCGTAAACAGCGTATTTGTAAACAAGCGCATGTGAAGTCGTAAGCTGTTGCTTTTGGGCATACGTGCTATGCGTTTCCGCTCGCTACGCTTGCTCAAGAAGATATCAAAACTCTAGTCAATCCAACTCGCAGAATTTAATAGAATTCTATTAATTTCTGCGAATTGGATTACTAAGGTAACTAGGGTTTTGATATCTTCTTGAGCGAGCGTAGCGAGCGGAAACGCATAGCACGTATGCCCAAAAGTCGTTCTAGGCATTCTTCTAATTCTCCTAGACATCATCAGACGCGATGTTCGTGGATCATAAATCCACAATCGCACAGTAGGCATTCTATATAATGCCTAGGCAAAGTATGAAATATGCTTTATTTCATACATTGCCGGCTGAATTTAGGCATTCTATAGAATGCCCGATTATATACTTTGCCGGTAACATATACATCTATAAATGGTTTGATTTGCTATTGAAAGAACTGTTATCGGGCCAATTCTTGCCTAGGATAAGCCCAAGACCTTGAGTATTGAGTATGTGGCCAGGGAGTCCAGAGGGCGGTGGCTGTCCTGGCAAAGGATGTCCTGTCATAAATCATACTTGTTTTTTCCAGGACACTTGTAAACAGACCTTCACACTCCTGATTTTTAGACATTTTCTTTAAGGAGTAGACAAATAAATTCCTACATCCTAGAGAATTTATTATTCTCATTAAAGGGAAATTTATTAATTTCGTAGGGAACAATATCTTTATAATTTATATCCATTTGCAGGAGCTATTTCAGGAGGAAGATAAAAAAGATAGTAGAGCAGCTGATTCTGAAAAATTGCTCATTCAGAAAGTAAAAAGCCTGGGCAACGAAAAAATTAACTTGCAAAATAGAGTTTAATACGTAAATAATTTATATATACGGTGAACCCTCTCTATAGCGGACACCTCTGGTAGAACCAAACTTGTCCACTATAGAGAGGTGTCCGCTATACAGAGGGGTTGGTCGAAATGGATACGTACCGAATTTGTACATTTAATTCATGTTTAATTAACCATTTATTAATTATCCATAACAAGTTTTTTTAAAGTATATAGAAAGAAGTTCAATAAGTATAAACTTAAAAAAAGTTTTTATTCGAAAAAGTTTAAAGCATAAGGAAGTTCTTAGTTCTCGGACAAAATTTTTGTCAAATTTTTCCGTCCATTTCTTCAAAATTTCATCTTTCTTTTTCAATATTGCTGCTGCTTGTGTTTTCCCTATCTTAAAAAACTCGTCAACTTTACGCACACCACATTTTTCGCGATTGGAAAATGTTATCACGTCAATTTTTTCTTTAAGTGTCAGAGATTTCCAAGTAGATATATTGAAGAGAAAGCACGATATTTAATCAACAAGAGCTAAAAAGAAAAACTGATAAGTGAATACAGTGAAGTTCTGCGGAAGGAATGTGAACCGAACTGACTTATGGAATATTCCCGGAACCGTGATACCGCGTAGGCAAAACAATAGTAATCTGCCAGCGGGAAAATCATATGCTTCTGCTGAAAAGGAAGGGCTCCTGTAGTGAAATGACTAGGAAGATATTACTAGTCACTATTCTGTATATATATATATCTTATTCTTTCAAAGAGTTTGTTATTGTTAAAGCAAATTTCTGGAAACCTACACCGATGGGAATGCTTATATAAATAACATTAGCTGTAATTGTCCGTAGCAAGGAGGTAAAACATCAGGTTTTACTGTCCGTGCCCTTTATACAGAGGTGTCCGCAATATAGAGGTTTATTTTACCTATAGAAAAATTCGGGACTGCGAGAAAATGTCCGTTAATAGAGGTGTCCGCTGTAGGGAGGTGTCCGTTAAGGGAGGTTTCACTGTGTGTAATATATATATATATATATATATATATATATATATATATATATATATATATATATTTATATATATTTTTTCATGAAATTTGGTGCAAAAATCTTTCTTCTAATTCGAAAGGTCAAATTCGTTAACACGTTCACTAGCATATGGCTGAATGAAAACATGATCAAAGCGCTAAAATTGATAGTATTTTTCCAAACTAGTTTTCAGTTTAGGTATTCTGAAACGATTGATTTATTTGATACTTGTTCTAGACGTTTGGCATTAGTCTAATCTAAGATATTTTAATTTTGGGGCGACTGAATGTACAAAAGTATTAGTCATTTTTTTTCTCAAAAACTGTTGAGAAATTAATTAGTAAGTGGAAGGTGACCATTCGAAAGCTTATTAAATTTAAATTCTCTACACAAAAGGTTCTAATGTAATTTTCGATACATCGATGTCAATCAGAGAAATAAGTGATTGAAACCTCGAAATTGAGTTGACAAGGCGGAGGGTACCATTTCCGCTTAGGGTATTGTCAGTTTCCTGTTATGGCTGTTCTCTTAAAGATTTTATATTATGTTTTTCACTGATGATCAAAACCTATCAATAGCTGCTAATATTCCTTTATCAATGACACAAGGGATATGAACGGAACTGTCCTAAGATGACGCAGTTTCTGCGATTCGGACTTTTACATCATATTCATGTATTTACTATACTTATTAGCAAGGTTCCTCTATAAACGTAATCAGCTTATCATGTAATGCTTTATTATTGTATCATTTTTTTTTCTTTTTTTTTTTCGGAGCATCGACATCTAGGCCATTGGCGCCGACATCCAGGCCCAACGACGAGGAATTTTCCCAACAAGCCGTAAAATGAGAAAATTCCTGCCGCCGGTGGGGATCGAACCCACCATCTCCCGCATATGAATCGAAGGGTGCACCTACACTGGACCCGTTCCAATCCGATCCAGTAGCCACCGACTGTCGGAAGAAAAACATACACATGCATCTCAATGGAGGTGCCTACATTGGTCCCGACCCGATCCAATCAAACGGCCACCGATTCTTGCCCATTCAATCATGTTTGTTTCTAGACCGATTTCGGACCGACAAACCAAAATGTGTTTTAAAAAAGTCTACAGGCTCTAAATCTAATATATATATATATATATATATATATATATATATATATATATATATATATGTATCAAAGGAAATAAAATTTAGAACAACTTTGTCAATTCACAGTTTTGTTTTTACTTTCCCTTGTTTATTAAATTGCGTGGAAAGATGTTTATAACCATCCGACGTCTATAACCTTTCAATGTTTATGACCTTCTCATGTTTATAACCTTCCAATGCTTATAATCTTCTAGTTACCTTTCTTATAAATAATTTAAAAATATGAATACCAATACTTCTCTTACCTCCCACAATCAACCTAATCAAAGTTTTCTATGCTTATTAGAAGGTATTTCTTAAATTAATCACTCATTTTCACTTCACTACGAGATAATTACTGACGAGCCCTGACTAAATTGGATCGGATCGGTTCGAGACCAATGTAGGCACTCATGTCGGCCGTTGTCGATCAAACGAAATCGGATCGGATCGGATCGGGAGAAATACGGGTCCAATGTACCACGGGGAGACCCCTGTATCATTATTGTTTAAATTTATTTGTTCACTTCCCCTCCATCTTCCTTACCTTTTTGGTGTATCGTAAGGGAAATATGTTTATGAACACATATAATTACACACTAATTCGTCTTACTGCAGGAAGAAATATACCGTCCAATTGTGAAGGGGTGGCATAGATACGGTAATTCTGTCCGGTCCACAGATTGTCTGCTATATAGAATTCACGATTTTTTAAAGAATTCTCACTTTTATTTTTGTTGCTCCCCCTGTGAAAATAAATAAGCCCACGTTATCCCAAACCTCTGCTCTAACTGGATGAATTGTGATGATATCTGTTTAACGTTCTCTAGGGAATTTCAGCCATCCCGTTATGAATTTCAAACTAGACAGGAATTCAACAATTCCAGCAATAAATCTCTGAGAAAGTTCCACTACTCGAACAGTGGTCATTAACAATAACCGACCACTTTCATCGGAATTAGGAGCCATGTTGATTCATGGTCAGGTGTAATAGTGAGGCTTGTGAATTCCGGGAACTCCGAGGTAGTTGTAAATTCCCAACATGATCAGGGTAGTTACGAGTGAAACCCAACTCTAACACAACTAGATCGGAGTGCTAACGAATTAATTGACGAGACAGCATTGAAGCTCAGAAGTACTTGCATGTCAGGGTCTGTTCAACTTCTCCGAGCTCTATTAGCTTTCTGAACTGCATACATAACTATTACATGGTCATTTTTATCACTTGTTAGAATGCAGCTAATTACGATCCATCGTAACGAGGCAGTGTCGTCCTTAATAATTCATAAAGTCAACCAATCAAATTTCCCTAATAATTTGCCGGATGCAGGATTTCCATCCAAAACTATAAACTGTTTACTTCTTAAATTTTTAATAAATCAGATATTCTTGTTTTTTTATTCATTTTTTAAGAATAATTTTACTATGTGAATGTTTCTTCACTCTCTATAGAGAAGAAATCCCTTTTATCAAGTACACCTGAAGATGAAATACGGAAGTGTTGACGAGAAATGTCAACATATCAAATCCCACAAATTACTAAATCGTACCTCGTAGTTTTTGAAAAACTCTATTTGATTTATCTTTTAACATTTTTCTTTTAAAAAAAAAGAAACAAAAAAAAAAAAAAAGTAGCTTTTAAAATAGACAAAAGTTTGAGTAGCTCTGCTTTATGTTGAGATAGAACGCTCCTTTTCGCGACTTTAAACCACAAATTCAGGTGCAGAAAAAACCCTAAAGTTTTGACATCTCAATGCGGTGCACCCTGTATATTTATAAATGAAGGTTTTTTATTTTTCAAAAAAAAAAAAAAAACTCAATCTATATAAGAGTAAGCATGTACCATTTGAAAAACTGAATTTCAGGTCCGAATTCCTTACTTCCTCTACAAAAGAAAGCTGACTTCACGTTAAATGTTTAGATCATATTGAATTTATCTTATAGACTTCCCAACCGCTTGGGGAAAAAATATCCTTCACAGGAGAGGATGAGTGGCTTTCGACATCTGATATACTGAGAAATCTTCGTTATATACAAGCACTCCCGCAATTGCAGTGGTATGAATTTCTCTGCATTGTATAGAGTGTAGGGAGGAGCTTAATAACGAATTCCAGTATGGGAGAAAAGTGAAAAATGCCCCTCCGATTTAGCCCAGTCGATTCTCTGAGAGAGGGAAATTGTGTGTCTTTAATATTCACTGTGATCTGGTTCGATTCTAGTTCACAGGCCAGTGGAGATAATAACCTCCAAGCAGTCACTTTCGGATGAATAACTCGCAGATATTTCTTATTATGAATATATTTCAGCTTTCAGACAGGAAAGATATGTAATAAGGCCTAATTTCTATATATAACTTGGTTAATCGTTATTATTTTTTTTACCTGATTTTACTGATTGGTCATGATGTGTAAAAATACTAGCAAATTGTAGAATTAAATATTTATATGAGTCGTTGCGGATAAGAAGGGCGAACTCAACATCCGGGCAATTTTTTTCCCCGCCATCCGAATCTAGACGCTTCAGAAAATCTACAGGTATATTTTTCATGCAGAGTTAGCCCTCATTTTCCACTCAAAATTTACAGAGAATGAAAAAAATCTGGCTGGAAACTGCCATAGCAAGGCAGATACGAAAGGCCAACTCAACACTCCATTACCGGTCTGCTGGGTGGTGATAGAAATAAAATGCTCTTTTCGTTGAAAGTCAAGTTAGATTTATTAGATGATCGTTAGAATATTAGATTATAATAATATTACTCATTAGATTCTAATTTATTTTTGCTTTTCTAGATGCAGAAAGTAGGTGTAGCATAGCATGGTACGCCGGGTAACAGCTCCAATAAAAAGTTCGACTCGCAGGAACTGCGTCATCTTAGCGCGGTTCAGTTTTTATCCCTAGTGTCATATGGGAAGATTGAAATAGAAACCGTTATTACTTTCTCCCGTAAAAAAAGGGCCCGTTACACAGGGGCAGCGTACCCACCACTGGTTGGCCAACCCCACTACTAGAAATAGTTATTTCAAATATCAAAATGTTTCTAATTTTCTTGATTTCTTCTACAGTAATACTAATTCTATAAATAAATGCAATTAAAAAAAAACAACAACCCATTAAAAATGTGAGCTAAACAACTACGAAAACTCGGTCAAAAGAACAAAACAAACACATTTGAAGTTTGAAGCACCTATTTCTCCGATTGACATTGCCCAATCAAAAATTTCTTTATAATCTTTTTTGTATAGAATTTAGTAAGCTTTCGAATGGTAAACTTCCGTTTTCCAAGATTCTCAACCGTTTTAGAGATATTAAGGAAAATGTACAAAGTTACCAAAACTTTTCATGTATGTTAATAAAATATTTTATTCTAACCCTTCCTTAACTCCAAACGTAACAAAAATTTCAACATATTAGTTTTGATGAAAGTTTAACATGCAGAAAATATTTCAACTGAATCCCATGATTCTAAGTACCCAAACCAAAAACGGTATTCAACAACTATTTTTCCAATTTTCTCGAAAACGGTTAAACCTATCGCCTTGAAAATGGTTTCATTCGTTTTCCTTTGCCAAGAAGCCTGTAAAAAGAGTACTTGCAAGCATATGAAGTAAGCGGAACGATTTTGTTCGTGCGACATTCGCTCTGAAAACCATGTTCGGGTGGGCGGATTCTGCTGGTTAACAAACTTGACTTTTCAAATTAGACGAAAGATTTTTGTACCAAATTTCATCAAAATCGGACCATTAGGGGGGCCGGAAATGAGCAAACAGACAAATATATATATATATATATATATATATATATATATATATATATATATATATTTTCGGTTTCTAGGGGTTCTGAAACGCAAAATTATTTTCTAGTCGGCACTTCCGGATTGTTTCATGAGATCGACCTCATAATCGGGGTTCCTCCCTATGAAGGGAGGGAGGAACCGCGCTAAAACATATTTTTGAATAAGAATCCGTACAATTCATCATTATTGTGTAGCTTCATCGGTGGGTTAGTTATTAGCTAATACAGATCAATTAATCCATTGGCGTTATAGCGGAGGGTGAAGGGAGCTTTAGAATTTCAGGAATCCAACAACGGAATTAGCCGGGTATAGGGAAATAGTGAATTTCTCTCCCTCCCTGTACACACACCCACACACGTGTATATATATATATATATATATATATATATATATATATATATATATATATGCCCCGAATTTAAATTTCAAAACTTCAGGGAGTCCAAAAACTAAGACAAAAAGTCCTATAGAGATTTGCTCGTTTTGGCTTCGTTTCGGAGAAAATCGCAAAACAAGGAACGAAACAGGATTTCATTTTTGTATTTACTTATTTAAATTTTCAATGGAAAAAATTGTCAGCGAATTGTTCCGAGAAACAAATTACTAAAATTCGATCTCTTGATGCTGACATAGTTTTCGTGAACGGTTTTTGCAGCGGTAATGCTTTAAAAGTCCGTCACGCAGGAGCTGCATAACTAAGCACTTTCCTCAGAATTTGGGTAGTGTAGATTGCTTTCCAGAACAATTTCCTTAAAATATCCTACATAAATAAAATAAAAACATGAATAGTTCTCTTTTAAATTTGTAATGAGTAACTGATCAATTAATAATTTGCTTCCAGAGTTATGTTTACACATGGTACCTATTACACTACGTAATAAATACAAAAAACCTCATATTATCGTATTTTGATCTAACGCAGGAACAGGATACAGTCACTCTAGTGGTAGAAAGCGCTCCTTGCGGCGGCTTTGTGAACCTACGTCTGACGGGCTTTTCTATTGAAATATATTACAAATTAAACCCCCGCATTCCGATTGACCGATTCAGCTCATTTTTACAACACTTCTTTCTCATGAGTTACCCACGACGTATACCGCGTTTCGTTACAATACAGCAGAAATTACGACCGGTATGAGTATATTAAGAATTTGGGTCAAGAGTAAAACCCCCCTTCTAATGAACCGATTTAGTTTATTTTTACAACACATATTTACCTGTAGATTACCACTACGAATACCGAGTTTCGTCGAAATATACCAAAAATCACGGCTGGTAGTGGCGAATTGGTATTGTGGGTCCGGAGTAAACCCCCCTTCTAATGAACTGATTTAGTTCATTTTTATATCTCACCTTTCTCTCTATATTACCACTACGAATTCCAAGTTTCGTTTAAATATAACAAATATTACGGCTGACATAGTCAAATTAGTGTTTTGGGTTCGGGGTAAACCCCCCCTTCCGGTGGACCGACTTTGGTGGTTAACGAACTCGTTCAATCGTTTGCTAATTGAATGCTATATACCAAGTTTCGTGACGAAAAAACAAAAACTCTGGCCGCTATCGTGTTAACAGACATATATATATATATATATATATATATATATATATATATATATATATAGATATATATATATTTTAACGGGGGTCATTTTCGGTGTCTACTAGGTAGGATCGATAAAGATTTGAAGAAATTTTTCAAAAATTCCGTCATGAGTCCAACCTCAATAGCTACTTTCCTTCGGAGGAAAGTGCTAAAAGCGGTGCAAGAGTTTGCACGCCGAATTGTGCTTAATCCACGTGTCTTTTAGTAAGTTTTATTAGACAACGAGAGACATTTTATTTATTAACATTTTAGCATAAATATGCTTTAGCGATGACTAAACTAGAAAAACTAGCGCATACGCGGTGGTCATGTAAGAAAAACAAGACTGTATGTTATAGAGTGCATTACATAGGTTTTTCATATTACTTATTATCTACTATATAATTGTCAAATACCACACACTTACTGAATGACACAATGACTATCATCGCCCAACCCAAACCACTTGAAAGAAATTTTTTCATCGACACTCCCTATACGATGTAACTACTCGCTAAGAAAGATTTTTTTGATATTCAAGTTTTTAAGTATTTTTAGAGTGGTTTGAATGTTTAGTTGGTTAGAGCAGGCAAGCCTAGGCAGCAGGCGTTGCTAGGACGATAACAGAACAGCTGTTACCGTACTGTATCTATTCCGTAGTATTATTTTGAATTGAGGTTAATTTCAACTATGATGGCAGTTCTTGAATGTATCTCGTGATGGTCCATCCGAGATAATAATATCCCGAACCCTTGCTTAGCCTCCTCACCCATGAGCATCCACAGTCAGAACACTTCTTGGTAATGCTCACAAATACAATGGGTGTTTCCAAATGGCATCTTGGAAACAAACATTTTTAAATTTTAACGTATTTTTATTATTGACATCGAATTTTAACCTCTACTGGTTAAATTGCTGTTACTGCTAACCTATAGATTACGGGTTATCTCTAGGTTATCTGTTTGTCGACACTGATCCGGAGCACCCCAGTGTTTAGATTCATTATAATTTGATTACTTGACAATTGATGAATAACATATAGTATGACGGAAACCATGCTATAATATAATATAATGTAATAATATATACACAATGTAAATGTGTAGACAATAATTTAATGTATACAAAATGTTAGGTGTACAGCGCTGTAAAGCGTTAACACCAAAATTATTAAAAAAACCTTCTTTAACTTTCAACGATATAATGCTCAACTGGTGTCGTAGAAACATTTAAAGTTATTTTTTACCTAAAATTGAATTTCTTCGATTAATAAATGTATATATTTGGTGGACTAGCCAGTACCTGTAGGAATCCAGAATGTCCAAGCTAGCTTCCATTCCACGAGTTCCGATCTCCAACAGTTATATAGCTCGATAAATCAACATTGCCACGGTTTCTACCGAACTCTCGGAGGCTAGAATAGTTCTCAGAATGGATAACTCTCTATTCAGAGTAACAAATGTACATAGAGTAACTTCCAGGCTCGGCGGTGTTGTGGTGAGTAAGCTTCGTCTGACAGTTTACTCATGACTGGTAATTTATTACCCGGGTTTAACTTGTTAAAATAGTTAAGAACGATGTTTGAAAGACTCTTTCATGCTGCATATTGATTTATTTGTCAATAAATATTATATGTAATATTACAGATTTCAAAGGAATTAACTAGAGGAAAAATACGATGACAAAAAAATCCGTCGCGAGGGACTTGCAGAACAAAGCTAATTCCTTAGGCGGGGGATTGCGTACTTTGCATTCCTGAGTGATTTGATTAAAATAACCTACTTAAAAAAAATATTAAATTTTAACGTCCATTTATTATGAGTTACGAATTTTAGGACGGGTTATCTATAGGTTACCACCCTTTTCTAGCCAGGGGATGGCTGATGCCTTTTCTTTTTCCTTGAGAAAAGCCACACCCCATAGTGGAGTCGAACCCAAGGTCCTTGGCACAGAGTGCTCAAGCCTTAACACTCACGGCCACCTGGCCTCCGAAATTTATTATATATATATATATATATATATATATATATATATATATATTACTAAGACCGTTTATTAATATTATCAACAAGTTCGATTGACTAGAGTTTCAATATAACCTTGAGCGAGCGTAGCGAAGGAAACACATAGCAATTATGCCATAAAAAGAAGTTCTACTGGTTTCCTAGATTATATAACATTAGCAATTATGTTAATTACATAATTGCTATGCGTTTCAGGTCGCTACGCTCGCTCAAGGTTATATCACAGGTTTTTCGGTTGAAAATGGGCCGATATGCAATTTAACATTGGTTAAAAAGAGTACTTTTTCAGTAGTTGGTAAATCCCAAATACTCATTTTCCTAGCCGAAAGAACAACACAAAGATCACTACAACACTAAGAGGTGAAACAATAAACAGTAAATATATCTTGTAAAAAACACAAATCTAACAGTAAGCGAACACAACACGATGACTAGAACAGAAGAAAGAACAGCCAATGGAAGCGCCCATAGGAATGAACCAATAGAAACGCTTCATTTGAGTTATCATTTCATGATCCGGATCCAACTAGTACGTAAGTACCATCTCTCTCTCTCTCTCTCTCTCTCTCTCTCTCTCTCTCTGTATATATATGTATATATATATATATATATATATATATATATATATATATATATATATATATATATATATATATATATACTATATATTTGTCAAATACCACTCACTCACTCACTCATCTATCAACGCCCAGCCCAAACCGCTCGACAGAAAATTTTGAAATTTTGCATGGACAGTCCCTATATAACGTAGGCGCTCGCTAAGAAAGGATTTTTTGATATTCGTATTTTTAAGCACTTTTAGGGGGGTTTAAAGTTTGAGTTGGTTAGAGAAGGCAAGCCTAGGCAGCCTGCGTTGCTAGGACGATAAAGAACAGCTGTTACCTTACATTATCTATCTCATAGTTTTATTTCTAATTGAGGTTAATTTCAACTATGATGGCAGACCTTGAATTACTAGAAATTAACTGTCCCTCATAGAGTTTTAATTGCGTTTCTTTTCTACCTGTCCCCGTCAGATAGGCTTGCCATATTTTTGGAGAGTTAAACCGAGACCCATTAATATGGGATGGGCATACCAGGGGGGGGGGGATAAAAAGAGTACAAATTATAAGCAAAATGGTTGGTGAGTTTTAAGCCTAGCAACTAACGGGAAGGGGGAATCCTAAACTGTTAGTCTACCCAAACCTTAAAAATAAGAACGGAACTTTTTTTGCTACTTGATTTTCTTAAAACAATCTCTCAGCCAAATAGTAGTGTCTGGCAGCTGGCAGCGCTGTGCAGGTAGTTCCAGCGTTTTACAGTTAGATTACTTCTCATTTCTTTGACACTGTGAGCAGTAGTAAAAATGTTAATTGTAGAAAAGTAACCGATTTAAAAAAGATTCTTATAAACATGAATTCATTACTTTTTGCATCTTACAGCCTTTTCCGGGACATTGATAAAACTGGGCAGGACACCGAAACAATTGCAAAATACCGGGACAGTCCTGGTCAAACCGTGATGTATGGCATATCCTTAGGTTTTCCAGGCGAGGTAATAATATCCGGTACCCTTGCACAGCCTCCTCGCCTATAACCTAGGTAATACTCGTAAATATATTGGGTGTTACCATATGACTTCTTGGAAACATAAACTTTTAAATTTTAACGCCTATTGAATAAAATGTAGTATGACGGGACCCGTGCTGTAATAAACTGCACAGAATTGTATAGTAACGTAATTTTAATGAAACATTATTGAACGCAATAAAATAACTACTTATCTGCCGTGACGAAGCACGGGTATTCAGCTAGTCTACTATATATTTGTCAAATACCACTCACTCATCTATCAACGCCCAGCCCAAACCGCTCGACAGAAAATTTTGAAATTTTGCATGGACACTCCCTATATAACGTAGGCGCTCGCTAAGAAAGGATTTTTTTATATTCGTATTTTTAAGCACTTTTAGGGGGGTTTAAAGTTTGAGTTGGTTAGAGAAGGCAAGCCTAGGCAGCCTGCGTTGCTAGGACGATAAAGAACAGCTGTTACCTTACATTATCTATCTCATAGTTTTATTTCTAATTGAGGTTAATTTCAACTATGATGGCAGACCTTGAATTACTAGAAATAAACTGTCACTCATAGTTTTAATTGCGTTTCATTTCTGCCTGTCCCCGTCAGATAGGCTTGCCATATTTTTGGAGAGTTAAACCGAGACACATTAATATGGGATGGGCATACCGGGGGGGGGGGGGATAAAAAGATTACAAATTATAAGCAAAATGGTTGGTGAGTTTTAAGCCTAGCAACTAACGGGAAGGGGGAATCCTAAACTGTTAGTCTACCCAAACCTTAAAAATAAGAACGGAACTTTTTTTGCTACTTGATTTTCTTAAAAAAATCTCTCAGCCAAATAGTAGTGTCTGGCAGCTGGCAGCGCTGTGCAGGTAGTTCCAGCGTTTTACAGTTAGATTACTTCTCATATCTTTGACACTGTGAGGAGTAGTAAAAATGTTGATTGTAGAAAAGTAACCGATTTATAAAAGATTCTTATAAACATGAATTCATTACTTTTTACATCTTACAGCCTTTTCCGAGCAGGACACCGAAACAATTGCAAAATACCGGGACAGTCCCGGTCAAACCGTGATGTATGGTAAGCCTATCCTTAGAGTTTTCCAGGCGAGGTAATAATATCCGGAACCCTTGCACAGCCTCCTCGCCTATAACCTAGGTAATACTCGTAAATATATTGGGTGTTACCATATGACTTCTTGGAAACATAAACTTTTAAATTTTAACGCCTATTGAATAAAATGTAGTATGACGGGACCCGTGCTGTAATAAACTGCACAAAATTGTATAGTAACGTAATTTTAATGAAACATTATTGAACGCAACAAAATAACTACTTATCTGCCGTGACGAAGCACGGGTATTCAACTAGTCTACTATATATTTGTCAAATACCACTCACTCATTTATCAACGCCCAGCCCAAACCGCTCGACAGAAAATTTTGAAATTTTGCATGGACACTCCCTATATAACGTAGGCGCTCGCTAAGAAAGGATTTTTTGATATTCGCATTTTTAAGCATTTTTAGGGGGGTTTAAAGTTTGAGTTGGTTAGAGAAGGCAAGCCTAGGCAGCCTGCATTGCTAGGACGATAAAGAACAGCTGTTACCTTACATTATCTATCTCATAGTTTTATTTCTAATTTAGGTTAATTTCAACTATGATGGCAGACCTTGAATTACTAGAAATTAACTGTCCCTCATAGAGTTTTAATTGCGTTTCATTTCTGCCTGTCCCCGTCAGATAGGCTTGCCATATTTTTGGAGAGTTAAACCGAGACACATTAATATGGGATGGGCATACCGGGGGGGGGGGGGAAAGATTACAAATTATAAGCAAAATGGTTGGTGAGTTTTAAGCCTAGCAACTAACGGGATGGGGGAATCCTAAACTGTTAGTCTACCCTAACCTTAAAAATAAGAACGGAACTTTTTTTGCTACTTGATTTTCTTAAAGCAATCTCTCAGCCAAATAGTAGTGTCTGGCAGCTGGCAGCGCAGTGCAGGTAGTTCCAGCGTTTTACAGTTAGATTACTTCTGATTTCTTTGACACTGTGAGCAGTAGTAACAATGTTAATTGTAGAAAAGTAACCGATTGATAAAACCGGGCGGGACACCGAAACAATTGCAAAATATCGGGACAGTCCCGGTCAAACCGTGATGTATGGCATATCCTTAGGTTTTCCAGGCGAGGTAATAATATCCGGAACCCTTGCACAGCCTCCTCGCCTATAACCTTGGTAATTCTCGTAAATATATTGGGTGTTACCATATGACTTCTTGGAAACATAAACTTTTAAATTTTAACGCCCATTGAATAAAATATAGTATGACGGGAACCGTGCAGGAATAAACTGCACAGAATTGTATAGTAACGTAATTTTAATGAAACATTATTTAACGCAATAAAATAACTACTTATCTGCCGTGACGAAGCACGGGTATTCAACTAGTATATATATATATATATATATATATATATATATATATATATATATATATATATATATATATATATATATGATAATGATGAATGATGTTAGCGTCCACGTGTAAAATGAGAAATCCCTTAATCACAACAACGCAGAAACCAGCTTCAGCCCCCTTATGCAGCGCCCCTAACGGAATAAGTAACAACCAATGCCCGAGCCGGTGTGCGGCTTAATTAATTTTGACCAGAATACGGAGTACCCCCCCCCCCCCCAGCTTCTAATGAGCCGATCAAGTTTATTTTTAAAACAAACCTTTATTCTATGTATACCGCGTTCCGGTTTAATAAACCGAAATTTTAACTGATTGGGCAAATTCGGGTTCGGACTAAAAGTGACATCTCTTTAGATGTCCACGACGTATATTGAGTTTTGTTTAACATACGCGATATATCTATACATGTAATAAACTTCTATCGGATCTCTGTCTATAGAAGGAAGATATATGGGAAAAAATACTATTGGAAGCCTTTATCAGTAGTACCCAAAACAATGATTTTTAGAGTTTTTGTCTTTTTGTCTATGCGCGCTAATTTTCATAAATAAAAACGTTATGCTAATGTAAAAAATGTATAGAATAATAAAATTCTAACGGATCGCTGTCTGTACATGGAAGATATATGGGAAAAATGATATTTGAGGCCATTATCAACGCAATAGTACCCAAAACAAATATTTTTAGAATTATTGTCTGTTTGTCTGTAAGTCTGCTATATGTCAGACACTCCATACACACTAGGGTTTAACAAATCCCTAAGGGGTCAGCTGAGTGGCTCTTTGACGTTTTAGCAATCCTTGCAGCCTGTATGCTTTATCCCCCATGGCTATACGCCTAATATCGTGTATAGAGAAGCATTACTATAGCATTATTAGTAGTTTTTTTTTTTAATTTTTGTTTAACCCTCCGGCAACCAGGTGGGGTCTAGGCTGACCCCACGCACACTATTTTGCCCCTCCCTTATAGCCACTGTATCTCTACCTTCCTGATTAGGAAATCAGTAGTGCTCCGAAGATCGGCAGCGTCAAATCGCTCATAAAGGGTAGTCTACATCTCAAATTGATTATTTTCTGTGGAAAAACGGCTTCGGGGTCTGAGCGGACCCCACGTGGCCTTCCGTGATAGTTTCTTTTTTTTTAGGATATCTACATATATTTTCACATATATATTGGTAGTAACTGCTATCAAGATATAACGACATAAAGATTGTTTAGTCAGAATGTGTCTCACTTAAGCAACAAAGAGGTACTATGGCGTTGGCCAATGTGACATTTCTATGGAATGCTTGACATAATGGGAGTTAACAGCTTATACATACATAAATCTTAGCAGGTATACATCTTAGCAGAGAAAAAATCATTTCGACAAGATTTTTCAAAAAATCTTGCATACAGCTTTGCTGAGACTCATATGAGGAGGCTAGCTAATGTGAGGATTATGAAGAAATGGTTTCTCAAGAAAATCTGTTCTTTGTTAACTCAAGTTCCTTCTTTTGTTCAAATGTAAAAAGGCATTAAACATTTCAGAGACTATTATTCCATTTACTGTATTATTGTCTTCCTGTAATGCAATTTCAAATCCTACAATTGATTGAATATTTTTTGTAGGTAGTCTTATGGACTATTAGCACGCTACTACCATAAATGTAAGCGGGGTCCTGGTGGACCCCACGTGGGTGGCGGTGTAACTCTCTCCCACATGGTCGACGGAGGGTAAAATACCCATACGACGGTGTTTATAATTCATAATAAACCAAAAGATATATCCAAAAATGCTGCTCTAAGTCACTATCCACGCAGACGACGTCGCGGGCACAGGTTGTATATTTCTATATAAGTGGGATATTATTAAAGACTTATTCAGACATCAAGCATATTATCGCCGTGATATCTACGGGTTGCCAGCTCCTAGTAGTGTCAATTTATCCATCGGTGTGTATTCTACTTGGTGTGTTAGTTGGCAGAAGACAATTTTTTTACTTTCACAAAAGGTTTCTCGGGACGTCATCGAAGAAACAGAATCTACAATCATTGACAATGCTTCACGTGTTTTGTAGAACTGATTAATAATGAATGACAACATTTCGTATTCCAGGGGGGCGCAAGAACTACCTACAAAGGCAAGACTAAACCAAGGTCTTCTTAAGTCCAATTTTCCTTCATTAGCCTTGTTCAGAAATTCAGGAAGCCTTCAGATTTCGGAACAACGGAGTTGTTTCGTGTTCCAGAACGTAGAGGGTCTATTTAGAGGCCCCAAAGAAAATAAGCGTTAAAATACTCACTCACGGAATGTAGAAACAAGTATTTATCCTTTAGAAAGTCAAATAGGAAAACGACCTATCAATTTTATATTAGAAGTTCATGTAGTTTGGAAGACATTGCTCAGGTACAGTAAAGAAATTTCATTTCATAAAACAATATCTTTTTAATCCAGAGCTTAGGCTTTATCGTCACAATTGCTTGAAAGCAAGCAAACGATGCATTACACTCTCCACCATAAGAGGGGACTGTTTAAGGTTTCACCTACATTGGACCTGATCTGATCCGATCCGACAGCCACCGACTATCGGAAGAAAAGAAACACATGCATCTTAATGGAAGTGCATACATTCGTCCCGACCCAATCCGATTCGATCTGATGGCCACCGATTTTTGGCCGTTTGTTTCTAGACCGATTTCGGACCGACAGACTCAAAATGGCGCCAAACGACATATTGTGTCTCAAAAATGTCTACAGCCTGTAAATCTTAACCGATTTCAATGCATTTTCTTTCTTTTTTTAATTGAAAGCTAATAAAAGAACAGCTTCGTCCATTCACATTTTTTTTAATGACGTTAAAAAATGTTTATAACCAACCAATGTTTATAAACTTTTAGCAAACTTTCTTATAAATAATTTTAAATTGTGAATACTAATGCTTCTCTTACCTCAGTGTAACAGTTAAAAATTAACTATTACACTAAGAATTATTTTTTCGTGACTGATACACTTCCAGAAGATTGATTGGCCTCTCAACTCCTCCTTCATACCTCCAACATTCAACCTAATCGAAGGTTTCTATGCTTATTAGGTGGCATTTCTTAAATTACTCACTCATTTTCACTTCACTATGGGGTCATTAATGACTCCAGAAAACACACATTTAACTTTGGTGACACAAAAATTCTTTCTACAGACCGAAACAAAAAAAGTCCGTCACGCAGGAGCTGCATAACTAAGCACTTTCCTCAGAATTTGGGTAGTGTAGATTGCTTTCCAGAACAATTTGCTTAAAATATCCTACATAAATAAAATAAAAACATGAATAGTTCTCTTTTAAATTTGTAATGAGTAACTGATCAATTAATAATTTGCTTCCAGAGTTATGTTTACACATGGTACCTATTACACTTCGTAATAAATACAAATAACCTCATATTATCGTATTTTGATCTAACGCAGGAACAGGATACAGTCACTCTAGTTGTAGAAAGCGCTCCTTGCGGCGGCTTTGTGAACCTACATCTGACGGGCTTTTCTATTGAAATATATTACAAATTAAAACCCCGCTTTCCGATTGACCGATTCAGCTCATTTTTACAACACTTCTTTCTCATGAGTTACCCACGACGTATACCGCGTTTCGTTACAATACAGCAGAAATTACGACCGGTATGAGTATATTAAGAATTTTGGTCAGGAGTAAACCCCCCCTTCTAATGAACCGATTTAGTTTATTTTTACAACACATATTTACCTGTAGATTACCACTACGAATGCCGAGTTTCGTCGAAATATACCAAAAATCACTGCTGGTAGTGGCGAATTGGTATTGTGGGTCCGGAGTAACCCCCCCCCCCCCTCCTAATGAACCGATTTAGTTTATTTTTACAACAGTTATTTACCTGTGGATTACCACTACGAATACCGAGTTCCGTTGAAATATACCAAAAATCACGGCTGGTAGTGGCGAATTGGTATTGTGGGTCCGGAGTAACCCCCCCCCCCCCTTCTAATGAACCGATTTAGTTCATTTTTATATCTCACTTTTCTCTCTATATTACCACTACGAATACCAAGTTTCGTTGAAATATAACAAATATTACGGCTGACATAGTCAAATTAGTGTTTTGGGTTCGGGGTAAACCCCCCCTTCCGGTGGACCGACTTTGGTGGTTAACGAACTCGTTCAATCGTTTTGCTAATTGAATGCTATATACCAAGTTTCGTGACAAAAAAAACAAAAACTCTGGCCGCTATCGTGTTAACAGACATATATATATATATATATATATATATATATATATATATATATATATATATATATATATATATATAAATTTTAACGGGGGTCATTTTCGGTGTCTACTAGGTAGGATCGATAAAGATTTGAAGAAATTTTTCAAAAATTCCGTCATGAGTCCAACCTCAATAGCTACTTTCCTTCGGAGGAAAGTGCTAAAAGACTTTACATCTCTGAATGCGTACACATTAACCTAAATAAAAACAATATAAATTACAAAACAGACAAACTAGGCATTTCTTCTATTTAAGCTAATATTTTTCACAAACTCTCCCGACCCCCCACCTAGTGTTTTCCCATGCCCCTTGTGTATGCTTCCATTAACACCTTTTTCAACTTTCCTGCCATAAAACTCCTTTGATCCCTACCGATCTCTTCCCACCACCTGTTTTTGTTCAGTTACATATACCCTGGAAGATCCCAGTTTTCTTGTGTATTTTCACGACGATAACTTAAGTGATAACTTTTGGTCTTTCTCTGCCTCCCGGCACCTTTATTGGTACGTACTACATAGTATGTAGTACCTTATTTTCTGTTAAAAAATAATTAATATTATTATTAGTGTATATTCATTTGTATATACCTCATTTAAAATGTGTTTTTTTTTTTTTTTTTTTTTTTGTTTTTTTTAAATTTGTCTATTGATTTTCTAGAACTAAGTTCTAGAAATACAGCTATTGGCCATTTACCTGTTTGGTAACAACATAATTGTTCCCATATTTTAACAACAAATTGTTCTCAATAGTGATTTTTAAGTATAGATCTAACATAAGATCTTTCTGTTATTAATTCTGTATGTTCTTGTTTTTGTATTTTTAGCTGACGAAGGCAGCCGAAACGTCTTTAATACAGATTTTTATTTTTTACAAAAATCGTATTGATGTTTTCTTAGCCGAATCCCAATCAATCCCTGATTGCTTATCACCTCGACGGCTAACTATCTAATCCTCAGGATAAATAAATCATATTTTTATAACATCTTGCTGAGGAATTTGCTAAGCCTACGCATGTCTAAAGTGTACATTATTCGAAGGTAGGAGCTCCTGCTCATCTAGATAGATAACTATGTTCATATTTAATCCTAATCTCCTATGCGGGATCAGAAGGCCTATCTCTCTAGCTACAAGCCCCGTAAGATGGAGCATGGCTAATGAATATTAACAAAGAACAGCTGTGTGATATGGTCACAATATATTTACCTCCAGCTCATAGAGTACCTACATGTTCCAGACCTCTTCTCGTAACCTAGGTCAAGTGCTCTAAGTAAACCTATTTTATCTTGGAGATTTTTTTCGGTAAGATAAAATTACGAAGGTCTGAACAATTTTGGAAACTTTAAGCGGAGTAGAATGCAAAAGTACAGTTTTCCTGCAAAATGCGAGGGTGTGACTTAAAAAACAAAACAAATATTGATAAACATCATCCATTTTGTTACCAATGTTACAAACCAAAAACAAATTCTATTGGTCTCAATACACCAAATAATTTTAAAAAATCCATTCACTACTTGTTATTACGTGAATTTGGGGATTTCTACCCCTCCTTTTTCACTCCTATCCCACCCGTTTCACCGCCTCTCAGTTTTTGTCATATCATTCCTAATTTTTAGCTTACGTATGCTTTAGCTATGACTAAACTGAAAAAAAAAAGTTTCAAAAAAGTGTCCGCTGGTGGTCGCACATGCGCGGTAGCCATCTACGAAAAAGAAGACTTTATATTATACAGTACATTACAGAGGTTTGTCTGGTGGACCTAAAAAATATTTCTGTTCCTGAATTTGAGCAGTTTTTTTTCATGCTTTTTTCATGCTTAGGGATGAATAAACTGAAAAAAAAGTTACAAAAAAGTGTCCGCTGTCATTCGCGCTTGCGCAGTGGGGTTCGCGCATGCGCAGTGGGGTCGCGCATACGCAGTAGTGTTGTGTATGTTACAGTGAAGACGAAGACTGTATGTTATAGAGTACATTACATAGGTTTGTCGGGTGGACCTAAAGCATATTTATGTTCCTGAATTTGAGCAGTAGGCTCTAAACGAAATTTCTTTCTTTATAGAATAATTCTTTTTTTCGTAATATCTTTATGTGTTATAAAAAAAAATAACAATAACTCGTGTGTACCACATACCACACAAAATACAAATTCTATATTTAATACTGAAGTACTTAAGACTTAGGTAGGTCAAAAATTAAATATACAGAGAAAAATGTCACAACAAACAACCTGACTTATATTACTGAACTAAGACGATATGGCCACGTGTAAAAGTGAAACACATCATGGAATTCGTAAAATTGACAACCTGGCAGCAACTACAGAATTTAACAAATTTATTACGTTGAACACTGAGTACAACAAACGCGATATGTATTTAAAAAAAAAACAGATTTGCTAAAACCTAGACCAGAAGTATTTTTTGAGTATGTTTTCTTGGGCTTCGCTATGCAAAAAACCATGGAAAACAGTATAATCTTATGGATTTTTTTGGCCACCGACCGGTTTAATCTGTAGCTAGGATTGTCTAACTCAAATATCTGTATTGTTAACATTCTCAAATGTTAATAAGCTTAAAGGCAAGAAATCTGAAGAAGGCTTGAATTTCAAGCCAAAAAATCGGCAAGAATAAAACACATTTATTCATAAAAAATAAAGCTCTTTAAGAAGTCAAGGGATGATTGGGATTCGGCTAAGAGAAAAAAACGTCAGATCTTCAGGCAGAAATCTTTATTGCACGTTTCGACTGCACTTTGGCAGCCTTCTTCAGCTAAAAATAAATATACACAAATTACAAGTTGTAATTTGTGTATATTTTTTTTGCCAAAGTGTAGCCAAAACGTCCAATATAGATTACTGCCTGAAGATCTTACGTTTTTTTCTCTTAGCCGATTCCCAACCATCCCTTGATTTCGTATCACCGCAACAGATAAGACAGAATCTACTTCCGCATTCCCAACGCTCAACGATCTCCTCTCAATAAATAAGTTTGCGTTTACTGCTTAGAATATGAATGAATGAAAAGTTTTATTCTTATTCCGGGACACAAGTCCCATAGGAATAATTTTAAAATTACAAAATAATTGTGAATTTTACGTATAAACTTAAAAACTAGTAAATGCTATCAGTATCAGTATATAGTGTACAGCTTCAATATAGACTAGGTGTTGGGTAAAACTTGGAGGGCTAGAAGGTGGTGGAAGAGTCGGGATTTAAAGGTTTCTAGGTTGGTAGAATGGCGGACAGACAGAGGTAAGGAATTCCATAGCGAGGTGGCACGGGTGACGAATGATTTTTCGAATATTGCTGTTCGGTGGGAAGGAATATAAAGATCGGAAGGACGAGATCGGGTATTACGGGAGTGAACCGAGGATTTAAAGTTAAGTTGAAAAATATGGTGTTGTGATACCAAGAATGCAATATTTTACGAAATATTAGTAAGCTATACCTTTGTTTACATCCGCCTCTCTATTTTGCTTCAGTTTAGCTGTAGATAAGAGAGGACTGCTCCGGTCTGAAACACTATTTCTGTAGAGAGTACCGAGTTTTTGCCCAGCCCGCCCTGAGTGTTATTAGAGGGGTGGCGGATTGCTATTAATAGGGGTCGCCTTCAGCAAAACCAGCTGTCTCTTCAAGATAAATATGTTCCCTTCGAAGGACCATTGTCTCCTGTTATAGGACTAATGAATCCCCGTATTAAGCTTATTATCAGAGGGACTGGTGATTAAAATGAATAATGTTCCGACAATTTATTCGGTATTCAGTGCTATTGATATTACAGGATGTTTAGAATCCTTTACGGTCCGTCTATTTACGCTATATATTAAGGTTAAAGAGACATTACTATGTTTTCCCCTCATATCAGAAGTAACTCTCTAGCTTATGATTTGATCACATGAAGTAGGCTACCGAACGTAGTCCTGGTCTTTCAAATAGCCTCATAAAATAAAGCGCAAGGATTTAATTCTGTTGATCTAGGTAGGCTGGTCCACCTAATCTTATCCACCACTGCTGGAACACAGTACCACTAGTAGGAAAACATCCCATAAATTTCTATAGCTGATATGAGGATTCGCCGCAGTTCTTTCATGAGCCTTTCCGGATTCCTCCTTCGAGCCGAGAATCCACCCTTCCAGAGATTGGAAACAATCTTCTTTAAAATCTTCCTGCTTGGGTGACTTCTCCTGGGATATTTCTAGGCATAACGCTCAGCTGCTGCGCTATAATTCCCTCGCACTTACCAAGCACCAACACCATATCCACAATTTCACTAAAGGATTACATTTTAAAAATTCTGAGGATCGTTAAGAATAAAAAGGGTACCAGTAAAGAGCTACGAGCTGAGATCTGATTCAGTCATTGTATCTTAGTGCTAAAACTTTTCACAATCTCTGTTGATTCCATTCTTCCTTCGTAGGACAAATCCGTTGATGCCAACAGGCCATAAGAAACACCAACTCTTTCATAATTTGTTATATGAACTTTTGGCACCTCTTCTGCCTGAAGACCCAATTTTTATTCTTTTTCTTTTAGCGCGGTTCCTTCGTCCCTTCACAGGGAGCAACTCCACTAATGAGGTTGACCTCATGACGTAATCCGGAAGTTTTGACTCGAAAATGCTTCGGATGCCATAGATCACGAATATAACGGTAGCTGAAATTTATATATATATATATATATATATATATATATATATATATATGTGAGTGTGTGTGTGTGTGTGTGTGTGTGTGTGTCTCTTCACGCTCCTGATAGCTCACAAATGGTCCGATTTTGATGACATTTGGTACAAAAATCTTTCATCTAATTTGAACTCCTTTTACAGGTTTCTTAACGTATAAAAAAACGGATGAAACCATTTTTAAAGCGATATATTTAACCGATTACGAGAAACATTGAACATTCCTACTATTCCAAAAATAATTTTCAGTTTGGGTATTCAGAAACGATTAATTCAATTGAAACTTGGTCCAAACCTTTGATATTTATTTAACTAAGATATATAAATTTTGGTTCCGTTTGGAGTTAAGACAGTACTAGAAATAAAATATTTCAATAACAGGCCTGAAAAGTTTTGGGACTTTCAAATATTTTCTAAAATATCTCGAAAGTGATTGAAAAATCGTGGTAAGATTGGAAAATCTCGATTGGAGAAATAAATGCATAAAACTTGGAAACTATTGGTTTCGTTGCTTTAATCGGTTTGTTATGATTGTTTTTCTCAGTTTTTGCTAGTTGTTGCTTTTGTTGTTATGTCAAAATTCCACATGACGCGATGAAGCCGAATGGTAGAATATCGTCCAATTGAACGTATCTCGTCTCCCCTGAAACATACATACTAAATCAGCAGCTGAATTGGAACCGTGCACTTTACGAAGCACGACATGACAACTATCACCAACCAAACGCAGCGAACAGTAATGAGGCGTGACCGAAGTCCTTATTGCATGTTCTACATCCATAACCTCGCGACCATCTGCCCTAGCAGCCCTGACAATGAGCTCCTAGGGCCCGAAACTCCAATAATCTACTTCCTAAAAAAAAACCTAGTGTGCTTCGTGAATAGGAGAAATTTAATTAAATTTTCGTCCAACAAAGAACAGCAGGTGGAGCTCGTCGTGTTATTGGACCAAATCGATCCATTCCGACTAGAGAACCAGCGGCTTCTCCTCTTGATGTGTCCAATAACAGAATTGGGTGGATATATCTACTCCAATTACCATAATTGGGAAAATGTCGAGTTATTACTGATATTATCGGAAGTTATATACTATTGATGCACACGCTTCCGGTATTCAAATCTTACGTCAAATCTTTGTACATTAATCCAATATTCATCGTTGAACTTGGCATTTTACAAAACTCGAAATTTTTATAAAAGCCTTTCGATGACGCAAGAAAGTAGAGTTTTAGAGAAAAGGGAGTATATATATATATATATATATATATATATATATATATATATACACATACATGTTAGTGACATATATACACACATGTTAGTGAGAAGGCCAGCGGTGTTACTCCCCTCCAGACAGCAATATTTCGCCTGATTTTGCTCCGGCTTCTTCAGTCTTTCACCCATCCGTGGTGGTAATGTTCTGACGAAGCTGGAAAAGGATTTAGCAGTGCCGCTGGAGAGATAAGCCATGTATATAAAAATAAATAACGTTACGTAACATTTGGCCGTATTTATGTTTTGACTCTTTAAGACGAAATTAAGTATCTACGTTGGGCAATTTTAATAAATTGAGGTAAGTGTTATTTTTTATTTCCATTAATTTAACTTCTGGCAAAAGAAAAAAAATATGTATATATAATGCCATAGTTATATATATATATATATATATATATATATATATATATATATATATATATATATATATATATATATATATAACGCTTCTCATCATTCTTCTTTTTGATTTTTGTGCCTTCGTATATTCTTCATGAGGTACTCTTAAACTGATGAGGACATATTATTAACTTAGATCTCCCAGCAACTAGGCTTGTGTTGTTTTCAAACCTAAATAACGAGGGTGAAGGAGACACCCAATTGTTAAGTTGACCAATTGTATTTGAGAATAATAGTAACAATTTTTACTTTAACAACTTTGTAGCTATATGCTGTTCATAGATATGTTAATAAAAATAGTAAATTAATCAATCATCCTAATCCTGTAGCCCAATCCTCATCCAGCACCAATCATCCTTCCTCTCCACCAAGACGCATTAATAGAAAGTGGCAACGGTAGTGTAGTGTCGTGGAGTGATAAAATGCAGTGAAATTATAATAAGTTAGAGTGATATCGATGGATATTTTCTCTCTTCCTGAGGCCTGGACAAGTAACAAATATCAAATTGCATAATAAAGTTCAATTGTAGATTGCAATATTCTCTAAATAATATGTGTATATATATATATATATATACATATGTATGTATATATATATATATATATATATATATAGAGAGAGAGAGAGAGAGAGAGAGAGGGGGGAGAGAACTACAGAGAAAATGAGGAAAGTATGAAACATTTTCGTTCTATTCATTTTCATCCGAATTAATGAAGCGTGTACTATATTGATACTTTCTTTTTAATATATATATATATATATATATATATATATATATATATATATAGAGAGAGAGAGAGAGAGAGGGGGGGGAGAGAACTAGAGAGAAAATGAGGAAAGTAGGAAACGTTTTCGTTCTATTCATTTTCATCCGAATTAATGAAGCGTGTACTATATTGATACTTTCTTTTTAATATATATATATATATATATATATATATATATATATATATATATAGAGAGAGAGAGAGAGAGAGAGAGTGAGAGAGAGAGGGGGGGAGAGAACTACAGAGAAAATGAGGAAAGTATGAAACATTTTCGTTCTATTCATTTTCATCCGAATTAATGAAGCGTGTACTATATTGATACTTTCTTTTTAATATATATATATATATATATATATATATATATATATATATATAGAGAGAGAGAGAGAGAGAGAGAGAGAGAGAGGGGGGGGAGAGAACTAGAGAGAAAATGAGGAAAGTAGGAAACGTTTTCGTTCTATTCATTTTCATCCGAATTAATGAAGCGTGTACTATATTGATACTTTCTTTTTAATATATATATATATATATATATATATATATATATATATAGAGAGAGAGAGAGAGAGAGAGAGGGGGGGGGGGAGAGAACTAGAGAGAAAATGAGGAAAGTAGGAAACGTTTTCGTTCTATTCATTTTCATCCGAATTAATGAAGCGTGTACTATATTGATACTTTCTTTTTAATACATATATATATATATATATATATATATATATAGAGAGAGAGAGAGAGAGAGAGTGAGAGAGAGAGGGGGGGAGAGAACTAGAGAGAAAAGGAGGAAAGTATGAAACATTTTCGTTCTATTCATTTTCATCCGAATTAATGAAGCGATGTATTGTATTGATACTTTCTTTTTAATATATATATATATATATATATATATATATATATATATATATATATATATATAGAGAGAGAGAGAGGGGGGGGAGAGAACTAGAGAGAAAAGGAGGAAAGTATGAAACATTTTCGTTCTATTCATTTTCATCCGAATTAATGAAGCGTGTACTATATTGATACTTTCTTTTTAATATATATATATATATATATATATATATATATATATAGAGAGAGAGAGAGAGAGAGAGAGAGAGAGGGGGGGGAGAGAACTAGAGAGAAAATGAGGAAAGTAGGAAACGTTTTCGTTCTATTCATTTTCATCCGAATTAATGAAGCGTGTACTATATTGATACTTTCTTTTTAATATATATATATATATATATATATATATATATATATATATATATATATATATAGAGAGAGAGAGAGAGAGAGAGAGAGAGAGAGAGAGAGAGAGAGGGGGGGGGGAGAGAACTAGAGAGAAAATGAGGAAAGTAGGAAACGTTTTCGTTCTATTCATTTTCATCCGAATTAATGAAGCGTGTACTATATTGATACTTTCTTTTTAATACATATATATATATATATATATATATATATATATATATATATATATATATATATATATATATATATATATATAGAGAGAGAGAGAGAGAGAGAGAGAGAGAGAGAGTGAGAGAGAGAGGGGGGGGGGGGGAGAGAACTAGAGAGAAAAGGAGGAAAGTATGAAACATTTTCGTTCTATTCATTTTCATCCGAATTAATGAAGCGATGTATTGTATTGATACTTTCTTTTTAATATATATATATATATATATATATATATATATATATATATATATATATATATATAGAGAGAGAGAGAGAGAGAGAGAGAGAGGGGGGGGGAGAGAACTAGAGAGAAAAGGAGGAAAGTATGAAACATTTTCGTTCTATTCATTTTCATCCGAATTAATGAAGCGTGTACTATATTGATACTTTCTTTTTAATTAATTACTAACTGATTTTCTGTTTATTCATCTAGGCGCACGGTAGTGCGCCAGGCCAAGTTCCGGCCTAAGCATACTGTGTGTATATTACAGGCGGTCTTAGAGCCGATTTTTACCCCCTCATAACTTCCAACCAGGTAAAGATAAAGTTATGAAATTTTACACAGGTATTATACTACTAGATGTGAGTAAAACTGGAAATTTACATAATTCTACATAGAATAGTTTCTGAGATATAAGCGAACGCAAATCGGGATTTATAGGACTCACTCACTCACTCACTCACTGACTCATCAAAATTATTAGGCACTTCCCATGATGCTAGAGACTTGAAATTTTGCATGAAGATAGATATGAAGACGTTATTAAAGTAAAAAATCGAAAAATCGCGAAAAGTTGTGTTTGACTCCGCTTCCGAGGCGGGGGCGTTCCAGTTTTGTATTTCCTTCGGAAACCCATCATTCCGTCCGAAACCCATGATGTGGGGTATCAAATGAATTGTCTCGGTATGAAGAACCTATATTTGATGTTTTAAAAACAATTAGACGCTTATAGGCTCGGTAAAAATCGTATACCAGCTGTCTGTCTGTATGTTTGTTCCTCTTACAAATCCGTACCGTTTGACCGATTAGACCAAACTTGGGACACAGATGGGTCTTGATACGGGGAGAATCATAGGCTAGGTTAAATTGTCTATGAGCTGTCTGTCTTTCTGTTTGTTCCTTATACAAATACACACCGTTTGACCGATTTTGACAAAATTTGACACACATGTCGGTCTTTCTCCGGGTTGTTTCATAGGCTAGTTAAAATCGTCTATCAGCTGTCTGTCTGCATGTTTGTTCCTTACACAAATTCACTCCATTTGACCGATTTTGACCAAACTTGGCACACAGGTAGGCCTTGGTCCGGGGAATGCACTAGGCTAGGTAAAAAAAGTCTTTCAGCTGTCTGTCTGTATGTTTGTTCCTTATACAAATTCACACCGTTTGGCCTATTTTGACCAAACTTGGCACACAGGTAGGTCTTGATACGGGAGTGTCATATTACCTATGACGTTTTCTACTTTTTGTCCCATCGAAATGCCATCATTCCTTCTGAAACCCATCATGTGGGGTATCAAATGAATCGTCTTGGTAAGGAGAACCTATATTTGATGTTTTAAAAAACATTTCGACATATCTTAACAAAAACTTTAGTGACTTCTTTCTTAAATGTAGTAAATAAAGTCGTAGGGGTTCACTGCATAATATACTTCAAAGCACATACTAAGTTTTTCAAAGTCGAGCCATCTAAATTACAAAGTTTAGGACTACAAACCCAAAATGTAACGTCTTTGTTTCTTATATTTTTCTTGGAGGCCTTCTGCACTTTCCCTACTGTGATCTTTATCCTCGAGATAAGGTTCCTGTGTTTTACAGTGTAATAGTTTAGTTAAGAGAGCAATCAATTTGTCCTCTAGAGTAATGACATCTGGAAGAGCTTCTAACTTTTCTAGTCTAGTGATTAGATGTATGTAGGTTGATTATTGGTATCAAATATCAAGCAGTAAGGAGAACCTTATGCAGAATCCAAAGACCCTGGTTTTATATGAAGTACAAAAGCCAGTAGATATGCAGCAACTAAATTCTATTTAATACTTAGAAAAAAGTAATGAGATCCCCAAAAAAAACATAAATGTGAAATAGAGGCCAAGTTCCTGCCTCCACAAAGAAACACTCCCTTCCTCAAAAATATCCCCTCCTAAAACCCCCCAAAAACCCCTTACCATTCTACACTCCAAAAAAGTAGTATGAGTTGGTGTATTAATTCAACCAAAAATATTTGCCAATACAAGAGATGATACAAGAAAGAAATGTCCAAGTTCATTACTTGGAAACCTCATAGTTACTTACTAAGAACAGTAAAGACACTTCAACTGACCTTTAAAAACAACAATAAAAATACTTATATCCAGTTACTAAAATATCACTTTCCTCAACCAGGTATATTCTTAAACTTGGCAATGTTTTTTTTTGTGCCGAAATTATCTTTAGAGAAAAAACTAAACATTGCCAAGTTTAAGAATATACCTGGTTGAGGAAAGTGATATTTTAGTAACTGGATATAAGTATTTTTATTGTTGTTTTTAAAGGTCAGTTGAAGTGTCTTTACTGTTCTTAGTAAGTAACTATGAGGTTTCCAAGTAATTGACTTGGACATTTCTTTCTTGTATCATCTCTTGTATTGGCAAATATTTTTGGTTGAATTAATACACCAACTCATACTACTTTTTTGGAGTGTAGAATGGTAAGGCGTTTTTGGGGGGTTTTAGGAGGGGATACTTTTGAGGAAGGGAGTGTTTCTTTGTGGAGGCAGGAACTTGGCCTCTATTTCACATTTATGTTTTTTTTGGGGATATATATTACTTATAAAAAAAAAATATTAAATATACCAGGAAAAATGAAGGAAATGACTAATTTGTCTGCATAACATTTAATATCCTTCAATTTAAATTATTTTTCTTTCATAAAGAGTAATTTGCATGTTTAATGAGATTTTCATGGGGGAGTAAACATATAAAAAGATTTTTTTGTCAAAGAGCTTTGAATTTCTTCAAGCAAAAATCTACAATGTAGATTTTAACTAAATTATCTTAGAAAAATTATTTATCTTTTTTTTTCCTCCGAAGATTGTTGTATTTTCTTTTAAATATATTAGTGACCTGAATGAAAAATTAGATGTATGTAATAAGCAATTTTGAATTTGTGGGAAGTGAAGGGATACTTTCGGAATTATCATAGCCCTAAAAACTAAATAAAGTCCGTCACGCAGGAGCTGCACTTTCCTCAGAATTTTTTTTAGTGTAGACTACATTTCTGAATAATTTGCTGTATATAACCTATATAAATAAAATAAAAACGTGAATAGTTCTGCTCATTTACATTTCATATGAGGCCTGTTCAATTATTAATTTTGTAAATAATTTGCTTCCAGAGTTATGTTAATACATGATACTGTACTACTTAATAAATACACAAAAACTTCACATTCCGTCTTTTGATCTGACGCAGGAACAGGATACAGTCCCCATAGTGGGAGATAGCGCTCCTTGTAGCGCCTTTGCGAACCTACGTCTGGCTGGCTAATTGTAATGAAACAGACTTTAAAGTAAACCCTCCTTTCCAATAGACCGATTTACTTCATTTTTACAAAACTTCTTTCTCATGAGATACCCACGACGCATACCGCATTTCGTTACAATACAGCCGAAATTACGACCGTTATGAGTATATTAGTACTTTAGGTCCGGAGTAAACCCCCCCCCCTCCAAATAACACGATTTAGTTTATTTTTACAACCCATTTTTCTCTGTTGATTACCACCACGAATACCAAGTTTCGTTGAAATGTAACAAAAATTACGGCTGGCTGTGCAAATTGGTATTGTGGGTCCGCAGTAAACCCCCCCCCCTTCTAATGAACCTATTTAGTTTATTTTTACAACGGAATTCTCTCTTTAGATCAAAATAACGAATACCGAGTTTCGTTGAAATATAACAAAAACTACGGCTGGTATGTACCACGTTTCATGAAGAAAAAACAAAAACTCTGGCCGCTATCGTGTTAACAGACACACACATATATATATATATATATATATATATATATATATATATAAATTTTAACGGGGGTCATTTTCGGTGTCAACTAGGTAGGATCGATAAAGATTCGAAGAAATTTTTCAAAAATTCCGTCATGAGTCCAACCTCAATAGCTACTTTCCTTCGGAGGAAAGTGCTAAAAGAGCCCGACTAGTCGGAACTGAGTTATATTAGCGTTTTTTCTTGCAGTTCGTATCTTCATTGTGATTTTCTGGACTTCTTCCATTTACCTAATGAACATGTTATAACAAACACCAAAAATGCTGTTATTTTCATTTTTTCTTGATAGACTAATTTTACTGATAAACGTGTTTTCAGCAATTTCGCCTCTTATAGGTCAGTTCGAGGTCGTAGGCTTCACCAACGTTGGACCCGTATTTCTCCCGATCTAATCCTATCCGATTGTGTTTGACCGACATCGGCCGACGTGAGTGCTTACATTGGTCCCGAGCCGATCCGATCTAATTTAGTTACAGCTCGTCAGCAAAACCTCATAGGGAAGTGAAAATGGATAATTAATTTAAGAAATACCATCTAATTAGCACCGAAAAATTCGAGTAGGTTGAATGTTGTAGGTAGGAAAAGCATTAGTATTCATTTTTTTAAATTATTTATAAGGAAAGTAGCTAGAAGGTTATAAGGATTGGAAGGTTATTAACATTGTAAGGTTATAGACAAAAATTGGAATTGACACAGTTGTTCTAAATGTTATTTCCTTTGATATAAAAAAAAATGCATTGAATTCGGTTAAGATTTAGAGGCTGTAGACCTTTTTCAAACACAATATGTAATTTGGCACTATTTTGCTTGATCGGTCCGAAATCGGCCTAGGAATAAACAAGTTTAAACGGACGAGAATCGGAGGCCATTGGATCGGATCGGGTCGGGTCGGGACCAATGTAGGCACCTCCATTGAGATCAGAGTTGGGCATAATTTTATTTATAAATAAAAATACGAATTTATTCGTACGTCATATATTTGTGAATACGAATATAAATAAATTCGTATTCATAAGTGTGAATACGAATTTATTTTTATTCACATATATTAAAAATAGAAATACAAATAAAATTTTATTCGCAAATTTTTCTGCGCATAAAAATAAAATCACAAAAAAAAAAAATGTAAATAATCACAAAAAATGTGAATATTTACAAAAAATCACATTAAAATATAGAAATAAAAATGTATTCACATTATAATTTGTGAATAAAAATTTATTCACAATAAAATTCGCAAATAAATTATGTATTTATTCGTATTAAAATGGTATTACGAAAGTTATTAAAGGTGATTTTTTTTTTTTTTTTTTTTTTTTTTTTTTTTTTTTTTTTTTTTTTTTTTTTTTTTATGGAGGTACAGATGACAAACTAGGCTAAACCTTGACGTTTAACGCCTTTGAAAAAAAAATAAAAAAAATATCACCTTTAATAACTTTCGTAATACCATTTTAATACGAATAAATACATAATTTATTTGCGAATTTTATTGTGAATAAATTTTTATTCACAAATTATAATGTGAATACATTTTTAATTGTATATTTTAATGTGATTTTTTGTAAATATTCACATTTTTTGTGATTATTTACAATTTTTTTTTGTGATTTTATTTTTATTCGCAGAAAAATTTGCGAATAAAATTTTATTAGTATTTATCACCTTTAATAACTTTCGTAATATCACCTTAATACGAATAAATTCATAATTTATTTACGAATTTTATTGTGAATAAATTTTTATTCACAAATTATAATGTGAATAAATTTTTATTCGTATATTTTAACGTAATTTTTTTTGTAATAATTTGATTTTTTGTAAATATTCACATTTTTTGTGATTATTTACAATTTTTTCTGTGAATTTATTTTTATTCGCAGAAAAATTTCCGAATAAAATTTTATTTGTATTTTTATATTTAATATATGTGAATAAAAATAAATTCGTATTCACACTTATAAATACGAATTTATTTATATTCGTATCCACAAATATATGAAGTACGAATAAATTCGTATTTTTATTTATAAATAAAATTATGACCAACTCTGATTGAGATGCATGTGTTTGTTTTTCGTACGACAGTCGGTGGATATCGGATCGGATCGGAACGGATCGGGACGAATGGTGGTGCCCCCATCTCTGAGAGAGATGTACTTTATCTCACTTCGTCCAATTTGTCTTACACGTACATTTGTTACTCTGAATAGAGAGTTATCCATTCTGAGAACTATTCTAGCCTCCGAGAGTTCGGTAGAAACCGTGGCAATGCTGATTTATCGAGCTATATAACTGTTGGAGATCGGAACTCGTGGAATGGAAGCTAGCTTGGACATTCTGGATTCCTACAGGTATTGGATCGTCCAGTAGATATATAGATTTATTAATCCTAGACACTACAATAATTTAAATTTTCGATGTCGATGTTTAAGATGGATGTCTTCAGTTTCTATAGCCAGGTTCAGATATTGTGTAGTGTACCCATAAAACAGTTACCAATCAAACACAAATATTTATAATAAGCTACAATTTAGCTGCTACATTACCTACGTCCTTAGTGCAAATATTCCCCTCTAAAGAAATATTATTGAAAATATAGCTTGAGAAATAAATACAAATCAGTTATTTATTCATTGTAATAAATTGAGCATTTATTGCATATACCTAAAGAGTAATTTACATTATTCTTTTAAATCAGAAATACTCAGGACAGTTCCCGCCAAATTAAGAATTTAATTTTCAGCCAAATCAATTTCTGGTCACGTCACCGTTGACGTCACTTACGTTACACTTTTCCGACACACGTGATAATAAGTGTTTGTTCGAACATAACTGTGTCACATAAGTGCTTCTCAATAGCACGCTAATTAAATGTTTATTTCCAAGAGATTAATATGGTTTTAAAATATTGATATTTTTGCTATAGGAGGCCCGTTGGCCGTGAGTGCTAAGGCGTACGCACTCTGTGCATGAGGTCGAGGGTTCGATTCCGACTTGGGGTGGTGGCTCTTTATATATATATATATATATATATATATATATATATATATATATATATATATATATATATATAATTATTTATTCTTTATATATGGCCAAGGTCAAAAGAATAGTACTCCAATTTTCTCTGTACTATTTATTGTTTGTACGCCCTATATTATGTAAATAAAGGTCAGAAATACGTGGAAAATAATATATATACATATATATATATATATATATATATATATATATATATATAATTATTTATTCTTTATATATGGCCAAGGTCAAAAGAATAGTACTCCAATTTTCTTTGTACTATTTATTCTTTGTACGCCCTATATTATGTAAATAAAGGTCATAAATACGTGGAAAATAATATATATATATATATATATATATATATATATATATATATATATATAATTATTTATTCTTTATATATGGCCAAGGTCAAAAGAATAGTACTCCAATTTTCTTTGTACTATTTATTGTTTGTACGCCCTATATTATGTAAATAAAGGTCAGAAATACGTGGAAAATAATATATATATATATAAAGAAAAGCCTGGACGTCGGAGCAAATGGCCTAGTTGTCCTGCCGCCGGTGGGGATCGAACCTACCATCTCCCGCTTATGAAAGGCACTAGCCACTAGACCATGGGAGACCCCAATATCCAAAATTAAACAACAAAACTAATAATGTCGAAAAATAATCCCATGTTCAATTAAAACTGTAGAACCTTAAAAAATGAATTTGAGATTTAGCCACATTCATAAACAATTTTTGAAAAATATCTCAGAGATGATGCCACATAGCACTGGGTGTTTTGACATGAAATGACCTTTGAGTATTATGAAAAAAAAAACCCTCCAGAAAACTTGGAAATAGGATGAGCAGTTAAACCCCCGAAGTTAAGAAATAAAGCTGAGAGAGACTTGAGAGTAATGAGCTATCCACATAATCAGTTCAATTAAGGTGAAGATCTTCTAAACGAGCAAAGGTTAAAGTTCCGGGGAAGAAAAGGCCAAGAAAAATATCTCCCCTAACTTTTAATTGGTTCACTTTCGGTCAACTGGAACTTGTCAACTGTCGACAAACAGCTTCTCGAACACGGGGATTTGTTGGCGTTTACTTCTAGAATTCCAAGTAGTTGGATCCCAATCAGACTGCTCTCTGATGCTCGAACAGCTGGGAATACCAAGAAATTTGGCGGAACCTCTGCGGGAAGCAGTTGATGTTGTGGAATTTTTAAAAAAAGGCGCAGCTATATCTTTTACTATAAAATGTATAATATTAATTAATTGATAAATATATGTATTTATGCGTTTGTGTGTGTGTATATGTATATGTATGTATTCATGTGTGTGTATGTTTGTAATTTGTTTTTTATTAATAGTAATAGTTTAGTAATTTTAGATTGGTATTAGTATTAGTATAATATAAGAATGTTGTTAGTTTTAGTATGTAGTAAAGTCGATGGTCCTAAAGAAATATAGTGTAATCACTAGTATATATTAAAAAAAAAATAAATAAATGAGATATGAATAAAAAAATAAATAAAAATATTTAAAAAATAAAATAAAAAACAATTTAAAAATAAAACAAAATATATACATTTTTTATGTTTGTCTGTGTGTTTTTTATATATGTTTTTCTTTCTTTTTTTACGGACATTTGAATCTGGTTCCTATATCTATGCAAATTTTTAATAACAATAATTTTTTTCCAAAGCAAGATTTTAACAAATCAATCAATTAGTAATGTAAAATCCCATTATTAATTTGTAAAAATCTTTACAAATCAATCAATCATCTTTAGTAACACAACTCTTAAATTTTCAAATTTAATTATACTCGTTGGGGCGGAGATGACCAAGCCGTTTCCTTAAACCACAAACCTAACCTAACCTAACCCAATCAGAAAAACACACACAACTTACTTGTAGCAATTAATAACGATACTCCTCGTTATGAACTTCAATACTATTCGTAGAATTATACAGAAAATTGCTTTGAATTCTTGTTCAAAAGTTTTCTTACCTACTTGAACAATCTGCCATATCAGGACCTTGGAAGAGTAAGGGCGAATCAGGCATTCCGGATGTTGGGAAATCGAAGTTAAAGTTCTAGAAGCGCTTCAGGATAGCAAGGGCGAATGTTTACTCTATGGAATGCTGATTCATAAATCTGATTGAAGAAGTATGCAATTGAAATTCAATGTTTTAATTATAATTTTTACGAGTGATTTATGGGTATTAAAGTGCAAGGAGTTTCAGACCCGGGATTCGCCCTTGAAATAGGACATCGAATTTTTCATGAATGGGCTGCTGTTCATTTTAACTTGAAACTGTGAGAGAACTAAAGGCGAACCAGAGAAACAAGGCGAAGCGTCGTGTTACCTACATCTTTCTCAATCAGAAAATAAAATAAATAAAAAATAGATTTTTCTGATTCGCCTTTAATTGCGAAAGATATGACAGAAATCGGATTCTTAAGTGACTGTCCTTGAAATTTTATTTACCTAATGACCAGAAAATCCTTTCAAGCAGTATAGCAGGAAATTGAACGATATTCACTTTTCGTAAAATGACCATTAATTTAATTAGATTGAGACCCTTTTCTAAAAATAAACTAAATTGGTCCATAACTAAAATATTTAAAACAAATAAACTTGTATCGCAGAATGTGAATAATATTATTTAAAGTTATTCTATTTTTATAAATTAGTATATTAGGCTATCATTTTAACTGCTTAAATTCTAGCACTCAATGTTCATCATAAAATGTCTTCATTCGATGTTTGTATTATTTCCAAATGTTTTATTGTAAACTTTATTTGTAACTGTTAATGACAGTTCTTCAGAAATATAAGAGCATATCGCTCTTGTTGCGGTGCTCCAATAAATAATTAAATGAAAAGAAAATTCCGTCAATAAGGGAAGTTGGTAAAATAAAAATCAAAATCGGGCCATTAAAAGTTGGGATATACCCAGAAAAAAAAAATAATAACAGAATCAGCTGTTCATTATGACATTAGGGCAAAAAAATATTACACATATTAGTTATAAAATGTTGTTTTATTTAACAGATGATCGAACGCCAATCTTCTACACCTTCTCTATTAATATTTAATTTGAAGTTATATAGGTTATTTAGGCAAATTATTGAGGAATGCAGCAACTATCACTGGGAAAGTGCTTAGCAATGCTGCTCCTGCGTGATGGATGTTTTTTGTAGGGAATTTATTAGGTTTTAGAATGTTCATTTTTGACTTTTTTCGAATCCCCAACCAATTTCAGAGTATTTAACAAAATAAAATATAACATTTAAACTTATAATATATTTGTTTCTAATACTTCATTAACTCCAAACGTAACTAACGGATACGGCAGTCATGTTCCTTAGGAATTAGCTCCGGTAACACAGCTACAGCCGTCATTCTTCCTTATGAATTTGCTCCGGTAACACAGCTACAGCCGTCATTCTTCCTTATGAATTTGCTCCGGTAACACAGCTACAGCCGTCATTCTTCCTTAGGAATTTGCTCCGGAAACACAGCGTCAGCCGTCATTCTTCATTAGTAATTTGCTCCGGTAACACAGCTAAAGCCGTCATTCTTCCTTATGAATTTGCTCCGGTTATTTGTCTTGTGATACCTTCCTCTAAAAAAGTTTAATTACTTTTTAGCACTTTCCTCCGAAGGAAAGTAGCTATTGAGGTTGGACTCATGACGGAAGTTTTGAAAAATTTCTTCAAATCTTTATCGATCCTACCTAGTAGACACCGAAAAGGACCCCCGTTAAAATTTATATATATCTATATATATATGCATATATATATATATATATATATATATATATATATATATATATATATATATATATGTCTGTTAACACGATAGCGGCCAGAGTTTTTGTTTTTTCGTCACGAAACTTGGTATATAGCATTCAATTAGCAAACGATTGAACGAGTTCGTTAACCACCAAAGTCGGTCCACCGGAAGGGGGGGGGGTTACCCCGAACCCAAAACACTAATTTGACTATGTCAGCCGTAATATTTATTATATTTCAACGAAATTTGGTATTCTTAGTGGTAATGTAGAGAGAAAAGTGAGATATAAAAATGAACTAAATCGGTTCATTAGAAGGGGGGGGTTCACTCTGGACCCACAATACCAATTCGCCACTACCAGCCGTGATTTTTGGTATAGTTCGACTAAACTCGGTATTCGTAGTGGTAATCCACAGGTAAATGTGTGTTGTAAAAATAAACTAAATCGGTTCATTAGGAGGGGGGGGGGGGTTACTCCGGACCCACAATACTAATTCGCCACTACCAGCCGTGATTTTTGGTATATTTCGACGAAACTCGGTATTCGTAGTGGTAATCTACAGGTAAATATGTGTTGTAAAAATAAACTAAATCGGTTCATTAGAAGGGGGGGGGGGTTTACTCCGGACCCAAATTCCTAATATACTCATACCGGTCGTAATTTCTGCTGTATTGTAACGAAACGCGGTATACGTCGTGGGTAACTCATGAGAAAGAAGTGTTGTAAAAATGAGCTGAATCGGTCAATCGGAAAACGGGGGTTTAATTTGTAATATATTTCAATAGAAAAGCCCGCAAGACGTAGGTTCACAAAGCCGCCGCAAGGAGCGCTTTCTACCACTAGAGTGACTGTATCCTGTTCCTGTGTTAGATCAAAATACGATAATATGAGGTTTTTTGTATTTATTACGTAGTGTAGTAGGTACCATGTGTAAACATAACTCTGGAAGCAAATTAATAATTGATCAGTTACTCATTACAAATTTAAAAGAGAACTATTCATGTTTTTATTTTATTTATGTAGGATATTTTAAGCAAATTGTTCTGGAAAGCAGTCTACACTACCCAAATTCTGAGGAAAGTGCTTAGTTATGCAGCTCCTGCGTGACGGACTTTTTTTAAATGTTTATGCTTCACAACATGTTTTTATGCTTCACAACATGTTTTTTTAATGCTTGTATATGTTTGTTTTTCATCCACTCGATTCAGCCTCTCTATTTTAAACCACTTCTAAATTGTTGTTAGAATAAATTAGCTGTTTTAAAAATGCCGTGTTTATTTCAAACAAGTTTTTACCCTCATACACTCATTTCCATTTTTAGAGTATTATATGTGCCTATATAGATTTTTTCTTGCTTTCTTCATTGAAATTTATGGAACATTTACTTGTTCACTATTTATAGTTGTGCAATAACTAAGAAAATTCAGCAAATATTGGTAAACATTTATTTAAAATGTTGATTTTTTTTTATAAAGGTCAATAAAATTTCTGAATATACCAAACTCTCTGATTTCAAGCTACATACAAATATTGTAATAAAGTATAAACTTGTCTACTTAAATTAGTAAATATTTATAATTAATAATTAAATAATAATTAGTTACTAGGTTAGATTATAGATGTTTATCTCGGAAAAAATTTTATAATTATTACAAATTAATATATGAAATTAATGATAGATGCTTGTTTTCATGTTATTGTTGCTAACATTGTTATAAACTTTATTTTTATTTACAAGTAATACTCGTTAAATTTCTACACGCTGTACATTCAATTTTATCTACTTTCGTTGAAAGAAATTTTGTTTTGATTTGTTACATTTCAGCAGACTTGACATTTAATTTTAAATTCTTACTTTGTTATAATTTTTGTTCTTAGCTGTTACTTCTTCCATTACTATGCTTAAGTTTATTTTTTAAAAAAATATTTCAAAATACGTGACAAAGCACTCCAGAAAAGTTTTTCGTTTGGATTTTGCAACAATTAAAAAAAAAAATGTTATTTTTTTGCTGCGAATTGCACAATTATTGTGCAAAATTTATTTAACCGATTAAAACAAAATTTAGTAGGTTTTTTTTTTTACTACATAATCATTATTTTTCTCCTGAAATATAAATCAGTTTAATGCATTTTATACTGCCAAAATCAATTAATAAATAAAGTCTATTTATATATATATATATATATATATATATATATATATATATATATATATATATATATACTTATCGGTATTTTGCAAATTATTAAATAAAGTTTAACATTTCCAAATAATGGAAAATATTAGAAAATTTCACCACAAGTTTTTTAATGCCTTGGGCCCAAGACCTTTTGCCTGAACACTTTCGGGGTTACTAGCGAAAGATGAACAACAAAACGTAATTTATTCGAATTGTTTTATGAAAAATGAGAAAAAAAATCCGGAAATTTTTGATTTACGCCTTAATTATTGTAATGTGAGTTGTTCCTAAGATATTTTCCACAAAAATAGCTTGCCCGTCTCAACATCAAACTTGAAACAGATGCGCCATGGACATCCAATTCAGTTCCAATTTTTAATTTGGACGATATATACCGAGTAGATTTTTTATTTTATATTAATTGTCTGCCTCTACTCGTCAAGAGTCATTGGCAGGTCAATGATTTTTATTGACAATTGTAATTTTATTTCTTTCATGAAGTCGATTACATTTTGTGTTTGTTGATGATCATCCTTCAGAGCTTCTATAAGGCTATTCGGGATTCCATGGGCTTATCTTTCGTTTAGCACTTTCCTCCGAAGGAAAGTAGCTATTGAGGTTGGACTCATGACGGAATTTTCGAAAAATTTCTTCAAATCTTTATCGATCCTACCTAGTAGACACCGAAAATGACCCCCGTTAAAATTTATATATATCTATATATATATATATATATATATATATATATATATAGATAGATAAATATATATATGCATATATATATATATATATATATATATATATATATATATGTGTGTCTGTTAACACGATAGCGGCCAGAGTTTTTGTTTTTTCGTCACGAAACTTGGTATATAGCATTCAATTAGCAAACGATTGAACGAGTTCGTTAACCACCAAAATCGGTCCACCGGAAGGGGGGGTTTACCCCGAACCCAAAACACTAATTTGACCATTTCAGCCGTAATATTTGTTATATTTCAACGAAACTTGGTATTCGTAGTGGTAATATAGAGAGAAAAGTAAGATATAAAAATGAACTAAATCGGTTCATAAGGAGAGGGGTTTACTCCAGACCCACAATACCAATTCGCCACTACCAACCGTGATTTTTGGTATATTTCGACGAAACTCGGTATTTGTAGTGGTAATCTACAGGTAAATATGTGTTGTAAAAGTAAACTAAATCGGTTCATTAGGAGGGGGGGTTTACTCCGGACCCAAATTACTAATATACTCATACTGGTCGTAATTTCTGCTGTATTGTAACGAAACGCGGTATACGTCGTGGGTAACTCATGACTAAGAAGTGTTGTAAAAATGAGCTGAATCGGTCAATCGGAAAGGGGGGTTTACTTTGTAATATATTTCAATAGAAAAGCCAGCCAGACATAGGTTCACAAAGGCGCCGCAAGGAGCGCTTTCTACCACTAGATGGACTGTATCCGGTTCCTGCGTTAGATCAAAATACGTTTTTTTTTGTATTTATTACGTAGTGTGGTAGGTACCATGTGTAAACATAACTCTGGAAGAAAATTAATAATTTATCAGTTACTCATTACAAAATTAAAAGAGAACTATTCATGTTTTTATTTTATTTATATAGGATATTTTAAGCAAATTGTTCTGGAAATCAGTCTACACTACCCAAATTCTGAGGAAAGTGCTTAGTTATGCAGCTCCTGCGTGACGGACTTTTTTAAATGTAGGACAGCAGAGTAGAATGTTTTTCACAGTATTACATGGCAGGCATCGCATGTTGGTGGGTGTAAGCCTCGTAGCAAGTATGTGTGCGTCAATTCCGTGTGGCCAATGCGTAGTCTGCTGAGTATTACCTCATTTTTTCTATTCTGTTGCTCCGACGTAGTCCATAGTTTTACATCCTCTTTTATCTTTCTGAGATGATTGTTAACTTTTAGCCAATCCTCATTCCAAAAGTGGAGTATTGTCTTCTTGATAAAATGCTTCAAGTCTGGAGCTGTGGCTTCCTCAATGATTGTAACCCCTTCAACCTCTTCTCTAGCTGAATTCGCCTCCTCAGGCCGAGTAGAATATGCATTGAAAATTATGTAGGAATTTCAAGTAAGAAGACAAGAATTAAATATTGGGTTTAGTTGGTTAAAAAACTCATACAATGAAATGAAATAAAATTGAAATTAAATTTTAAAAAACTATCCTACACTAAATAAATTTTACGATTAAACACTGATTAAATTATTTAGACTATCCACGATAGGAAAATCGTTTATAATTTTTACTAAATGGCTTATTTCAGGAAAGCTTCCGTTGCTTTGAAGTTAGAAAAAAAAACCAGCTTTTTTTTTTGTAGGGCAACATTCTTTTAATCATCTTAAGAAGCTTCTCAGCGCTTAAGCCTGCCTTTTTCTTAGAGGAAGTTTTTAACAGCGATGACCTTTGCTGAAAAGTGTTCTTAATTAAGAAATTTCTTCTTTCATTCAATACAGAGATTACTGCGTTCTTTCATTGGTAAATAGACTTCAAAAAATTCTTTAAAAAAATTGTTCTTGAGAGTTTAAGAATTTATTTTTTAAAGTTTTTATTTATAAAAATCCTTAGTGGTACTCATTTAAATCTATTAGTCTGTAAAAGTTCCTTTTACAAAATTGCTTTAAAAAAAATACCAAAGATCTATATTTTGTTAATTTATTCGTAACAGTTTACATTTTCGAAACGCATTATATATTTTTGTTGTTACTGAATCCGAATTCGTTGTCCGCTTGGCCGAATCGGACCGGAGTCCACGGAAGTTCTAATAAACCTAACCGACGCACAGTGGTCCTGGTGGTATGTTTAGCGCGAAAAAATGATTACTTTGATAACTGTCTATGGGAAACCAATTTTGATCACCCTTTGCCTTATTTATTAATGTGTGTTTATTAATGTGTACCTTGGTGCCAATGATCCTAGCAGTTGAAGCATCAAGGGGAAAATCAAGCGGACGGACCATATTAATGACCATACTATCTCCCTAGTGTGCCGTATGGTTATGAATCAGATACCTCTATGGTATCTGCTCCTTAGGGCCCTCGTGACCTGTTACGGGACTGATTTTTTTTTTAGTTACGACTTTTGAAACCATTTTTTAGAGGTAAGAAAACCTGCAATTTTTTAATATTTTTTTAAAATGTTTAAAACTAAATATTTAAATAAGAAAAATTTTGAGTAAACATTTTTTGATAATTAAAATAGTAAAATATTTTATTTACTTTGTGTACAGTCCGACATAATAGTCAATGAATAAATGAAAAGAACAGTTTAGTCACCAAGTCAAAATATCACAGACTTGTGTAGAGTTTAAGTTAATCCGTTTTTGGATGTTCAAATATCATTGGCTCAGTTTAAGGTAAATATTGAAGTGTCTACTTCTGAGACCATAATCCAGAAAGACAAATTTACATTTTAATAGGTTTTTCGTCGTTCTGTTGGTATAATATCTTCTACTATATATTTGTCAATCACTCACTCACTCTCTCACTGACCTATCATCGCCCATCCCAAACCGCTCGACAGAAAAATTTGAAATTTTCCATGGACACTCCCTATAGAACGTAGACGCTCGCTAAGAAAGGATTTTTTGATATTCGAATTTTTAAGTATTTTTAGAGGGGTTTAAAGTTTTAGTTGGTAAGAGCAGGCATTGACAGCATGCGTTGCTAGGACGATAAAGAGCAGCTGTTACCGTACATTATCTATCTGTTTATGTTTGTGATCTCTCTACCATTATTTGTATGGTGTAGAGTCGACCACTATAAGGTAAAGGACTGCAGAGATTTGTAAATGTTAACTTGAAAAATCAGAATTTATTATAATATGTAAACTCTATGGAGGGGGTGTAAAGCCAAAACTCAGGATTATTTTTTGTTAGTGGGTTATTTTTTTTTTTTTGACCATGGGAAATGATGAAAAAGATGGGCTGCTGACGTTGGTTGAGACGAGATGGTTTGCTGGATCTTCAAAACGATAAAATTAAGAGAGGTACCTTGAGGTGTCTTGAATGTTGTTTAAGCACTCCCTGCTATGTGATGTATTTTCTTGCTTCTTCCTTCTCCAAATCATGGGGGACTGGCCAACTCCATTTCCTGCTCCCCTTGCTCGGCCTGGGAGGCTCAGATGTTTACTCCTGCATAATTTGAGTATAGAACTTGGGGAGAAAAAAACTAGTGTGCTCCACAATGCCTGTTTTGCTAGGCGACTATATCTTCTCGACTTGTCTCTTCTTGCGGATTCGTACTGCCGCGGGCAAATAGTTCCCGGACACACGGTTAGGTGGCAGCACCTCACGGGGTATTATTCTCAATGAGCGGAGTTCCGCGAACAATAGTATTATTTTGTAATTGAGGTTAATTTGAACTATGACGGCAGTCCTTGAATTACTAGAAATGTATTGTGATTTTTTCCCTCATAGAGTGTACGCTAAACCCGGCGATGGTCCATCCGAGGTAATAATATCCCGAACGCTTACATATTTTAAAATATGTAAGCGTTCCAAATGACGTCTTTGAAACATAAATTTTTAAATTTTAGCGTCCATTTATTATTGACAACGAACTTCTACCGGTACGGGTTAAACTTCTATTGCTGGTAACCTATAAATAACGGGGTATCTTTAGGTTATCTCTTTGTTGATACTGGTCCGGAGCGCCCCAGTCTCATGAAACATTATACTTTGATTACTTATCAATTGATGAATAACAAATAGTATAACAGGAACCTTGTGTGTAAACTACACAAAATTAAAGAGTAGCGTTAATTTTGATGATACATTATTTAACGCAATAAAGTAACTATTTATCTGCCGTGACGAAGCACGAGTATTCAACTAGTTTTAGCGCGGTTCCTCCCTCCCCCATAGGGAGGAACCCCGCTTATAGGGTTGATACAATGAAACAATCCGGAAGTGCCGACTAGAAAATTTCGCGCTTCAGAACCCCTAGAGACCGAAAATAACGGTGGTTCAAATTTGTATATATATATATATATATATATATATATATATATATATATATGTATATATATATATATATATATGTATATATTTATATTTATATATATATATATATATATATATATATATATATATTTATCTGTTCGCTCATTTCTGGCTTCCCTAATGGTCCGATTGTGATGAAATTTGGTACAAAAATCCGTCGTCCAATTTGAAAGGTCAAGTTCGTTAACCAGCAGAATCCGCCCACTGGAAGATGGTGTTTGGGGCGAAATTCGCGCAAAAAAATCGTAACGCTTACGTTTTTGAGTTCATAAGCTTGTAAGTACTCATTTTATAGGCTTCTTGGGCTAGGAAAACGAATGAAACCATTTTCAAGGCGATAGCTTTAACTGTTTTCGAGAAAATTCGAAAAAAAGTTTTTGAATACCGTTTTTGGTTTGGGTACTTAGAATCATGGGATTCAGTTGAAACATTTTTTGAATGTTCTACTTTCATCAAAACTAATATGTGGAAATTTTGGTTACGTTTGGAGTTAAGGAAGGGTTAGAATAAAATATTTTATTAACAGACATAAAAAGTTTTAGTAACTTTGTTTACTTTCCTTAATATCTCGAAAAAGGTTGAGAATCTTGGTAAACGGAAGAATACCATTAGAAAGCTTATTAAATGCTCTAAAAAAAAGAATCTATTGAAAGTTTTGATTAGGCGATGTCAATCGGAGAAATAAGAGCTTAAAACTTTAAAGTAATTCATTTCGCTTATTCGAACTGTTCTTTTTGTCTGTTTTTTATTCCTTGTTATTTTTTAATTGCTTATAGTTGGATAATGTATTTGAAAATAAAACAGGTTAAGAAAAATAAGGAAAACAATTTAATGTTAGCGATATGGATTTCCAAGATATAGCTTTTCAACTGCCTAGCGTCCTTCCTAGGGAGGGTTCTTTGTCTTTGATTTTGGTATTTAGAATTATGGGATACAGTTGAAACATTTTCTGCATGTTCGAATTTCATCAACACTAATATGTTGAAATTTTTGTTACGTTTAGAGTAAAGGAAGGGTTAGAATAAAATATTTTATTAACAGACAAAAAAAGTTTTGGTAACTTTGTATAATTTCGTTAGTATCTCGAAAACCGTTGACAATCTTGTGAAGCGGAAGATTACCATTCGGAAGCTTACAAAATGCTCTACAAAAAAGGTTCTGAAGAAAGTTTTAATTAGGCGATGTCAATCGGAGAAATAAGTGCTTAAAGCTTTAAATTAATTGATTTCGTTTATTCCAATGGTTCTTTTTGTCTGTTTTATTTCTTGTTATTTTTTAATTGCTTATAGTTGGATAATGTATTTGACAATAAAACTAGTTAAGTAAAATAACAAAAACAATTTATTGTTAGAAATATAGATTTCCAAGATTCCAAGACCTTGTCACTAGCGGGTCCGTTTCTAGTGTAGCCGACCCTTCCAGGTAAGATTGTAAATCATGACCTTTCAAGACTTTACTACTCACAGGAATGGCGTTAGTGACCTTTAGGGTTGACACGCCATTATAATAATTAGTTAAAAAAAAAAGACTGGTGGAACCAAAATAATAACAGCTTCTATTTTAATCTTTCCAAATTAGACTAGGGATATGAACGGAACCGCGCTAAGATGATGCAGTTCCTGCGAGACGGACTTTTCAATACTTTCGCGGTAAAAGTGCAAACTGACTCTCGTGATCTGGGTTATCTTAGCGAGTATAGGTACCTCGTTTCATTGAGTAATCTGCTAAGGACACGTAGCGTTTGACGGGTCCTTAAATATATTTAAAATTACTGATTCAGCCGCCATCCACCGAAAAAAAAAATCATCGAATATCCAGAAAATAATTCAATTTTTATAATAAATATAAGCTCAGGAGGAAAACAGAAGGAATGATGTAGTTTTAGTATTATCATCTGGTGTTTTAGTTCACACACACACAATAACGCTTTAAGCCATGAAATTGAATGAACAAACCCTCCGTGGCGAAGGAAGTATTTCATAATTCAACGAAAAAATTTAAATTGAATCTTAGAAGCGACAGAAAACCCTCAAGGACAAACATTCTTTAAAAAGAGGGAATCATATTTTCTTAAACATTTGTATCAGATGTAAGAAATACACCGAAAATACACACTGACAAGGAAAATATATTCCAAATTCTTTGTAATGAAAATATTTTCATGGTTATAAAATGCTGTAAAAATATTAGAAAATTCTTCTTTTATAAGCATATGAGAAAATGCAAGCTGTAAATTTCCATTTCAATGAATTAATTTTTATTTTCATAGAGATAAAAATGTTCCCTTTAAGAACATATAAAACTTTTTCAATTTTGGTTACGATTGGAGTTGAGGAAGGATTAGAATAAAATATTTTATTAAGAGACATGAATTGTTTTGGGAACTTCGCATATAAGGTACTGCGCTAAGATGATGCAGTTCCTGCGAGTCGGACTTGTTTTACCCTTTAGACTGACGAATTACAAGTTAAAAAATGTATGTCTAATATTTTTTTAAGTCCTACAACAAATCAAAAAAATAATAAAAAAAAATCGGTTAGGAATGCCAGGAGTAATTTCCTTGAAACTTCGCTTGGAAGGAAGCTAAAATGACGGATATCCTGTGCGTCTGCCTTTTATTACCATTAAATAAAGAGAATTATATAATTTGAAATATTTGTAAATGTACATTTTTAGCACTTTCCTCCGAAGGAAAGTAGCTATTGAGGTTGGACTCATGACGGAATTTTTTAAAAATTTCTTCAAATCTTTATCGATCCTACCTAGTAGACACCGAAAATGACCCCCGTTAAAATTTATATATATCTATATATATATATATATATATATATATATATGCATATATATATATGTGTCTGTTAACACGATAGCGGCCAGAGTTTTTGTTTTTTCGTCACGAAACTTGGTATATAGCATTCAATTAGCAAACGATTGAACGAGTTCGTTAACCACCAAAATCGGTCCACCGGAAGGGGGGGTTTACCCCGAACCCAAAACACAAATTTGACCATTTCAGCCGTAATATTTGTTATATTTCAACGAAACTTGGTATTCGTACTGGTAATATAGAGAGAAAAGTGAGATATAAAAATAAACTAAATCCGTTCATAAGGAGGGGGGGTTTACTCCGGTCCGACAATACCAATTCGCCACTACCAGCCGTGATTTTAGGTATATTTCGACGATACGCGGTATTCATAGTGGTAATCTACAGGTAAATATGTGTTGTAAAAATAAACTAAATCGGTTCATTAGGAGGGGGGGGGGGTTTACTCCAGACCCACAATACCAATTCGCCACTACCAACCGTGATTTTTGGTATATTTCGACGAAACTCGGTATTCGTAGTGGTAATCTACAGGTAAATATGTGTTGTAAAAATAAACTAAATCGGTTCATTAGGAGGGGGGGTTTACTCCGGACCCAAATTACTAATATACTCATACTGGTCGTAATTTCTGCTGTATTGTAACGAAACGCGGTATACGTCGTGGGTAACTCATGAGAAAGAAGTGTTGTAAAAATGAGCTGAATCGGTCAATCAGAAAGGGGGGTTTACTTTGTAATATATTTCAATAGAAAAGCCAGCCAGACATAGGTTCACAAAGGCGCCGCAAGGAGCGCTAGAGGGACTGTATCCGGTTCCTGCGTTAGATCAAAATACGATAATATGAGGATGTTGTATTTATTACATAGTGTAATAGGTACCATGTGTAAACATAACTCTGGAAGCAAATTAATAATTTATCAGTTACACATTACAAAATTAAAAGAGAACTATTGATGTTTTTATTTTATTTATGTAGGATATTTTAAGCAAATTGTTCTGGAAAGCAGTCTACACTACCCAAATTCTGAGGAAAGTGCTTAGTTATGCAGCTCCTGCGTGACGGACTTTTCTCATTGCTACTAGATAATGAAAATGCGGAATAATTTCCATTCTAATCTTCCTTACAGTCGAGAAAGTTCACAGGTTTCCTAGATAGAAGTTCTCCTTGCCGCCCCACCTCCTACAAACTGTATGGCCAACAAACAACTTACAGCTTATCGGTGAGCCTTATTTACTCACAAACTTATACCAAGAATACTTAACATTATGCTATTTATCTTAAATAATATTCCTGTAATTTAGAACAATGTATCATTTTGGTAATAATAAACAAAAACTTAGTTGATTATTGAAGTAATGCAAATTCTAAAATGTCTCAGTGATTTTCAGAAGTGGTCCAAAATTTGTAATATTTTATTTTTAAACTGGAAGGTCAATCTATATATATATATATATATATATATATATATATATATATATATATATATATATATATAAAAATCACGTGTCTGTCTTTTTCTGTTTGTCCGTTTATCTGTTTGTCTGTTTGTTCCTTATAGGTCTTGGAACGGGAAATCTCCTAGGGCTAGGTCAAAATAGTCATATTTTAAAATTTGGTCAAAAGATCAAACGTTTTGTTCAAGAAAAATTTGCTACACCATTCAGATTCTGACGGCCATTTTGAATCGACAGCCATTTTGAATAATGTCTCAAATTTATTTGTTGATGTTCTTGATAATTAGAATAGCTCGAACTCATTGATGTCTTTACATCATTATATAATCATGTAATGCAGTTTATTTAAATTTTACATCAACAGTCGCTGTCTAACTAAGGAGTGCTGGTCTTTCTTTAATAAGAGCTGTCTACTCGCGGGCTCTGGTGCTGGCCTCTGTCGGCTGTTTTCTTAACTGCTGTGGTGCTGGCCTCTGTTGGCTGTTTCACAAATACATCTTGACAGATGTAAGTAAATTCACACCGTTTGACCGATTGCGACGTAACTGGGCATACGTGTTGATCATGATACGGGGAGAGTCCATAGGCAGGACGTAGGTGTAGCATGGCACGCTGGGTAACAGCTAGTAAATAATATAAAAACACTTTTTTTTATTTATTTTTTAAGTCCCTCTTCTGGACCACTAACATAAAATTGAACTATATTCCGTCTTAATATGGGTGGCAATATCCTAAGAATCCAAAATAAAATTCGAAAAATTGTCAACGCTCCGTTCTATGTTTCAAACTTTACTATCCATAACGACCTAGAAATGGTTTCCCCTTGGTCCAAACCCTGTCCAAAACCCGATACTTTAACTTCCACTCCTGCTTGCCTGGTCTCGAAAATCCTCTAATCAATAAGTTATCCTCATCCTCCCTTCCCGGTAACCCTCAGCGTCGCCTTAAGTGCAAATGGCCTAGTGATCTATTGTAATTTACAATAGATCTTTACAGTAGTAATTTACAATTTGTAAACAAAGTTTGTGAAATAATGTAAATATTATAAATTTAAATAGCTAAACCAACAATGTAAACCTAAGATAAATTACAAGCTAATTGGTTTTGGCCAATGGGCTTTTTTCCTATCGGTCATTCATGTAATCTCTTCAAGAACAAAAGAATTATAAAAAATATTTTGTGTATTATATAATTTGCAAATAAAGATATATGATATAAAGAAAAAATATGGTTGGCGTGCGGACCATACTTGGGAATTAATTAGCCCCTGAAAAGATGGTACTTAGGCCACGAAGCATGTAAGGCAATCAATGAATGAAGTAGTAGAATAGAGAAAAATAACTAATATTTTTTTTTTCCTACACCACATAAATCAAAAAAAGTTACTAAACTATAAATTCTAACCATAGGTGAATCTACAGCTACAAGCCACGTCCAAAGTGTATGACTCATTATTAGCTGCTTAGGGTCAATAATGTCCATATCTTAAAAGCGATCTCTTGAAAAAGAATGTTAGTCATATCGAATTATATGACAGTAAATTCCAACTCTAATCAGGATTTGAAAGTTTAATTTTAATGATATCAGTGCTGATATTAAGTTAGATGAAAAATAAAACATTATTTTATGTTCAATAGTAAAATTTCGTGACTTATTTACGCGTAATTTAATAAACACGGGAAAGATAAAACAAAAATTTGGCCAAACAAACGTGTTTTAAATGTTATTATTTTACACGACTTAGGATCGGACATACACGACTCACCCATTCGTACCTCTTTACAAGACAAGACAAACCACTATGTGAGGCATGCAACGTACCTTTAACTGTAAAACACTTCCTAACAGACTGCCTTAAAAGAGACAACTTACAGATTCCTCGAAGCCTCAGTGAACTGTTATCTGATAGGAGCCCCCACATTGATAAACCATACTGACATACTTAAAGACGACAAAGACATCATAAAATATAATTATACCAAACATAACTCCCAAGTCAAAGTTTCTTATTTCAGGATAATGTTCCTCAGATATCAACTCCGCAAATATCATTATGATTACTATTTATTATTGCCGTTAAAATTATAAGTTTAATTCTGTATTTATTTATTTTATTAATTCCTTATATATTTCTTTATTATTTTTTATTATTATTCCTTTCTTCATTTCATTCTCCATATCCTTTAATTTTTAACTTTGTTACTGATCCTTAGCTTATAATTTATTATTTTGTATAAATTCTTTTAGGGCAGATCACCATTGCTGTACGCTGTACAGCAATGGTGCTGTACAGTGTACAGCTCTTAAAGTAAAATAAAAAAATGTTATTAGCTTTCATTTAAAAAAAATTGCTTTGAGATCGATAACTTTAAGATTTGGAGGCTGTAGCCTCTTTTGAAACACGAAATGTCGTTTGGCCCCACTGTGCGCCGGCCGGTGGTTGTCAACATATGCTTTAGAGCAAGCACATCCCTAAACAAAATTAATATTTTAAACCTGCATTATTTTTGGACCAACCACATTGAATTCGAAACACTTCCAAGTTTTCAATCGCCTGTATTCTTCAATACAAGCAGATTTCTGTTAGATTGCTAGAGGCGTCGTTAGTAAGGCGTCGTTTTGGAGCGATTTATTGTAAGCGATATGCGATACGCGACACACACAGAGAAAATAGTTAAAATGTAATGGGAGGCGATAACAAAGGTTCACAGCAGCGCGATTCCACAACATGTCGCAAGCGATATATCTCTCAAATTGCAGCTTGTCGGTCTCTCCAGCGATTAGTTTCCGACGATATTCCGAGCTGTAAACATGTCAACAAGAAGAGAAGACAGTTCTGAGATTGAGAGAATGTGGAATCCAATATTTCTGTTGCTTCCAACCCTTCTGTATGGAGTTCCTCATCCCATCATTACACCTTCCGAACTCAAGTCTCGTATGAGCAATATCGCAACGACTTCGGCGTTCAATTTGATTACTCCACTGCCGCAAGAAAGGGATACTGATTTGTAAAACAATACTAGTACAAAAATAAAACTGCTAAATTTTATTAATACTGTATTTATTCTCATATCTACTTACCTTATAATAATTGCACGTTTTTCGTCTGGAGAAAAAGCCTTCCTGAAGTGTGTAAAATGTTTTTCAAGGGTTCGTGATAGTAAACTTTTCAAAAAATGAGAGCTTTCAGGATTCATTCGATAAAACATGAATTTTGCTTCATGTTGAGAATGGTCTCTAGATACAACAGCCTAGCTATACTGCACGTTGCTAAGGTTGTAGGAATGCAGCCAGTATTTCCTTCTCATCCTACTCCTGAACCAGCAAGCCACTAGAACGTCTTCCTAAGGCTGCACCTACATTGGACCCGTATTTCGCCCGATCCGATCCGATCCGATTTCATTTGATCGACAACGGCCAACAGCGGCCGACGTGATTGGTGTCAACCCGATCCGATCCGATTTAGTCACAGCTCGTCAGTAATGACCTCGTAGTGAAGTGAAAATGAGTGACTAAGTTAAGAAATACCACCTAATAAGACTAGAAACCTTTGATTAGGTTGAACGTTGGAGGTAAGAGAAGAATTGGTAATAATATTTTAAAATTATTTATAAGAAATGTAACTACAAGGTTATAAGCATTGGAAGGTTATAAACATTAGAAGGTTATACATATTGGAAGGTCATAGATGTTGGATGGTTATAAACATCTTTCCACGCAATTTAATAAACAAGGGAAACAAAAAAACAAAAATGTGAATTGACAAAGTTGTTCTAAATGTTATTTTCTTTGATATAAAAAACAATGCATTGAAATCTGTTAAGATTTAGAACCTGTAGACCTTTTTGAAACACAATATGTGGGTTGGCGCCATTTTGCTTTGTCGGTCCGAAATCTGTCTAGAAACAAACAAGTTTGAATGGCCAAGAATCGGTGGCCGTTGGATTGGATCGGGTCTGGACCAATGTAGGCGTCTCCATCGAGATGCATGTGTTAGTTTTTCTACAGACAGTCGGTGGCTATTCGATCGGATCGGAACGGGTCTAGTGTAGATGCACCCTAACTTGAGCTCATATTTCCAACTGAAGTAGTAATAATCGTATTATTAGCCCACATATTTCGCCGATTTATCGCCGACTGTCTGAACCTTCCTAGCAATAAATCGTCAAGCCATATCGCTTACGATATATCGTGTATCGTACATGGTTCGAGTGTGAACGATGCCTAACGAGTACCTAGTTCTTAACCCTGTACTCCGTGCTCTAGACTAGATCCGAGAGCTAATCAAGGCAGGAAGCTCCTAGCTCCTCCCTTTAGGCGAGGTCTTACTAAAGTTTATTTCTTATTTTCTCCTTCTTTTGAATAGAACCTACAAGGGGCGAGAGTTCAAGCATCTCCTCCTTCAAGAGTCCTATCTAGCTGCTCCCTTCACGGCCTCTTGCTAATAACATTCTTATTCACTTTAAAACTTTTCTCTCGAGAAACATAAAAAAAAAAAAGAAATGTTAAATCTTTGTCTTTTTTGTAAGTAAAATGAAATTGAGCTTGTAATATTTTTTCCCCTGCTGTATTTAATCAAGTCCAAGGTTTCGCCAAGAATAGATCTATCAACAAAAGCCGCTCAAATTACGCACTCACTGCGATGCTGTCATTTTTCACATCATCAGTAATAAAGGTTGTTTTTCTTGAGTGTGCGCGTGCGTGTGCGTGTGCATGTGCGTATGAACATAAGGGTTCATACCGCCATTATATGTATAAATACTACATATAGAAGAAAAAATATAAAACTTAGATTTGTAATACAAAATTACTTAATTTTATTGTTAAAATAATATTTTAATCTAATATTAACACGTTGACTGCGGTACGTGCCCCCGGGGGCATGAACCACATATAACGTATGTGCGTCATCTTCCAAAGATCATTACCTCAGTGCGGCTGATATTTTTCACGTTTTTATGAATCGTTTTAATAGTAATGACAAATGGAGCCAATAGCGCGTTTCTTTTGCGAAGTAACAAAGAGAAATCATGCATTTTATCATACATGCCCCCGGGGGCATATGCACCACTGGAACTTCTTTCATCCAGTGCAATGCTTGCCCGTAATCCACGCAAGATTTAATAATAATAATAGTAATAACCAAATGACAATGGATAATTATGCATTAAATGTGTTTACTGGAACATGGTTTTTGGAGCGAAATTTGTGCGAAAGATTCCTTAACGTAGGAAAACGAATGAAACCATTTTTCATGGTTATTAGCTTTCATAAGCTTTCATAACTAGCTTTCATCAGTATCCCTTTCTTGCGGCAGTGGAGTAATCAAATTGAACGCCGAAGTCGTTGCGATATTGCTCATACGAGACTTGAGTTCGGAAGGTGTAATGATGGGATGAGGAACTCCATACAGAAGGGTTGGAAGCAACAGAAATATTGGATTCCACATTCTCTCAATCTCAGAACTGTCTTCTCTTCTTGTTGACATGTTTACAGCTCGGAATATCGTCGGAAACTAATCGCTGGAGAGACCGACAAGCTGCAATTTGAGAGATATATCGCTTGCGACATGTTGTGGAATCGCGCTGCTGTGAACCTTTGTTATCGCCTCCCATTACATTTTAACTATTTTCTCTGTGTGTGTCGCGTATCGCATATCGCTTACAATAAATCGCTCCAAAACGACGCCTTACTAACGACGCCTCTAGCAATCTAACAGAAATCTGCTTGTATTGAAGAATACAGGCGATTGAAAACTTGGAAGTGTTTCGAATTCAATGTGGTTGGTCCAAAAATAATGCAGGTTTAAAATATTAATTTTGTTTAGGGATGTGCTTGCTCTAAAGCATATGTTGACAACCACCGGCCGGCGCACAGTGGGGCCAAACGACATTTCGTGTTTCAAAAGAGGCTACAGCCTCCAAATCTTAAAGTTATCGATCTCAAAGCAATTTTTTTTAAATGAAAGCGAGTTCTGTAGCCATATACCAGAAAAATTGATAGAAATACTTTTCAAAGCTAATTTTCTGTTTGGGTATTCAGAAACGAAGTATTTGGGATAAAATTGTATGAATGGTGATACAAAGTTTTCGGATCTCGAAAACGGTTGGGAACTCGTAGTAAGTGGAAGGCGGCTATTCGAAAGGTTACTAAATTCTCTACAATAAGATTATGGTGTAATGTTCGGTGGGGCGATGTCAATCGAAGACATAATAACTGCTTAAAACTTCAAATTTGTTAGTTTTATGCTTTTCAACGTGTATTTGTCTCTGTTTAACTAACTTTTTAAGCGTTTTTTTCTCTTACTCTTTCTCTACTCTCCACCGGCACGGTTACCTCCACATGGTGTTTCCTGGGTAACTTTAAAGTCCGTGCAATAATAAGCTGTACAAAATTATGTAGTAGCGTTAATTTTGATCATATCTTATTTAACTCTATATAAAAAATACTTATCGGCCGTGGTGAAGCACGGGTATTCAGCTAGTACACCTTTAAAACCGGATGGGCCTGGAAGGAAAAAAAGAAGAGCCTTTATTGGATGATACCAAAATTTACGAAAAAGCATGTCCATCAGGGTGGTTACGAAAAAAGTCAGGCGTATTATAAGTTATTTTGACTCGCACCCCAATAATCCAGGGCTTTGCTTAGACTCGTGCCCCAATAATCCAGGGCTTTGCTTAGACTCGTGCACCAATAATCCAGGGCTTTGCTTAGACTCTTGCCCCAATAATCCAGGGCTTTGCTTAGACTCGTGCACCAATAATCCAGGGCTTTGCTTAGACTCGTGCACCAATAATCCAGGGCTTTGCTTAGACTCGTGCACCAATAATCCAGGGCTTTGCTTAGACTCGTGCACCAATAATCCAGGGCTTTGCTTAGATTCGTGCACCAATAATCCTGGGCTTTGCTTAGACTTGTGCACCAATAATCCAGGGCTTTGCTTAGACTCGTGCCCCAATAATCCAGGGCTTTGCTTAGACTCGTGCCCCAATAATCCAGGGCTTTGCTTAGATTCGTGCACCAATAATCCTGGGCTTTGCTTAGACTTGTGCACCAATAATCCAGGGCTTTGCTTAGACTCGTGCCCCAATAATCCAGGGCTTTGCTTAGGCTCGTGCCCCAATAATCCAGGGCTTTGCTTAGACTCGTGCACCAATAATCCAGGGCTTTGCTTAGACTCGTGCCCCAATAATCCAGGGCTTTGCTTAGACTCGTGCCCCAATAATCCAGGGCTTTGCTTAGATTCGTGCACCAATAATCCTGGGCTTTGCTTAGACTTGTGCACCAATAATCCAGGGCTTTGCTTAGACTCGTGCCCCAATAATCCAGGGCTTTGCTTAGACTCGTGCCCCAATAATCCAGGGCTTTGCTTAGACTTGTGCACCAATAATCCAGGGCTTTGCTTAGACTCGTGTCCCAATAATCCAGGGCTTTGCTTAGACTCGTGCACCAATAATCCAGGGCTTTGCTTAGACTCGTGCACCAATAATCCAGGGCTTTGCTTAGACTCGTGCCCCAATAATCCAGGGCTTTGCTTAGACTCGCACCCCAATAATCCAGGGCTTTGCTTAGACTCGTGCACCAATAATCCAGGGCTTTGCTTAGACTCGTGCACCAATAATCCAGGGCTTTGCTTAGACTCGTGCACCAATAATCCAGGGCTTTGCTTAGACTCGTGCACCAATAATCCAGGGCTTTGCTTAGACTCGTGCACCAATAATCCAGGGCTTTGCTTTGACTGTTTCAATAGACACCAGAATAATTACTGCCTTTATTAGGATGAATATTGAGAATTTGGCATCGATTTATTTGAACAACATTAAAATACTTTTTTTAATATTGAACTCTTTTGTATTGTATTGTTGTATAATGTATATTGTAATAATGTTGTTTAAATTGCTACTAATTTATTTACTTATTTTAGAACAATAGAATATTCCGTTTATTTGTAAAATAAATTTTTTTAATTATTTAGAATTTTTTATTTGATCATATTTCCAGATCCTCCTCCTGCTTTGAATGTATATTTACTGATGTTAGATGCAATGATTCTGCGAAAAATCAGTGAATTATCTCTTACCTTTGATTGCTATAGGTCGATAAATAAGAGCATGCAGATAGGAAGGTTACATGCCCCCGGGGGCATGCACCGCATATGAGGAATAATGTTGTACATGCCCGCAGGGGCATGCACCGCATATGAGGAATAATGTTGTACATGCCCCCAGGGGCATGCACCGCATATGAGGAATAATGTTGTACATGCCCCCGGGGGCATGCACCGCATATGAGGAATAATGTTGTACATGCCCCCAGGGGCATGCACCGCATATGAGGAATGTTGTACATGCCCCCAGGGGCATGCACCGCATATGAGGAATAATGTTGTACATGCCCCCGGGGGCATGCACCGCATATGAGGAATAATGTTGTACATGCCCCCAGGGGCATGCACCGCATACAGCGAAAGTATGGTCAAACAGCAGCCGCACTTAACGTGTTAATAAAACAATAAAATACTTCGCTCCCGGAAATTGGAATAATATTATTAATTAAAATATGACTATTATAAAAGTTTTACTTGGCAGAAAAAATCATAAAATGAACCTTTGACCCAATTCGTACCTAATTTAACTATAATGTTATACGTTCAAAATATTATTATTGTTTACATTGTTGTAATAATTATAATTGCTCAAAGAAAAATTAAGTATTATTATAGAGTTTAACCCACTTATAGGAATTGAATAGATTTACCTTATTTTCATTAAATCCCTCTTTACCTCTAGTTCTAATCAGAATACTAATTAAACCCAAAAACCAGCCATTATTTTCGCAGAAAACTTTTCCATTTCCCTTCTCTATTGTCTCTTATTGATTTACTTTTCAATTATTCCCTGCTTTTTGTACACCCATACGGGAAAGCTTAAGGAAACAATCCAGCCCTTATTCAGACCAAGAATTACTTAACATTCCCTTTGTTTGAAACCTTCGTTTATTTTAGAAACGGTTCTCTTGGAGTTTATGCGTGTTTTTCATTCTTTTATTCCTTTCGGTGTTTTCAAAGCAAATTTTCTATAAAAATTAAATTGCTCCTTTATAATGTAACATTAAATTAAACTATGTTATTATTTCTTTAAATTTGTTCCATTCTGAAAAGTGGTGGTTTTCACATTCGATACTTTGCATTTTTATCGACGATATTACTTATTGTGTTTCTAATTGATTTGGGCTTTCCTAGATGCAGAAAATAGGCGTAGCATGGCACGCTGGGTAACAGCTAGTATTCTATAAAACATGCCTTTTCCGGTCTTGATATTCATATAATTAACAAAATACGAAAGTTTGAAAAATCAATAAAACAGAAAAATGTGTACAGAAATGTACATATTATTAGTGTTTAACATCCCTAAAAATGCTACAGGGTTGATCTCATAGCTTCTGCAATCTAAACAAAAACCTATAAGAGTAATCTTTTTCATATGTTTATTTATTTCCGGAACCCAACAACAGAAACGTAATTTACTTGCATAATTTGTAAAACTGTAATATCAAACTAAAACTAAACAAATAAATGTTAATAAAGTATTTAATGTAGATAAACTATAAACAAACAAACAAAATAAATTTAATTCAAATAGAATATTTATTTAAAAAAAAAAAAAAACAATAAGAAATCTGTAATAAGAATAAATATTAGAATATTTAATACATTTTTTCATCAAAATCTACAATATATTTAATTTTTATTTCTCTCTCGTCTGCTTATTCAATTAAATCCTAACAGGTATTTATTTCCCAATCCATGAAGGTCCTATGTGAAAATCCTCACATCAAAACCACCACGTATCTCTCAATCATAGACCAATTTTTTTAAAAACTAAAAACAATCTTCTCCATTTTCCAAACGACAATATTATCAATTTTCCTCGTAAACAGTCAACCATATAAATTTGCCACAGGTTACTTGACTACACTTTTCCCTTGTATTATGTATATATATTTTCTATTTATTTTATTTATTTATTTTTGGGATTTTTTTTATCCCCTTGTATTATGTATATATATATATATATATATATATATATATATATATATATATATATATATATACAGGGTGTCCTAAATAAATAAATACCTCTAAAAATGTGTTCAAATGCGTGAGCTAGGTAAAAATAATAATTTTTGAGGTTAATGTATGGTTGGTGTTCCTTAATGGCCGCCTCCTGGACCCAGTATTAGTTACCTGAATAAATAAATTCAAAATAAATGTGTATTTTATTTATTTACTGTTTTAGGATTTTTTTTTATATTCGTGGAAGTAATTTTTTTTTATTGTTTTAAGTAAATATTTCTGTATTATTATGTAAACATTTATAAAAATAAATTTTTCTCTTCAGCTTTTTGAATAAACTGAAGAAAAAAATATAATTTTATTTTCATAGATCCATGTTTTTTAAAAAAACTTTTGTTCTTAAACCGTTCAAATACTTCAATAACACAGGGTTGTGATGCATGAATAGAAAGCTGGTTAAATGAGGAAGTTTTTCTAAAAGCCGGAAATCACAGATCCTGCCCATTGAGGAGTAACGCTGGAAAGAAATATCAAGAAAATGTCAGGAAATTTAGAATAGCTTTCTTTTGGTAAGATATACATACTTACATTCATTAATTTTTACGTTTTAGTCTTATAGTAAATTTACTCAGCTTTCGATAGGTTTCACCCCCTTTCTAGTAGTACCACCTAGGACGGAGCTACAACGATTATTCTTCTAAAAAACACGTTTGTCTCGAAAAAACAATAAAACGACGTTTTCTCCCTTATGGGCGAGAATTCGGGAAATCGTCATAGAGCATTTTTTGTTCCCCTAAAGGTCCTCTATCACCCCTCACAATATGACTAGACATTTATATATATATATATATATATATATATATATATATATATATATATATATATATTCTATTTATTTATTTATTTTGGGGATTTTTTATCATTATTTTTACTTATTTATTTTTTTAATTTTATTTTTTTTGCCACAGTGTACTTGAGTCCATATCCGAATACTTCTTTATACTTCTTGGCCTTTAATCCATTCTATCAAATCACTCCTTTCGAGTGAGATCAGCTTCTACATTGTATAGTTTTCTCCGGTGTTCCACAAGGAGGTATCCTAGACTCTTTCATGTACTCTATGGAAATTTCTAGACATCCCAAAACACACTTAGTGTTGGCTTTTCTGCCAAATCTTCTTACACATTTTCTTCTATAGTAGGTTCTTTTTAGCTAATGGAACATCTGGGGCCGATAGCAAAAGGCGGAATAATATGTCGAGCCCTGAAAAATACTATCGAATCATATTAACTCTAAATAGACGAGCTCTCCCCCTATTCTTGATGCCCAGACATGAACTCCCAGTATCCGATCAGGGTCGCACTCTGGAACTATAACCACACCGTACAAGATAAAGCAGATACGGACCTCAACGACTACTATGGTACCTTGATTATAAAATCACTATAGGGAAAACCGTTATCCAATTTATTTAGTTGAAGGACTTGAAGTTTGGACTCCAAAAAAACTTCAAACATATAGAGAATATAGGCATTCCAATCAAAATACCTCTTCAAAATTGTCATCAATCTTTATGGAATAAGGCTGATAATAAGGGCAAGATCAGAGATGTTCCGCCTTAATAAGAAGCCTTGGCGAGAAGGAGAGAGGTCCCGCTGCTCTATGTGTGAAAGAAGACGAAGATACTTTCCATTTCCTGCCAGTATGTCCCGTTCTGAAGGAGTTTAGGATCAAATATTATGGAAAAACCTCTTTTACTAAGGAAGAGAAGGAGCTAAATGGGAGAAACTGGGACATCCTTTGCAAGTATCTCGACGCTATTTGTAAGTATCGGCAATTTTTGGTCCAACAATTTAATTATTAGTGTATTTTTGTTTTGATTTATTGATATTGTTGTATATATATATATATATATATATATATATATATATATATATATTTATTATTCAGAGTTTGATTGATTTATTCTTTTGTCTCTTATATATTTATTTATGCTTTTTAGCGCGGTTCCTCCCTCCCCATAGGGAGGAACCCCGCTTATAAGGTTGATACAATGAAACAATCCGGAAGTGCCGACTAGAAAATTTCGCGTTTCAGAACCCCTAGAGACCGAAAATAACGGTGGTTCAAATTTGTATATATATATATATATATATATATATATATATATATATATATATATGTATATATTTATATATTTTTAGATGGAACGGCATTTTTCTCCAGCGGTGGTACTCCTCCTCACTTGTTCCCGGAATATTTCGATGGATTCATCTCCATCTTCTTCAGCCAGGTACTTGTTTCTTCCTCGGTGGTAGCCAAGGGAATTCATTCCCTTGGCTACCACCGAGGAAGAAACAAGTACCTGGCTGAAGAAGATGGAGATGAATCCATCGAAATATTCCGGGAACAAGTGAGGAGGAGTACCACCGCTGGAGAAAAATGCCGTTCCATCTAAAAATACTATCCCAGCGACGAAAAATAACATCAAAAATATTTATATATATATATATTTGTCTGTTCGCGGATTTCTGGCTTCCCTGATGGTCCGATTTTGATGAAATTTGGTACAAAAATCGTTCGTCTAATTTGAAAGGTCAAGTTCGCGTTAACCAGCAAAATCCGCCCACGGGAAGATGGCGTTTTGGGCAAAATTCGCGCAAAAAAATCGTAACGCTTACGTTTTTGAGTTCATTAGCTTGTAAGTACTCGTTTTATATGCTTCTTGGGCTAGGAAAACGAATGAAACCATTTTCAAGGCGATAGCTTTAACCGTTTTCGAGAAAATTGGAAAAATAGTTTTTGAATACCGTTTTTGGTTTGGGTACTTAGAATCATGGGATTCAGTTGAAACATTTTCTGCATGTTTTACTATCATTAAAACTAATATGTTGAAATTTTGGTTACGTTTGGAGTTAAGGAAGGGTTAGAATAAAATATTTTATCAATAGACATAAAATGTTTTGGTAACTTTGTATACTTTCCTTAATATCTCGAGATAGGTTGAGAATTTTGGGAAACGGAAAAACACCATTAGAAAGCTTACTAAATGCTGTACAAAAAAAGTTCTAATGAAAGTTTTGATTAGGCGATGTCAATCGGAGAAATAAGTGCTTAAAACTTTAAAGTAATTGATTTCGCTTATTCGAACTGTTCTTTTTGTCTGTTTTTATTCCTTGTTATTTTTTAATTGCTTATAGTTGGATAATGTATTTTACAATAAAACGGATTAGGCAAAATAAGAAAAACGATTCATTGTTAGAAATATAGCTTGCCAAGAGAAAGAGATTCGATGACGTCATTTGAATATTTTCAATTGCCTTCATGCTGTTGGTTTTTTTTATTTTTTTTTTAATTGATTTTATTTGTAGAATTATTACTATAGTAAAAGAACACAGGAATATGTGAAACATTTTGATATTTTCCAGTTCATTGAAACGTATGAAATGAAGTATCGGTAGAAGAGGATTCTAGAGTCTGGCGGACCCGAGCAGGTAATGCCATAAAACCCTTTGAACAAAGGCCGAGGAAAATATGATCTGTTTCTACTCTAAGCTTTTCATATGACAATAGGGATATGAACAGGAACCGGAGTCTCCCGTGGTCTAATGGCTAGTACCTTGGATTCATAAGCGGGAGATGGTGGGTTCGATTCCCAACCTCCGGCAGGAATTTTATCATCTCACGGCTCGCTGTTAAAATTCCTCGCTGCACCCTGGATGTCGGCGCTAATGACCTAGATGTAGATGCGCCGTAAAAAAAAAGAAAAAAAAAAGAAAAAAAAAAAAAAAAAACTATGAAGAGGAACCGCGCTAAGATGATGCAGTTCCTGCGAGTCGGACTTTTTTATTCAATCTGGGTACGCAGAATGCCACTCCAGCTAACGGGCCTTGCCCAAGCTCTTCTTTTGTAAATATGAATTAATTATTGTTAAAACAATGTTCATATTAGAAGAGAAAAATATTTACTTATTCAATCATTCATTCATTCAAATAGTCATCATGATATCGAAATCTCTTTCACAAGAAAATAATAATTTTATTACATTCTAATCCTAGAGTTTAGTTATGATTACATTTATTTTAACATAAAAGTATCACATAAAAAGGGCTCTCCCCTAATAAAGTGTCACGGATGTGACGTGATCGATAATATAAGTGAAAATTTATTTTGTCGAGAAATTTATTTCGTTTGGGTAAAAATAATTTTTAACTAACGTATATATTCTTTAATATATGCAACTCGGTATTTTTTTAGGAATTAATGAACACTTTTCATTTACAGGAAATAGTCTATTTTTATTATATGTGCTTTTCATGATCAAATTGATGTCCCTTTAGAGATAAATATTACAACACTATCGTTCTTCTTTATATTTTTTTCACTTTTGTGTTTAGTATTTTATTTTAAATAAAATAAACTCTCACTCTACAAGTTTACAAATATTCCGTAGGTTTCATTGACCATTCTTCACGTACACAGCCTTCTTAAGCTGCTTAATTCTCAAGTTAGATTTCGTAAGTGACGTGCACCGTGTAGGTACTCTAATTAACCCATCAGAAATCAAGAAATATTAGGAAATTGCAATAAACAAAAAATATGCAAAAAGGCTATAAATCGTCCTGCCTAGTTACAGCTGGCTAGTAGACTGTGAAATTAGAACGGTGGAGAGGAACTGGGATCTCCATCCAAGCAAAGGCAATATTAATAACCGAAGCTTGGAAATTAATTAGCAAGCTTATGAAGAATATTATTAAAAGCCTGGGACTAGAGTAATTATTTTCAATTAGTCCGAAGCAAAATTAAACAGGCTTATTACTCTTTAATAACTATAATGAATTTTACATAAATCAATAAAACAATAGGAGGTCATGGTAGATTACAAAATAAATATACCTGCAAAAATTCATGATAGCTTGGTTGCTCCTTACCAGTAATTAGGAAACACGCTTAACCCATTCGAAACGACGATTTTTTTTCGAACACGGTCCCCAGAAGCGAATTTGTTTTTCTTCTTTATATATGTATATTGTTCATTTTCAATAAAAAAAAAGTCCGTCACTCAGAAGCTGCATAACTAAGCACTTTCCTCAGAATTTGGGTAGTGTAGACTGCTTTCCAGAACAATTTGCTTAAAATATCCTACATAAATAAAATAAAAACATGGATAGTTCTCTTTTAATTTTGTAATGAGTAACTGTTCAATTATTAATTTTGTAATTAATTTGCTTCCAGAGTTATGTTTACACATGGTACCAACTACACTACTTAATAAATACAAAAAACTTCATATTTTCTTCTTTTCATCTGACGCAAGAACAGGATACAGTCCCTCTTTTGGTAGAAAGCGCTCTTTTGCGGCGGCCTTGCGAACCTACGTCTGGCAGGCTAATTCTATTAAAATATATTACTAAGTAAACCCCCCTTTCCGATTGACCGATTTAGCTCATTTTTACAACAATTCTTTTCCGTGAGTTGCCTACGACGCATTCCGCGTTTCGTTACAATACAGCAGAAATTACGACCGGTATGAGTATATTAGTAATTTGGGTCCGGAGTAAACCCCCCCCCCTCCTAATGAACCGATTTAGTTTATTTTTACAACACATTTATACCTGTAGATTACCACTACGAATAGCGCGTTTCGTCGAAATATAACAAAAATCACGGCTGGTAGTGGCGAATTGGTATTTTGGGTCCGAAATAACCCCCCCCCCCCCCCCTAATGAACCGATTTAGTTTATTTTTACATCTCACTTTTCTCTCTAGATTACCACTACGAATACCAAGTTTCGTTGAAATATAACAAATAATACGGCTAGCATTGTCAAATTAGTGTTTTGGGTTCGGGGTAACCCCCCCCCCCCTTCCGGTGGGCCGATTTTAGTGGTTAACGAACTCGTTCAATCGTCTGCTAAATGAATGCTATATACCACCTTTCGTGACGAAAAAAACAAAAACTCTGGCCGCTATCGTGTTAACAGACACATATATATGTATATATGTATATATGTATATATGTATATATATATATATATATATATATATATATATATATGAGAAACATGTATTTGTAAATATTGTAAATAGTAATTTAAAAGGAAAATAATTTAAATTTTTATTACTGTTTATTTTGGTTATTTTTTTTTTTTGGAAATAGTTTTCTTTGTTTGTATTGTTCCTCTTATGCAATAAAGGCTTTATTTATTTATTATATATATATATATATATATATATATATATATATATATATATATATATATATATACAATTTAACGGGGGTCATTTTCGGTGTCTACTAGATAGGATCGATAAAGATTTGAAGAAATTTTTCAAAAATTCCGTCATGAGTGCAACCTCAATAGCTACTTTCCTTCGGAGGAAAGTGCTAAAATGGACTTTTCAGTACATTAGACTTTAATGTAGATTTTCACAAAACTATGTTTTTCAAATCGGGCGTTATTCTAGCCCTTTTAATTTTCCCCCCTTCATCATCAAATTTTAACTTCAGCTTCCTAACGATATTTGCTAATAAAGTACGTAAGATTTTATTTATTCATTGAATTATTAGATATAAATTACAATAAAGAAAAAAAATTATAATGGACATGAAAAGTTTTCGAATCTTAGTACATTTTCTAAAATATCTCCAAAAAGGTCGGGGAATCGTGGTGAGTAAAAAGTGATTTTTCGAAAGCTAATCAAATTCCCTACAAAAAATGTTTTAATGTAATTTTTGATGGGGCGATGTCAATCCGAGAAATAAGTTCTTAAATCTTCAAAATTGTTAGTTTTTTTCCATTCAACGGATTCTTGTCTTTGTTTATCTAACGATTTAATTGTTTATTTTTTATTTAATGGCATTTAATAGTCAAATGAGTATTTAAAACAAATAATGTTAGAAAATGAGAAATATATTGGTAATTATGTTTTCCCACGGCAAAAGTTGAGAAGGTGGGGGATTTATTTCCCCTTAGAATACTATCAGTTTCCTGTTGGGGCGCCTTAAATCTTCCTTCTTTGCTTTGATTTATATATTTTTTACGAATGATCAAAAATCTACCAATAACTGCTTCTATTCCTTTACTAATGGCACTAGAGATATGAACGGAACCGCGCTAAGATGACATAGTTCCTGCAAATCGGACTTTTGTTAGTAACATTTTTTTTCTTTACTTGCTTCTAACGTAACTAAAAACGTTCGAAATATATATTTCTGTGAAAATCCGACGTTTTATCTTACAAGGGGAGTGTAAAGCGATGGGGTCACCGAATTGGACCAATTTTTTTCTTATGATTCGAAAAATAGTCGACACGCGTACAAAAAAAAAAAAAAAATTGTTTTACATAATCGACTCTATAGAAGTCATTATTCTGCCAAAATATTCCATATAACTACTTTTAAGAAGTTATCGATTATAACAAAATTTTTTGAGTTAAAAACGGATGTCAGATTCGTTTCTAGCACATTGAAAAACCCCTAAATTCAAATTTTGGGAATATTACAAAAATAAAAAAAAATATATTTTAAATTTCCGGAGGGGGGACCCTTCAAATTTTGTTAAAGATTCAAGAATCCGGCCATATTTCAAAGAATATTTACCCGATTCAAACCAAACTTGGAGGGTCGATAAAGGTCATAATGTGACACATTTCCGTCCAATCGGGGTGTTTCTATGTGTTCTGGAATTGACGTTATAAGCAATAAAGTTTACATTTTATTTTTATTTTGAGAACCATTTTTCGCTAGTACCTTTTGAGATAATACAATAGTCATTTATATGGTTAGAAAAAGGATTCTTTCTTCTTTCGAAAGAATTCAATGACGTAAAAATCGGATTATCTCAAGGGGAGATATTGAATTTCAAAACGTCACATTACTTTTTCGCTTACAAATATTTAGCCTCTTCCAGACTGGGAAATATCATTATTTTTTTTTTTTTTCAATGATATTCACTATATTAGGGTTTCTTGGGGGTGCTAATTTTAAATCTGCTATTATTTTTGGTGTTAAAAAATGTATAATACTAATTTACCTGAAAACTTAAGCATATTTTTGAATGTATTTGATGAAATATAAATTATTGTTTAACGATTATATTTTTCTTTTAATCTAATCTATAAAACAAATGAATTGGTGAAAGAATCATGTCGATATCATTTTCTAAACTCGATATAAAAAATAAAGCACTTTCAACTTATTTTATTTTATTTCTTGGCTCCTAAGGCGCATTGGACGGAACGCTCGGACACGTGTCGATTATTTTTCGATGTAGGATCACCAGAAAAAAATTGGTCCAAATCGGTGGCCCCATCGCTGTATACTCCCCTTGTTAGCCAAATCTAAATTCTTTAGTTGGTAATCACCGCTGGAGTGTGCCTCTGTTAAAATCACTGCAATATTTCAACATTGACAAGACATTGGCTGCATTTTAAGGATTAATATTTATACCAAATTTTTTGATGATTTGGGGATCTGGAAAAATATTATGGAAGGAATGAGAGGTTAGGTCGAACCGATGGAGGTATTTAATATCTGGCTGGTTGGTATTGACATGGAGGGTCCAATAACTCTTCCAACAGGTTTTCATTCTCTGGCCTTCATATTCCAGATTCCCGTCGAGGCGGGACCAATCAAACTAAGGGCTTTCCGTCTTCTAAATTTATTGGTGCAGAAGGCACCGAAAATTGCCGATCATTGTAACCTAGAGATTAAGGTCTATATTGGTCTTGGAACTTTCAGACCAAGGTAGGTGTCAAGGGGAAAAACTTACAAGGAAATATTTCTAGCCATACTAGTTCCAATTTAAGTCTCCTATCTTTTCCAAACACAAAAGGGACTTCCCCGGATGTAGTTATTGCTGAAAAGACCCTTATTGAACAAAGCAGGAACTTAATCCCAACTTTCCAGAACGTCAACATTTTTTATTTTTTGTTTGCCGTAGAACTACTTCTTTGAAAAGTTCTAGTCTAATCAGAACTAGTTTTTCGCCCTGTTTGTCATTTTTCTACAATAAAACATTTCTATCAACAGTGAACGAAACACATTAAAAGTTTATGTTTCAATCTACAAAAATATGCAACACATGTTTTCTTTTCCTTCTATCGCGATGTCCTCCCCTCTACATAGGAAGAAAACCCCATTATGACGCATTCCGGAAGTGCCGACTAAAAATGTAATGTTTCATAGACCACGGAAATAACGGTGGTTCTCCAATGCGAGAAAACGAATTAAACCATTTTTAAGGTGAGATCTGTAACCGTTTATGAAGAACTTTTATGGGAATGGTTTTTCAAACTAATTTTCGGTTTTCATAGTTAGTACCGTTTGATTCAATGTAAATATTATCTAAATGATTAGGAAATATCCTAGGATAGTGTGAAATGAAAATAGTGGAATGTTGTGGCCACATGGACTGTAGTGTAGCTTACATGTTGGAAAAATGTAAGGTTTTTAGCACTTTCCTCCGAAGGAAAGTAGCTATTGAGGTTGGACTCATGACGGAATTTTTGAAAAATTTCTTCAAATCTTTATCGATCCTACCTAGTAGACACCGAAAATGACCCCCGTTAAAATTGATATATATATATATATATATATATATATATATATATATATATATATATATATATATATATAATAGCTGAACCCAAAACACTTATTTGACTATGTCAGCCATAATATTTGTTATATTTCAACGAAACTGTGTATTCGTAGTGGTAATATAGAGAGAAAAGTGAGATATAAAAATGAACTAAATCGGTTCATTAGAAGGGGGGGGGGGTTTACTCCGGACCCACAATACCAATTCGCCACTACCAGCCGTGATTTTTGGTATATTTAGACGAAACTCGATATTCGTAGTGCTAATCCACAGGTAAATGTGTGTTTTAAAAATAAACTAAATCGGTTCATTAGAAGGGGGGGGGGGTTTACTCCGGACCCAAATTCCTAATATACCGGTCGTAATTTCTGCTGTATTGTAACGAAACGCGGTATACGTCGTGGGTAACTCATGAGAAAGAAGTGTTGTAAAAATGAGCTGAATCGGTCAATCGGAAAGCGGGGGTTTAATTTGTAATATATTTGAATAGAAAAGCCGGAAGACGTAGGTTCACAAAGCCGCCGCAAGGAGCGCTTTCTACCACCAGAGTGACTGTATCCTATTCCTGCGTTAGATCAAAATACGATAATATGAGGATTTTTGTGTTTATTACGTAGTGTAGTAGGTACCATGTGTAAACATAACTCTGGAAGCAGATTAATAATTGATCAGTTACTCATTACAAAATGAGAACTATTCACGTTTTTATTTTATTTATGTAGGATATTTTAAGCAAATTGTTCTGGAAAGCAGTCTACACTACCCAAATTCTGAGGAAAGTGCTTAGTTATGCAGCTCCTGCGTGACAGACTTTTTAGTTATAGAATGAGCTAATTAATGGTGCTAAGTCAAATGTAACTAAAATTTAAAGGTAGCAAGCTGCGATATTACAATTGATGACAAGCCCTTGTTGAAATAGGGTTAATAATATGTGAACAGATGTATTAAGTCTTATGAGTATGGCCCTGAAGCCGAAACGTCATGTGAAAAAAATTAATTAGCTAATAAATAAAGAGGGTTATTTAGAGTGGAAATGAATTATACCTCAGAAATTCCTGTAGAAACTCATTAACATGTCAATTCTTATATTTTCTTAAATATCTTGGAAACGGTTAGAAATCCTTGGTAAGTAGAACAGAGCCATTTGAAAGCTTGCTAAATTTTCTACAAAAAATGAAATTTCATGCTCTGTGCAATTGCAAAAATAACAAGCAAAACAAAACTAAGAGACACGGACCAAAAGAACCGCTCGATCTTTTGGTCCGTGTCTCTTAGTTTTGTTTTGCTTGTTATTTTTGCAATTGCACAGAGTACGAAATTGTATTTGTCAATAAAACAGGATAGCTAAAACTAGAAATAATTTTTTGTTTTAGAAATAGAGCTTTCCGGACGGTATTAGAAGACGACGAGTGAATCTTTTCAACCACTGTACTGCTGTTGGTTTCGTTCATTAAAACGTGATTTTTCTCTATTCACAAGACATTTTAATTGTTTGTTTTGTAAATGCATTGCACAGTGTCGATATCAATCGGAGAAATAAGTGATAAAAACTTCAAAAGTGTTAGTTTCGTTGCTGGGAACGGTCCATTGTGTTAAGTTTCCTTAGTTGTTTTTATTGTTCTATTTTTTTTTTTTTTTTTAGCAGAAATATAAAAAAAGTGGTTGTATGAGCGGAATTCAAAGAGGACGCATGCGAAATATTAGCTATATCTATTCCGAGCTTTCCAAATGACATTAGGGATAAAATTTATAAAAACGCCCTAAGATGATGCAGTTCCTGCGGGTCATGCTATTTATTTATCTATCCAATTTATTTACTGAACTCTTCCTAATGCTCCGGCCTTGTTAACAACAAATTCATTAAATGAAAATAAAATTAATGGGAAATCATTAAGACGAGTGCTTTAAAAGCGAGAAGTCTCTAGAAATCGAAAAGTAGACACACCTCCTTTACTCGGCCCTGGTAGACATTATTAGGAAGATGGCGCTAGAATTACAAGCAGCCACGAGCCCGAGAGAGGGTTTTGCGCGGAATGAGGTCATTTCAAAGGAACATGCACGTGAGAAAGATAGCAACATAGAGAATCTACAGCTGAGTATACACGGGATCAAGGAACGTGTGTGTTTGCAGCGGTGTTTGAGCCTCACTAATAGGGCTTATGTTGTACTTTAGTTCTAACAACTTACTTGTTATCCGCAAAGTATTCTGTGCTAACTACTGCTTGGAGTGGCTTTGATATTTTAATTAATATTATAAAGGAATAATTAGTTCATAAGCACAATTGTGGCTAGTTTTTGAGCCTTACCGGTGTAGAACTTTAATTAAACTGCAATGTTCTGCTTAATAATTATTTTTACTATGCTCGTTCTTTTAGATATTTGATTTAATACGAAAAGTCAAAGGATAATACAATAGTTGTTTCGATAGGTATTCAATATCAGAAAATATATGCAGTCAATTAATATGCTTAACGTACTGACCACAGTATCTCCCTAGTGTGCCGTATAGCCATGAATCAGATATCTCTATAGTATCTCTCTCTCTGGGCCCTCGTGTCCTCTTACGGGACTGATTAGAGGAGAATGTCTGGAGGTCGAATAACCGAACGAAAATGCGTGAGGTAGTGATGCCGAGGATAAGAATAAGCCATTTACTTCTAACGCCCGCTCAGTTTAATGACGTGACAAGATATTTGAAGATTCTACACGTCATGTATGACTTACTGCATGAAGGTTTATCATTAATAGACACCACCAAGGTAATAAATATATATACAACATGGGCGTATATAAGGGGGGGGCTGGGGGGCTGCAGCCCCCCCCCCCCCCCCCCCCCCGAAATTTGTATTTGATCGGTAAAAATTTCATAAAACCCTTAAAAATAAATTAAATAAGATCATTTAGTTCATAAAACATATTCTATTTTGGGTGTAATAGCGTTTAAGTTGGCTAAAACTCTTCCAAGATCTAAAATGTTAGTATTCCATACACCGGAAATGGTCTCAGCCCCCCTCCCGAAATTATTTTCTATAAACGCCCATGATATACATCAGAAATTAAAAAAAAACTATTCAAACAGTATTATTTTATTTTCTTCTTATTTTTTTTTCTTACGCTCCTTGAGAAAAGGAATAAAAAAAAAAAAAAGAAGTGTTTCCCTAATGAGGATATTTGTGAAGGATGTTTACACCACTCAATGAAGAAGAGACTGCAACTGAAACACCCGAATTTAGAAAGCAACACCAGAACAAGTGGATAAGCATGCTGTGTGGCCAGCAACCCGATAATGTTGGGCAGCTCACATTATTATTTGTTAATAAAGTTTTCTTCTTCTATTTTTTGAATTAACTTATACTTGTGTTATATTGCTTTTATTGGAAAAGCTTTTAATAGAATCTATTAGAATTAACTGTCAAGAGGTTAATTAAAGATACTTAATCGGAAATGTATACTAAAAGCTTCATTATATTTTCAAACAAAAATTTAAATAATATGAAGTGAAGAAGATATTTAGCGCAGGAATTCGCTGAAAGCGAACAAAAAAACAATTGTCAACCTATTGGCATGGTTAATAGTAAAAAGTAAAATCCTAGGAAAAAAAGTGATTGACATGTCCATTAAAACTGAATTGACATTTTGGAGATCATTTAAAATTCACCTGTTACCTCTATTTATAGGAAATGCATTACACTCCATTTTCAACCGTTTACGACATATTTCACAAAATATATATATATATAACAGTTTTCCAGATATTGAAATGTGACACTTAATGAAATAATTTGGATGCTTGACGGGAAGGTCTTTGAAAATAAGTGTTTCCTTTTATTTTTCTGTACTTCAGCGAAGGACATTAAAATAATAAACTCTCATAAAGAAATCTACATGGGTGGCGAGTCAGTCTTACGGACTCTCAATTCCAAATATTATAGTATACCAAAGCCAAAATTTATAGGTTTTGTTCACGTTATTGAAATGGCCTCACCCAAAGTCGTCTGTGGCGAAATATAGGGGCTCAACCACCCAGCGAATAAAACTACTTTAATGCATGTTTATAAATCTTCATTAAAGGTTTCACTGTTTACGATTTCATGCCTGTGTAGCGAACGGACTGCGAAGTGCTTTTAGTTGGAAAGCTAAATTAAAAACTCCCAGATTTATGAGTATGAGAAGTAGAATGAGTGATTCCAGTCCCGTTGTAGAATATTTTATGAGGGCCATTTTACTACACACGTTGAGGTAGTTTTTAACGTTGGCACATGTGCAAAAAGACGTCACAGAATCCAAAATTAATGTGAATTTTAACACCCACAGTTAATAAACCACGGCATATTTCACGGGGCTTACGTCCTTATTGAATTCATTTTCAAAGGTTCATTTCTAGAAAAATTGACACACCAAACTCTGATTTTGAAGCTATTTCTTCTACTGTCATCGCCTTAACTCATTTGAGAGTGATATCCACTTTTGTGGCAAGACCATTTCTACGCTTCAGGACCGAAAGCCACCGCTGTGACAGCTTTTTACGATATCTAGCAAGAAGTTTTGTAAGCTCTAATTACACATGTATATGCTTAGGTTAGTAAAGCTTCAGATACAAGTGTACCATACTCACATACTTAATGACCAAGATACATACAATGAAATATAGTAATATTACAAATGACCCACGATTTTAATTCCCAACAAAATTGCTGATCTTACAATAATTGTCAACCTATTCATTCCTTTATATCTTTTATTTTTCTCTGTTATTTTTATTTTTGTTCTTTATTCCTTTATTCACTGTTATTTTTATTTTAATTTATGTTCTTTATTCCTTTATTTATTTTATTTTATTATTTTTTATTTATTTATTTTTTATTTTAATTTTTTTTTTCGGTTGGACACCATATTATTAGACAAGTTATTATTATAATCAAAGCCCTATGTTATCACCTATCATCGAATTATATTTAATTTTCAGATCATGACCAATTAATTCATAAACAATTACTTTATTATATTCCTTATTATTATTTATTCTCACTTTTTTTTTATTGTTTTTATTTTTTGTTATTCAATAGAGCACATCACCCTTGTAGCGAAGCTCTCGAAATGAATAAATAAATAAATAAGACTGCAGTTTGGGCTTTTTGAATATGGGTTTTCCTCTGGTAATTGGGGCCTACACATAGTTCGGGTCCCTCTGGATGGCCTTCCTTATGTGTTCAAGCAGTTGGTGTCTACAAAGAGATTATTTTCCGGAGCCATTGTACCAACACCGGGATATTTAACTTGATATTATTTCTAGAAAAAAATAATTTCTAAAAAAATTTAAAATAAAAATAAAAACGTTTTTGAGCCTGCCGTTGACTGGTCCGAAGCCCAGGACGATACGACAACTTTAAAGTAAAGAAAGCAATACCGAAATCTTGTTACGTTAAATGAAGGGCTCAGTGCCAAAGGTGACTAACCCACAATTGGAAATAACTGAGAAAATCGGAATTAAAGTTTAGAAAAAGGTGAAAAAATTAGTGTTGGTGACAGAAATTATTGCAATTGGTCCAATTAAAAATATTTCTGCACCAACACTAATTTTTTTTCACCTTTTTCTAAACTTTAACTCCAATTGTGGGTTAGTCACCTTTGGCACTGAGCCCTTCAAATGTGAGGAGATGAGAATCAGCTATTTTAACACCTTCCTCTGGAACCAGTAGGTATGAAACGGGCTCCGCTCCACGGGTATATAAGGTCGAGCGGGTTGCAATCTCGTAAGGGTTAAAGCTAACGTGATTCATATCAGGGTTTGAACCCAGTTCCTCCTAATATACGTGTAGTTAGCTTATCGCTAGGAATTATCTTCTCACTTTAGATAATTATAATTACTTAGTTTGTTTCACTATTATAATTAATATTACTTAAGTTATTTGCAATAACCTAAAAAAATATGTTTTCTATGTTTAATTAGTACTTAATTAAATGTCATAATTTAAAGAAAAAATAATAACTATAACAAAGGGGTAACTATTTTTCAATAAGGTGTATTTTTTTCTCGCGAAAGTAAGTAGTTGGTGCATCATTTCTAAAATAAGCGCATTTTTTGTGAACTGTCATAGCTTTTACAGAGAAACCATAAACTGTGGTTTAAAACGATTTCCGTCCAAGATTCGGACCATAGATAATTAATAATAATTATACTTGTCATACTCACAAATTTTTATTTTATCTAGGATTCTCTTATTTTATATTAATCTGTTTTTATCTATTTATATATATATATATATATAGACGTTAAAATTTAAAACTTTTTGGTTCCAAGATGTCATTTGGAAACATCCAATATATTTGAGCATTACCAAGAAGTGTTCTGACAGGGGATGCTGATGGGTGAGGAGGCTTTCTTAGCGAGTGTTTACGTTCTAAAGGGTGAGTCCATGCAAAATTTCAAATTTTTCTGTCAAGTGGTTTGGGCTGAACGATGAACGAGGTCAGTGAGTGGAACTAGAATCTTAAAAAATGTAAACCTACTCATCAACGTATAAAATAATCTCCAACTTCTTCTTTTTCAACATTGAATGATTTTGTAGTTAAATTATTACAAAATTTAATTACTGTCTTAAAAAATTACCACTGAATTCTCAGTGTAAATATTGTATATAATACGAAGACAAGGTATAGTTGGGATTCGGCTTGGAGAAAAACGTCAGACTTTCAGGAAGAAATCTGTATTTGGACGTTTCGGCTGCACATTGGCAGCCTTCTTCAGTACTAGAGAATGCCTAGGGGGGAGGGAGGAAGACCTCGAGGACAACTTAGCTAACCATGGTTGAATGTATTTACCCCCCATACATTCAACCATGGTTACCTAAGTTGTCCTCGAGGTCTTCCTCCCTCCCCCCTAGGCATTCTCTAGTGCTGAAGAAGGCTGCCAATGTGCAGCCGAAACGTCCAAATACAGATTTCTTCCTGAAAGTCTGACGTTTTTCTCCTAGCCGAATCCCAACTATACCTTGCCTTCGTATCTCTGCAACGGCTAACTATCTCCATTTTCACTATTGTATATAATGTGTTTAGTTCAACCAAGTTTGCATTAAAATAAGATAATTCCATGACAGTCATTGGGAGTAGCAGTAATGAATTCTATGATTTCTCACAAAGTTTAAATTTATATACTTCTCCATTTTCTGGAAAATTGGCAAAATAAGGACTTGTCCTGGATGAAAAGCTTAGCCAAGCCATTGAGCCAGAAAATAGAGAGTTCCTCAAGGAATGTTCCTCTTCAGGCCGGCTGGGTGGTGATGCAAAATTAATCCAAGATTCAGACCAAAGACTGAAACCATTTCCCCTGAAATTGTCTATAGTTACAACTCATCGTAATTCCAATTGAAGAAATAATTTGTAATAAGTTTTTATAATGAGTTCTCAATTACAGGAATAAATGTTACTCATCCGGAGTGTTGTAAAATACCCGGGTATTTATTCTTAAGGGTAAATACCCAGGGTATATACCCAAGGTAAATACCCAATTTCATAAATACCCTTGTATTTAAGGTATTTAACTAAACCGCAACTTAGTAATCGAATATTGTAAAATGTCATGGATCTTGCCAGTTTAGAGCTATTGCAACACTGAGAAACTATTAAAACAATAATAAATTATAAAATAGGATCACTGAGAGGTTAATAAATAATAAATTATTACTTGAAAATTTGCCATGGACCTTACGACTACCAATAAAACAAGTTGTTTGCCTAAATTTGATACTAGTGTACTGCATTCACAAAAATGTAGCCTCAGCTAAAACTTTGGACTAGGATCATCTCAATTTCTCAAAACACAAATTAAGTTACCTACTCATTGATCAAAACACATGTACCTTTTAAGCCTCTCCACCATAACATGGGACTTATTTCATTATTTTCTTTGTCATTATCTTCAAGACCTTCCCAAACAAAGGATCTTTGCCATAATCCCTCTTGGTCCCTATAGTTAGTCAGCTATGTTTTTTCCGAGGATCAACTGATTTCAATCCCATGCTTTTGCATAACTCACACACAAAACAAATGGAAGAGTTCAACAAGTCTGCAGCAAGATGTGCGTTTCCAACACCAAACTGAATGCGTTTCTCCTATTTAGTTAACACATGTTTTTCCTCCGTTTTTCGAAGAGAAGATTCTGAGCTTCTTGTTGAAAAGTTTTCAGTAATCCTTAAATCTCTTATGAACTGTGTGGATCAAAGGGGCATTTAACTGAATGGCAGTGATAAGTTCGACAATTGGATCAAGGATGTTAACTACTTTCCCAACTCGGACTCAAAACACTCTGTTATCAAGAAGCTACTACCTTTTCATTTCTGGTGAGATTTCCGCTTTCTGTAATGTTGTTACTACTGTATGAGCATAATTTCAAATAATATAAGCAAGGATCACAAACTTAAACTTAACTTAAAATGGATTTGAACTATTATAATAAACATTAAAAATGTTTTTCGCCCTTTTTTTAAATTTAAATAAGTCCTTAATAATTAATTAACCTTCCCCACTGTAAAAGTAATCATGAAAATTCATAGATATACATTAAGTTATAAATACCCATAAATACCCGGACCGACTTTTAACTTTCTTTAAAATATTACTGGGTATGTATTAATGTTCATTACGTTTTTATGATCAAATGGGTAAGTTTCAGTCCTTGTTTGCACCAAAAAATATTCAAAGAAGTTGTATCAAGCTCAAAAACTGAAAATACCCACTTTTTGGGTATTTACCTTCCCTATGGGTAAATACCCAATTTATATTTACCTACCCACTGGGTATTTACCCGCCCCACATCACTGCTCATCCGGTAATAATATTTGTATATGTAAGGGACATTGGGAGAATTACTGATACAGATGGGTATATTGTAACCAAAGCACATTTCATTTTATTAAACAGGCCACAAAATAAAAAAAGTACTCTGTTCCAAATACACCATACATATCGCACTAGTATTTCTAAAGTGACAACTCAAAAATCGGCGTTTTTCAGTTATGACTATGACTGACCTCGAATTACTAGAAATAAACATTTATTTTGTCCCTCATAACAGTTAACGCTACACCTGGTGATGGTCCATCCGAGGTAATAATATCCCGAACCTTTGCACAGCCTCCTCACCCTTGAACAGCATCACCAGAACACTTGTTGGTAATGGTCGCAAATATAATGGGTGTTACCATATGATATCTTGGAAACATAAATTTTTAAATTTTAACGTACACTTATTATTTACAACGAATCGCAAACTGTACCGGTTAAACACCTGTTACTGGTAACCTATAGATAACGGGTTATGTGTAGGTTATCTGTTTGTTGACACTTGTCTGGAGCTCCCCAGTGCCTAGAAACATTATACTTTGATTATCAATTGATAAATAACAGTATGGCAGGCACCGGCCTACAATAAACTGCACAAAATTATGTTGTATCGTTAATTCTGATGATACATAATTTAACGAAGTAAAATAACTACTTATCTGCCGTGACGAGGCACGGGAATTCAGCTATTATATATATATATATATATATCGCAATAGTATTTCTAAAGTGACACAACTCAAAATTCGGTTTTATTCACACCGTTATAGTTATGATTATGAAAGACATGGGAAATATTTCTGTACCAACAATCAAAACTGTATTTACCTAGCAGCTTGTACACCAGAGGGCACTTGTGTCACCCTTTCTGTCTTAAAACTATTCCCTTTACATAGCCAAGAGTGTAACATTTTCAGTTGAGGTTTACTTAGAGTTGTGTCTCTTTAGAAATGCACAATATATATGTATATATATATATATATATATATATATATATATATATATATATACTTGTGAGTGAGTGTGTGTTAAAAGAACAATAAGAATTGTAGTAAGCGGATAAGAAAGAGATAGCGTGCTGAAAGACCATATGTTAGTATCAGACACTTTTACAGGCACCTTCGTGTTAAGAAGAACGACTGTAGGGTGTTACCTCTTCCATATCCTTTCTTCCATTATCTCATTCAGAAAACACTTTCTGCAATGAATATCCCATTCATGGATAGAGATAAGAAAAATCCACTTTCATCTTCATGATATTATTTTCCTTTATACTGGAACCCTGCATTGTCGACTGGCAGAATATCGTCCATGTACAGTCAAATGCTTTCATTGCAAATGAGTCGGACATACTCGGAGGACTGCGTCATCTTAGCGCCTCTATGTATCTGTTAACACGATACTTGCCTGAGTTTTTGTTATTTTCGCAATGGAACCTTATTAGCGCGGTTCCTCCCTATCTCCATAGGGAGAACCCGCTTATGAGGCTGACCTCACGGCGCGACCCGGCCGTGCCGACCAGAAACTTTCTCGTTTCAGACTCCATAGATCACGAAAATAGAGGTGGTTCAAATTTGTATATATATATATATATATATATATATATATATATATATATATATATTTATATATATTTATATATATGCTTGTCTGTTAACGCTCTAGCAAGCTCAAAAATGGTCCGATTTTGATGAAATTTGGTTCAAAAATCTGTCTTCTTATTTGAAAGGTCAAGTTCGTTAGCCAGCAGAATCCGCCCAAAGGAAGATGGCGTTCGGGGCGAAATTCGCGCAAAAAATCGTAATGTTTACGTTTTTGAGTTCATATGCTTCCAGATACTTCTTTTATAGGTTTCTTAACATAGGAAAACGAATGAAACCATTTTTTAGGCGATATCTGTAACCGTTTTTGGGAAAAGTGGAATCAATGTTTTCGCATGTCATTATTTTATTGTGGTACTTAAAATCGCAGGATTCAATTGAAATTTTTTCTACATCTTGGAAATTAATCCCAACTGAGATGTTTGGTTATATTTGCAGTTAAGGAAGTATGCGAAAAAAAAAATTTTGTTAATAGACATGAAAAGTTTTCGGATCTTCATACATTTTTTCGTAAATATCTCGATAAAGGTTGGGAAATCGTGATTAGTGCAAGGCAACTATTCGAATGCTTACTAAATTCTCTACAAAAAAGGTTCTGAAGCATTATTCGATGGGACAACTTCAATCAGAGATATAAGCGCTTAAAACATAAAAAGTATTTGCTTTGTTGTTTTGAAAGGGTTTTTCTATTTGTTTATCTCACTTTTTAATTGGTTGTTTTTGGTTTTAAATTGCATTTATCAGTAAAATTATTATTGTAGTAAAATAAGCTAAGAAACGGTAAAAGGTATAGGTAATACGTTTGGAATAGCATGTGGAAATCAAGATGGCTGTGGCTAACCATGATAGCGTATACATAGGTTTGTTTTGAATTCTCCTATCTATATAACCTTTCTCCTGCTACAACAGAAGTTATCATTACTTCTTATTTTATAGAAAGATCTAACCCACGAGAGAAGGAACTTTTATTTGCCATGAAACACATATTTACAGTTGATTATTACAGTGAAACGAATTTGCTAGTAAAACAAGGAACTTAAAATGACAACGAATTTTCGGTTGTTTGGAATAGAGCCTGTTAGGCAGTATTCGTAGAGTGAGTACGTTTTTAGTACATAATTGTATTGACTTATTCAGCCTTCCTCAAGAATGAGGATTAAGAATTATCCGCTTCTGTATAAGTTGGCTACTGTCAGTTTCCTGTTATTTGTGATGCCTAATCTACTCCTCTTCTTCGAGATATACGGGACCGCGCTAAGATGACGCAGTTCCTGCGAGTCGGACTTTATATAGTATTAGCTTAGGAAACTATAGTCGGCCCGCGAACGAAAGAACAAGGCAGTGCGCACGCGCCGCGACCAGGCCATGGAAGGCCTAGCTCACCTCCAGCCAAGCCCGTTCTGGTTCTTTTGTTTGCGGACGGACTATAGTTCGTGGTCCATCTAGACGAGAGGGGGGGGGGGGGTTCACTCTCCGTATCCAAAAAAGTAATTTTCTCAAACCGGCCGTATTTTAGATTATTAGAAGTTATATTTCATTGAAACTCAGTATTTGTCGTGGTCATATAATAAAAATATATATATTGTTAAAATGCACCATCGGTTCAATAGGAGTTCAAATATTAAGGGGTGCACTGAAGAAGTAGACACAATCGTGCAATAAGAAACTGTCTCAACGAATTGGCTCATAAGCGGTTATAACACCCAAAAACGCAATCCAGCCAAAATACCCGCAAACGCAGAATGGTAATGGACCCCGCACTCATTTCATGCGCCATTGTATTTCCAATCTCATTTGACTAAATCCTTGTAATAACATTGCAATCCAGGTAGTAATTTCAATAAAATTTCAGTAATAATGTGCCCATTAGCAACGCTTCAAATTCCTACCAATATCATAGAAACTTATATACGCATTTAACGTAACTCCCCCCCCCTCTCTCTCTCTCTCGCTATATATATATATATATATATATATATATATATATATATATATATATATATACACACATAAATATATAATATCTCTTCAAAGCTTATTAGATCATCAAATTTATTTCTATTCATTCTAAATTCCCAGCCGTCCAAACATACAAGACATAAGACGAGGAGCTTAACAAGAAGAACCCATGAAATAAGGCATTAAACATGTCTTTTAAATAAACATATATATATATATATATATATATATATATATATATATATATATACACACAAATTTGAACCACCTATATTTTCGTGATCTATGTGGTCTGAAACGAGAAAGTTTCTGGTCGGCACATCCGGATCGCGCCGTGAGGTCAGCCTCATAAGCGGGTTCTCCCTATGGGGATAGGGAGGAACCGCGCTAATAAGGTTTCGTTGCGAAAATAACAAAAACTCAGGCAAGTATCGTGTTAACAGATACACAGAGACGCAGTCCTCCGAGTATGTCCGACTCATTTGCAATGAAAGCATTTGACTGTACATGGACGATATTCTGCCAGTCGACAATGCAGGGTTCCAGTATAAAGGAAAATAATATCATGAAGATGAAGATGGATGTTTCGTGTATCTATCAATGAATGGGATATTCATATATATATATATATATATATATATATATATATATATATATACTCACATACGGGGTAGCCTAGAAAAGCGGGCCACATAAATCCCAGAAAGTTGGAGATATAAACATTTTCCAAAGGAGCAAAGTTATAGTTTTTATGGAGGTCTATGAAATACTGCACTCGGAAATAAGAAAATATCCCTTCTTAACAAATGCTCCTTTCAAGACCAAAAATAGGTCTTTGAATTGAAGGATTCCCTATTTACCCATACATTGCATTAATTTCTTTACCACGATTTCTCAGCAGCTTTTGTGATATTAACACTCCAATAGTCGCGTGAGATCTCTCAGATACACAGCATCTTACGTAGACTGTGTAAGGGGCGCAAGAGCGCGGGTCTAGCTATACCCTTTACTATTCCTAGAGCAGGTAGTGGCTGATGGGTCAGTTCTGACCTGACGCTCCTCCAAGCAGTAACTATCCACTGAAACTATTTTGTATCTCATAGATACCACGCGACCATATTTGTACTTTTAGAAAAGAGGGCAAATTGGTGTCATACGTACCACAAAATAAAAACAACAACAAAATAAACGTACATGATATCAAGTATGAATATGGATGCAGCGATTGATGAAGAAACAGGGGTAAAGAAGATAGCACTATAGCCGAGAGCACCAAAACTATAAACCGATGCCAAATGTTTTGCAAAAACAAGACTACATGGCTTACTCAGTATAAATGCAAGGGGTGCGGCCAATATTTATGTCTCTATCATTGCAAATTATATTGTCCAGATGGATGTAAAGTGGATGATGATACAGAAGACGTTTTTTCATGTTATATATTTCTACAAAATATTATTAATATTTGCCCTAATATTTCCTACTTACTTGTTATTTGTAATTTTCAACTATTTAAGTATGCATATAATAAATAAATAACATACAATACAATCCAAGGTGAGGAATAACCCTTCAAAGTTCAACATATACACTTATTATATAATAAAAGTATATGTTGAACTTTGAAGGGTTATTCCTCACCTTGGATTGTAATATTAAACTATACCCTTCCCTTTTTCACCAACATATTTAAATAAATAACTTTTTCTTGGTAAATTTACTAATTTTTTTATACATTAATCTCCGGTTAAGAGTTTTTGTTCATTCTTAATACGGTAGATAAAGTTATTTACGGTAAATGAGACTGAAACTCAGGCGTATCTCTCAGATACGAGGCGACCACCAATGGTAGTTTCAATGGCGCGACCATTGGAGTGTTAAGGAAAATATACGAAGATCACAAAAATTTTCTTGTCTGTTAATAAAATATTTTATTATAATCCTTACATATATGTGTGCATATTTAAGTTGACATAATTCCTAAAGAATGCACTAGACTTTTAAAAAAAAATCTGACTAGTAATACTGCCAGACTCCAGAGGGAGTACATGGTAATGAGAGGACTTCCTAGCAAGAAGTGCCCCTGAATAGGTGCGATGAAAAGATGAACGAAACATGTCGGGCCTGCTAAATAAAGTAGTATAATAAAGGAATACTGCTTTAACGACCCCATGCCTCCTAAGATAAAAAATAATTTAGACATTTTGGGTCATCTACTAGAATAAATAATATATATATATATATATATATATATATATATATATATATATATATATATATATATATATACATGGAGGTTCTGTAGGACGTAAGTCCAAACCGTGTAGGCAACAATGACCCGTGTGGTTGAATTGCCTTATGAAAAAAAAGAAACGTGTGCGTGACCTAAAGATTTTATCTTCTTGTGTCGCAGTTTGATTTTTTTTTTTTTTTCATTGAAGTTTAAAGGCCAGTCAACCACTATTGTGTCATTTGTGCCTCCTGGTCGGTCCGTTGGTAGTATCGAAAGCGGAAACAGAGCACGACGGCCAGCGGGAGGCGGACCCAGCCAACGTCGAGGAGAGTCCCCCGTGCCAGTTCTACCTTAGTGGCCCGCATCTGGTGACTGGCTGCTAGGTCTATGATAGAAGGTGTGCTTGCTGGTGCCAGGGCAACCAAACCTTCACAGACCGCATTGGGGGGGGGCTCGTCCTCAACCCCAACCAAGCCCATCGCTCCCGCCGACCCACGCGCCCCGCCCCCGCCCCGAACGCCACCAACAGTTAAAACAAAAAATATGTTTAACGAAATTTTGGATAGTTAATGTATTAATAATTTAAAGTTAATCAATTAATAATAGAATACAGTTCGTTTTTTAAGAGAATAATATTTTTTACGCTAGCATTAGACAATTAGTTATTAATTAAATAAATATTTAGTTCTACATATATTTAGATAATATTAAGTGGAAATGTTTATAGGAATTTATTTAAAAAGCCAATACACTTTATAATAATCGTTCATTAGGTAAATGATTTGACTTTATGATAAAGTACAGCTAAACCCAGCGCTAAATTTTGTTTTTCAAATTGGTTGTATCAAGAAAAGAAAAAAGTTTAGACAGATGGACCGAATTATTGCCTAGTAGCTCTCTAAAATGTATCGGGGGACTCAGTCGAACTCGCTCGTCTTCATATGCCCTACTCGCTCGTCTTCATATGCCCTACTTGCTCGTCTTCATATGCCCTACTCGCTCGTCTTCATATGCCCTACTCGCTCTTCTTCATATGCCCTACTCGCTCGTCTTCATACGCAGTTTGATTGTTGGAATCGGGACAGGTAATCTTCCCGTCATCATTCGACAGATGATTCATTACTGACCACATCTTCCTATTTTTCCGTGTATCAGATGCTTGTAATATATATATATATATATATATATATATATATATATATATATATATGTATATATATATATATGTATATATATATACACACACATATACATAACGACATATGAGACCATCTGCTCAACACTATGCCATGAGTATGCAAGCGTACACTCAATCCGGACGCGCTAAAGGTTACCATTCCTGGAAACATTTTTCTTTTATCAGCTGGGATAAATAAAATCATCTCCAATAAAAAACTAACTTTACCAGAATATTTTTAATCTTTAAATTTAACCTGAAAAAAAATCATGTTTGTGCATAATGCGCTATGTATTGGTCCAAATAAAATTGCTTTGTTTTGTTTTTTTCAAAACATTTTTGAAGTGAGCCTCTTTTCAAGAGGAAATTTTAAAAGTCCACACTACATTTTGGCGAATAAGCAAATCACTTGTTATTTAAGTCGTAAGAAAACAAATTTAGACACCAACATACAAAATCGGAACCCTTTTTCCCTTCTTCTTTTCCAGTTATTACAGGAATAGAAGACCCCCCCCCCCTAGAATTACGCAATAAATGCTATAGACAATAGCACATTCGCAAAGTGAACAATTAAAACGAGCAACCGTGCCGTTTACCAATCATACCAATTTTCACAGCCCAGTAGAATTTTCATCTCGGTTTCCGGAAAGCAACATTCAGCGAAAATAGATTTCATTGAAAGGGCAAAAAAAATGCAGGAGAACAAAGAGTCAGTTTCATTTCTCGTTAAATTAATTAAATTTTAAAGCAGGTCATTCATTGTTTCCATTTTCAGTACGACTTACAAGGGGAGTATACAGAGATGGGGTCACCGATTTGGACCAATTTTTTTCTGGTGATTCTACATCGAAAAATAGTCGACACGTGTCCGAGCGTTCCGTCCAATGCGCCTTAGGAGCCGAGAAATAAAATAAAATAGGTTGAAAGTGCTTTATTTTTTATATCGAGTTTAGAAAATGACATCGACATGATTCTTTCACCAATTTATTTGTCTTATAGAGTAGATTAAATGAAAAATATAATCGTTAAACAATAATGTATATTTCATCAAATATATTCAAAAATATGCTTACGTTTTCAAGTAAACTAGTATTATACATTTTTTTACACCAAAAATATTAGCAGATTTAAAATCAGCACCCCAAGAAACCGTAATGGGGTGAATATCATTGAAAACAAAAAATAATGATTTTTCCCAGTCTGGAAGAGGCTAAAAATTTGTAAGCGAAAAAGTAATGTGACGTTTTGAAATTCAATATCTCCCCTTGAAATAATCCGATTTTTACGTCATTGAAATCTTTCAAAAGAAGAAAGACTCCTTTTTCTAACCATATAAATGACTGTTGTATTATCTCAGAAGGTACTTGCAAAAATTGGTTCTCAAAATAAAAATAATATGTAAACTTTTTTGCATATAACCTCAATTCCAGAACACGTAGAAACACCCCGATTGGAACGAAATGTGTCACATTAGGGCTTTATCGACCCTCCAAGTTTGGTTTGAGTCGGGTAAATGTTCTTTGAAATATGGCCGGATTCTTGAATCTTTAACAAAATTTTAAGCCCCCCCTTAGCGATAGTTAAAGTACATTTTTTTAAATTTTTGTAATGTTCCCAAACTTTGAATTAAGGAGGTTTTCAGTATGCTAAAAACGAATCTGACATCCGTTTTTAAATCATATTTTTTTTATAATCGATAACTTTTTAAATGGAGGTAGTATATTGAGTATTTTGGCAGAATAATGACGTCTATAGAGTCGAGTATGTAAAACAATTTTTTATTTAAAAACGGATGTCAGATTCGTTTTTAGCACACTGAAAAACCCCTAAATTTAAATTTTGGGAATATTACAAAAACAACTTTTCTTGGGGTGCTGATTTTAAATCTGCTATTATTTTTGGTGTAAAAAAATATATAATACTAGTTTACTTGAAAACGTAAGCATATTTTTGAATATATTTGATGAAATATAAATTATTGTTTAACGATTATATTTTTCTTTTAATCTACTCTATAAAACAAATAAATTGTTGAAAGAATCATGTCGATGTCATTTTCTAAACTCGATATAAAAAATAAAGCACTTTAAACCTATTTTATTTTATTTCTCGGCTCCTAAAGCGCATTGGACGGAACGCTCGTGTCGACTATTTTTCGATGTAGAATCACCAGAAAAAAATTGGTCCAGATCGGTGACCCCATCGCTGTATACTCCCCTTGTAAGTAGGACTACTAGTTGGATAGTCGACTCACTCTCCGACTTGCTATCCAACTAGCGATCCAACTTGCCATTGAAATTTAGCCCTAGTAGTATCGAGTTCAGACCGAAGATGCCCGAAGGTCAACCACTGACTGAGATAAGTTGGACGACTTTGATCCGACTCCCCCACTCACGATCCACCTCCGTTGCCAGTCGGATGTCTGACCTTCGAGACGTCCCTCTAAATGTCCCGATTCGTCCAACTAGACTTCCAGAAATGAAACAAGCCCATTCACAATCCTTCCGAAGTTGGACCACAAGTCGTACTGCATATCGGAACCTGAATAAGCAAACGTTACTGTAAAAAGCAATACTTCACTTACATTTAAGCGATTTAAGTTCGTTTGCTATGAATGTTCATAAGTAGAAAACATGACTGAATAATATTATAAAGTCAAGGAATGGTTGGGATTTGGTTAAGAGAAAAAATCAGATTTTCAAAAAAAAAGCTATATTTCGAACGTATGCTCTTTGACAGCGTTCTTCAGCAACAAATGCCTAGTTGACGAAGGAACGATAATCTTTAGGTGACTCTGGATAAGTGTCATATAAGCCCACAATTATCCAAGATCACCTACAATATGTCGTAGTCTTTCTCCATCTTCTAGGTATTTGTAGCTGAAGAGGGCTGGTTTCGAAAATTTCAAAATATGGATTTTTCTGAAAATTGAATGTTTTCTTTCTCTGCCATACATTAACTCCTTATGACCTCAACGGCTAACTATCTGAATCTCGTTAGAATAATTTTAATTGGGGTCTCCCGTGGTCTGGTGGCTAGCGCGCTAGATTCATAAGCGGGAGATGGTGGGTACGATCCCCACCGGCTCCAGAAATATTCTTATCTCAGGGCTCGCTGAGAAAATTCCTGGCTGCACCCTGGAGGCCGGCCGGCGCTAATGGCCAAGATTTTTCGATGAACCGTAAAAAAATAATAAAAAAAAAATAATAATTTTAATTTTAACGTCCATTATAATTCACTAAGAATTTTAGGAAGGCTTAACTATAGGTCAACACTCTTTTCTAGCCAGGATAGGGCTGATGCTTTTTCCTTTTTCCAAAGAACCATCCATGCATTTTTAGCATTTCAGGAACACGTTTTACATTTAGGAACAATAAGAGAAAGAACAAGAAAGATGTTTATTGCCTATCAGTCACTGTTCCGATTCAGGACCGTCGCGGGCAAAATCGCCAATCAAAAGAAGAAAAAAAAATCTTTGAGATGAAATTACTTTTTGACGGTTCGGTGATTAAAGTGGTACTAAAGGTTTTAATAATGTCACCGAACCGTCAGGAAACGTATTTTTGTTTGTGACGTGACTGGTGTGTGCGAACAGAGCTTTATTTTTTTTAATGAGAAAACGCCCATTCTTTGATTTTTATTGGTAGTATTTTGAAATGCTTGGACTAAAATGAGTTCATACGTAGTAAGGTCCATAAGTTTCCGGCCTATCCTGCTTCCCCTCCTTCAAACGTGCCGGGACCTGCACGCCTATGCAGGTCCATGCCTGCTCACTCCATACCCATCGCCCGCACTTCCTCAGTCTTGTCAGTCAGTGTCCAGCCTTGAAGGAAACTCCCCATTTTTACAATGTTCAAACTCGAGTACCGTGCGGTAGTTAAATTCTTTTTTAAAGAGGGTCTTACACCTGCGAAAATTAAAGAGCGCTTGGATTGTGTACACGGGCAGTCCTCCGCCTCGTATTCCACAGTGAAAGAATGGGCAAAATTATTTAAGTTAGGGAGAGGAAGTCTAGAAGATGACCCACGTCCCGGTCGCCCATTGGAAGCTGTCACTTCTGAAAAAATCCTTCGTGGGAGGCGATTTAACACCAACGAAGAGCTCCAAGCAGCAGTGGAAGAACATTTTTTTAACAAAGAAGAAAATGATTTTTTTCATGGTATAGAAATGTTGCCAAAGCGTTGTATTAAGTGTGTTGAACTTAGAGGGGAACATATTGAAAAACAGTAAAACCAGTTTTTTCTTTCACCTTTCCTTCTATCCCAAGCCGGAAACTTTTGGACTTTACCTCGTATATATGAGGATGAATGAGATAAATTGGTTTGCCTTGTAGCCATTTTCGCAGGAGCAAACGCCAGAGAACATATAGCGTAACTAATAGCAATTAATGTTATTAAAAGTATTATTCATATCAATTACAGCAGGAGGTTGAAAAATGTAGGTCCAAAGGTAATAGTGAAGGAGGGAAGACTTCCTCCTACAGGCGATGAGGGAAGAAATCTACAGGAGACAAATGAGACAGATGTAGTGGAAGTCCGGAACGAAGTGTAGCTATTGAAGAGAGACCGAGTGAGAGAAAGAGAGAGTGAGAGAGAGTGAGAGAGAGAGAGAGAGAGAGAGAGAGAGAGAGAGAGAGAGAGAGAGAGAATTTGTTAAAGAGAAAGAGAGTGCAAGAGAGAAATAGAGATATTGTGTGAGAGTGAGAAAAGTTGAGAGCGCGAGAGTGTGTGTGTGTGAGAGAGAGAGAGAGAGAGAGAGAGAGAGAGAGAGAGAGAGAGAGAGAGAGAGAGAGAGAAAGAGAGAGAGTGAGAGAGTGTGTGAGGGAGAGAGGAGCAGATGGTATTTGTGCCAGTGTCCGATAGAGGTCTCCACCTGTGATTTACAGCACATGGCCCTCACCCCTATTTTTTCAGTTAAGCCCATCCTGGCCGGTTCAGGCCTGGAGTGGGCGTGCACCAAGCTGATTTTTATCCCCCACCCCGACGATACTCCAGCCTCGGGAAATCTGTTCCACTCCAATCAACCTTCAGATTTGTTTCTTCTGGTTTCATGAGATATGTTCTATTTCCCAGGAAACGGTAAATAAAATTGTTGACAAGATAACACAGGATTTAAACATATTATTTGGAGGTCCGGTGGCCGTGAGTATTAAGGTGTGAGCACTTAACACTCCGTGCCAAAGGTCGTGGGTTCGATTCCCACTATGGGATGGAGGCTTTTCTTTAGAAAAAAAAAAGGAATCAGCCCTATCCTGGCTAGAAAAGGAGGCTAACCTATAGATAACCCGTCCTGAAATTCTTAGTTAGGTAGGTAAAAAGGAGTCAACGAATGGCTGAGGTATGGCTCAGAGAAAACATTCGATTTTCTGACAATTAAATATTTTTAAATTTTCGAACCCTACCGACTACATCTTTTAATTGACCCTGGAATAAGTTTAGTCTTATGCATAGTCACGGAAAGGTTTTGCTTCTTTCTTCCCTAGGCATTTGTAGCTATTTATAGATTTTTCTGAAAATCCAAAATTCCGATCATTTCTGCGTCGCTTAACTACAAATGACGTGTAGAATAACCCCCTAAAGTCATAACATCTCAATACAGGACGCCCCTTATAATGTTAGCACATCTTATTTCTTTGAAGTATTTTATATATTTCACTAGCTGAGTACCCGATATTCGTCTCGGCTGATAAGTAGTTACTTCATTGCGTTAAATGATACATAATCAAAATTAACGCTACTAATATAAGTTTGTGCAGTTTATTATAAGCACGTTTCCCGACAGACTTTAAGTTATTCATCAGTTGATAAGTAATCAAAGTATAATGTATAATGTTAACATTTATTTATTTATTATTTAATAAGTTGTAGCGGCTAGGCGATGCAACTTTTAAAAAATATTACATGAACATGTATAAAATAATACAAGAATGTTAAATTTGTTTCATCTAAAATTGTCTAGAATGTATGGTATTAGTATTGGTTTTGTAATAATGGTCTGTGTGTCTGTCAATAAGGTTTTAGTATTTGGCCGTATGTTGGTAGTGAATGTAAGTATAATTTTCATTTTAATGGAATACATAACATCTTCTCTTTTCTCTCTTATTTATTTTTTTTTTCTAAGTTGATGTGTTGTTGCTAATTAAGTCATAGAGGTCATTTTATAATTTGTCAAGTAAGTTAGTCATCTGCAGGTAGTTAAATATTTGTCCTATATATTGGCTCCTATCACCTAGTAGTTCTGTCATATTGTACGGTAAGCCATAGTTTTGTCTAAGTATACATTCTGTCAGTAGTTGTTTTGTGGTCAGTGTTGAGTTACAATGTTCACATTTTGGTCTGTCCTGTCTCGTCATGAGGTGTAAGTGTGTCAGCCGTGAATGGCCGATTCGTAAGCGACATAGTACAACTTCTTCTCTCCTGTTGTTTCTTTTGCTTGAAGGCCATTCACCAACTGTTTGTTTTATTTCTCTGAGTTTGTTCTCTGTCATCATGTGCCAAGAGTGCTGCCAGTTTCCTGTAATTAACCTTGTGGCCTCAGCTTGCAAATCTTGTAATGTATCATTGTGTATATAGTGATTGTTTTGTCTTGCTGTCGTCCGTGCAAGTACGTCAGCTTTGGTGCTTTGTCCTAAGTCCTCGTGTCCTGGGAGCCAATATATAGTTATTACTTTAGTCGTCTGATGTATCCGTTCAAGTATATTTGTAATTATTGGATTTGGATTGTATATGTCTCGTAGTCCGTATATTGAGCTAAGTGAGTCCGTGCAGATTGTTATTTTATCTTGTTCCACGTCCTGTATATTGTCCAAAGCGAAGGATATGGCATGCAGTTCCGCTGAATAGATACTTGCAGTGTTCGATAGTTTCATTTGTACAGTATTTCTATCCAGTACAGCGGCTGCGCCTACACCTTCCGCCGTCTTTAATGTTAACAAAATGATAACGAAGAGATAACCTGTTTTCTATAGGATATCAGCAACAGGAGCTCAACCAGTACAAGTTAAAATTCGTTGTCAATAATAAATGCACGTTAAAATTTAAAAATGTATGTTTCCATGATGTCATTTGGAAATACTCATTATATTTGCGAGCATTACCAAGAAGTGTTCTGATTGTGGATGCTGATGGGCGACGAGGCTGTGCAAGGGTTTGGGATATTATTACCTCGAATGGACCATCAGCGAGCGTAAACTCTATGAGGGACAAAATCACAGCTTTTTCTAGTAATTGAATATCTTCCATCATAGTTGAAATGAACCGCAAATAAAAATAATGTTATGAAATAGACAGTACGGTAACAGCTGACCTGTTATCGTTCTAACAACGTTCTGCTGCCAAGGCGTGCATGCTCTCTTTAAAACCTACTAGAAATTCAAACTTCTCTAAAAATACTTAAACATTTGAATATCAACAAATCCATTCATAGCGAGTGTTTACATCCTTAACCCTTTCGTTGCTCTGAACGAGTTAACTCGTGTACGAAAAGCAGTGCCCCAGCCGCTCCACACGAGTTAACTCGTGGCCAGTATTAGCCCCGTCAGTCGCTTCTCCGGCCTAGTTCTATTATCTCGCATAAAATCAGTGGGACCTAGCGATATTAAGGATGGTTCGTAGGTTCATTAAATCCACGGAATATTATAATTTTTAATTAACTAATGTGTTTATACAATAACCATACTATGTAAGATATTATAATATATTATCTCTGAGACATCTAAAGAAGCCATAATGAAATGATGAATTCAATATAATTTTCTGAGCATTTCTAGGATCTGTAATGACTAATAATTTTTCTCTAAAGGTTAAAGTAGCAGTTTTTTTTGTTTACGGCGCATCTACTTCTAGGTCATTAGCGCCGACATCCAGGGTGCAGCGAGGAATTTTCCCAACGAGCCCTGAGATGAGAAAATTCCTGCCGGAGGTGGGGATCGAACCCACCATCTCCCGCTTAGGAATCCAATGCGCTAACCATTAGACCACGGGAGACCCCGTTAAAGTAGCAGTGACTTTATTTCTCAATTATCCTATAATTGCTAGTGATTTTATTATTTCATCAAATCTTCTTCGTATAATAATTGAAATTTTTCATTGTGCAAATCTATTTGTGTCTATAAAAAAAAAAAAAATGTAAAGTCCTACAAGCGCCATTGTTATGCAAAATTATTGAAGCTGGCACACCTCGCCGCCAATTTGCAGTGTCGTACTCAGATTTCTCTCTCCAGCCGTATTGTTGCTGTTTATATTTTTCAGTCACTATTAGTGTCTTGTATAGTACGGTTGGTATAGACAGCCTCCTTCGATATGAGTGACGCTGCACCTCGTTTTCTCAGAGAGAGGAAAGAGTCCAACGGTACTGAAGTAGAGATGAGGAGAGATTGGCGAGCGTACGGGGGGATATAGACGGAAAAGCATCGAGCGTACCAGGCGCTGCAAGTAGCTTCATTCGTCAGCAAAGAAAGGGTTAAAGGGAGTCTCCATGCAAAATTTCAAATGTTTCTGTCAATTGGTTCGGGCTGTGCGATGTCAGGTCAGTGAGTGAGTGGTATTGGACAAACATATAGTATATTGTTGTAGTTGTATTTTTATTGTACATACGTCGTGTATAAATATTATACACTCTACTGAATCCCTTGAGGGTATAATTATTACAGAACTAAACCACAAAGACTCACTTCCAAAGATCAATATCTTTTGAGAGCGTCCTTTGATAATATGTATCATCGAAAATAAGTAAGCCTATCATTCAAAAATAGTTATTCCTAACCGTCGTGAAGTCCGACATTCGCCCCCATAAAGTACCTATTTGAGCAAACGAAAATAGGAAATGAAACAAAGTCTATTATCCAAAAATTGTTGGCTAAATCGGATTTCCCAACGGTCACGAATCCTCTCCTATAGGGTAAGAAAAGCCATTTTCCTTTCCCTCCTTATCTACGGAATACATGCAATCCTTGGCGAAACCAAAATGGAAATACAGCCGAAATTCGCTTTCTTATCTGCGGGTAAACAATGGAGTCGATACAACACTTCAGTCCGTGGTATTACATATCAAAAAAGATAACTAAGGAAAAATTTAATATCAATAACGGCGGATGTTTAATTAAATATTCCTATTTCGGTAATTAATTAAAATTAATGTGCTTGAGCATATCCTAATCAAAATCTTATTTTAAATTGTTGTGATGGAGATAGTTAGCCGTTGCAGTGACACGAAGACAAGGTATGGTTGGGATTCGGCTAGGAGAAAAAAACCTCAGATCTTCAGGAAGAAATCTATATTGGACGTTTCGACTGCACTTTTGCAGCCTTCTTCAGCTAAAAAATATATAAAACTTATAAGTAAAAAAACTGTGTGAGTCTTTCTGAATTAAAGTCTCCATGGGCACAAAACCCAAAAGTTGGCACTTTTGGTACTTTTGGGTATCCAAAGTTTTCCATTTTTGATTTTTGCAAAATCTCGAGATCTCTGGTTGAAAGGATTCTCAAGCCATTTGGCCAGTAAAAAAAAATACCTATCAATTATTTTTCGAAGACCTTTCGAACGACACCACATTCAACACTTCTACCCCCCCCTCCACCCACGGGAGTGGGGGGGAAGCATTTTTTTTGTAATTATCGTCTATCCATTTTCATTTGAATATCTTTTCGACGGCAATACACTGAAACCTTGCCTCGCACCCTTACCCCACCCCCACCCCAAACCCCAACCCCACCCCACCTCTAGCTCGTATGCTTCAAAAAAAGGCCTTTTTTCGCAAAAAAGTGTTCCATTAGCAGACTTTAACATTAGTGGCCCTGAAAAGGGCCGCTTTTTGTCTCTTAGACTACTCTCAACTGTTTTGACTTTTCGTTTGCTATCGATCAGCTGCATCTAACGTATGATTCAGCTAGTAAGAAGTCGGATATTTGATGTTTGATGATTACGAGCATATCCCAAGGGGTTGGGGTGGGGTAAGGGTGTGGGGCAAGGTTTCAGTGTATTGCCGTCGAAAAGATCTTTAAATGAAAATGTATAGACGATAATTGCAAAAAAAAAGCTTCCCCCCACCCCCGTGGGTGGGGTAGGAGTGTCAAATGTGGTGTTGTTCGAAAGGTCTTCAAAAAATAATTGATAGGTATTTTTTTTACTGGCCAAATGGCTTGGGAAACCTTCCAACCAGAGATCTCGAGATTTTGCAAAAATTAAAAATGGAAAACTTCGGATACCCAAAAGTACCAAAAGTTTCAACTTTCGGGTTTTGTGCCCATGGAGACTTTTGTTCAGAAAGACTTTCTCTATCCAACGAGCATAGTTTCGTTCAATTTGACCGAAAGCCATTTTCCATTAGGAAAGGGCGGGGTCCTTTATTGTCATGATGTATATACTACGACCATTTCTACCTGTTTTTTTACTTATAAGTTGTATATATTTTTTAGCTGAAGAAGGCTGCCAAAGTGCAGCCGAAACGTCCAATACAGATTTCTTCCTGAAGGTCTGACGTTTTTGTCTCCTAGCCGAATCCCAACCTAATCCTTCGTCGAGTTTAAAATTAATTAAACACTAGGAACTGCGACGGCGGGATTCCAAAATAAAATGCAAATATGTTCTTTGATTTGGAAAGCTTAGAAACGAATATTTTGATATTTCGACTTCAATAGAGCGAAAATTTAACTGAAAAACATATATTAACTGACTATCAGTTAAGGCTTAACTTGCACAATCCACAATATCTCACTGATATAATATACTGAAAGGAGCCATAGTACTGATGCACTACACAAGACATTTAAAAACTATTAAGATATACGATAAAAACATAGAAATCAGATAAGACTTGGGGCTAGTGCGAATACGAAGGGCGAACTTAACATTCAGTCAAATTATTTTGGCCGAATCTGGACGCTTCAGAGAATCTACAGGTATATTTTTCATGTTGAGTTCGCCCTTCTTTCCCTCTCATAATACAGAGATAATGAAAACAAGCTGGTTGGAGACTGCCATAGGAAGGCGGATACGAAAGGCCTACTCAACACTACCCACCCGCTGCATAATATAAATAAAATGCTCTTTTCGTTGAAAGTGAAGTTTACCATAAGGGTGGGTTTACACTTGCTAGTTATTGCAGGAAATTTATATCTGACAGAAATTGGGACTTGTGTAAACCATGAGCAATTTACGTCTGAGATATATATTTCTATCACGAATTATAAGTGTCGACACTTCTATATCACCAGGTGTAAACACAGATTTTTACGAGAAGAATTTAATTTCAGGGATAAATATCTTGGTTACTAGCTGTATTGTCGACACTTCTATACCAACAGATGTAAACACTGATTATTTGTGCTTTTGGTGAATTTATTGCAAATTAGAACAAATCCAGAACTGTCCTATACATATCCATGACATAAATGTGGTGGAGCTATTCCTGTCAGTATGTAAACCTTCAAGAGAATATCTATCCGACACCTGATATATATTTCCTGCGAGAAGTGTCAGATGTAAACGCACCCTAATTCCTCGTCAATTATTATATAACTTGAACAATAAGACATCCCACAACGAAAAAATGTTTTGAATATACTCTTGTGGAGTACGCCTTTATGGAAAAAATATTCAAACGCATTTTTCGGATAACTACCTTTCGTTGAGTTCGCCCTTCGTTCCCTGCAACGCCTCAAATCGGGCCATTTTCGTGCTCGATACAGCATACAAACACACGCACACAAAGATTTGAAAATTAAAGTAACGCCGCACCGTTAAAGATTATTTTCATTATCTATGAGTTCTGACATGTCTATTCGACATTACCGGATTCCCTCATGAGTTCACAACATGGCGAGGGAGAGCAATCTTGCAAATAATGCTAAATAAGATATATATGAATGGCATGAAAAAATCGTTTTGCATTAAAATACAACGCGCCTGAGATTTCAAGGAATTTTCAAAGAAATACATCAAATAATCAAGCTTCTTTCATGAGGTAAACCTCATTCTTTGTTGGAAAATATTTACAATAGCTGTTGTTGTTATGTTTTGATTAAGTCTCCTATTATGTAAACATTCTCGAAAATATTTACATCAAGCCGGCGAAGTAAGGATTTCTCGCCTGAGGAACTTTATCTCGCTGCCAAGTTTCTCTTAAGCAGACTTGAAAAGTACTTTCTCATAACTTGAATCATACAAAAGGCTCTGGATTTCTAAGTTTTAATACATAATTATCAAACTTTCTCTTCAAATAAGAGAATAATAGGATTCCAATTACAATTAATATTATGTAAAGATATTTTTATCCTTTTAATTAAGCAGCCCACACGTAAAATTACATTAATTTGGTTAACGAATATTTATATGTTCCTAGGCGTTTAAATATAGTATCTAACAAAAATTGCGAGGGGGCACAATGCCAGGTTGGGATGAAAGTAGTATTAATAATTCAGAAGAAAAAGTAAAGATAAAAAGGAATTAAGAAACTAATTAAAAAAAAACTATAATATAATTAACAGTAAAATAACAAAATAGCTGCGTGGTACTACACTGCTTAATAAATACACAAAAACTTCACGTTTTGTCTATTGATGTTCAAAAGGAATGGGGGTGGAGTAACGCAGGAATCCATATAAAGTCATATCAAATCAGAGGCGCTCCTAGTGGGAGCTTGCCAATTTACATTTGGCTGGTGAATTCTATTCAAACATAGTACAAACCACTCCTTCCGAAAGACCGATGAACTTCATTTTTACAGCATTTCTATCTTATTAGGTACCAACGAAATATACCGCGTTTCGGTATTAGCAAATTAGTAATTTGGGTCCGGTGTAACCCCCCCCCCCTTACCGATTTAGTTTATTTTTACAACACAATTTTATCTTTAGATGGCCACAATGAATACCGAGTTTCGTTGAAATATAACAAAAATTAAAGCTGGCACTGGAAATAACTACTTTGGTTCCGAAGTAACCCCCCCCCCCCCCCCACTCTCCAGGTGGAGAAATTATGCTGGTTAATGAAATCTTTCAATCGTTTGCTAAGGGAAAACAGACGCCTATATATGTTGACAGGGGTCATTCTTGGTATCTATGAGGTAGGATAGATAAAATTTTGAAGAAATATTTCAAAAATTGTGCAACTTCAAAAGCTACTTTTCTTCGGAGGAAAGTGCTTAACGTTCCCATGGGTTATAACATCAAAATGTGAATTTACCGAAAAATAGAATAAATTTGTCTCTTTAACATAATGTATCTTCAAAACCACTCGGCGGAATCAAAACGGTTTAGTACTCAATGTACGCAAAATTTAATAATCTAAATGTTTGGGAATTGGTCACTTTTCGATTAAATGCAGATGATGTTTCCGAGAACTTTTAGTAAAACCGTGAGTTTAAAACAAGAAAATTAGATATTTACTGCGAAAAATTTCATTTTAAAAAACTTCTGAGCCAAGCTAGTATCATGATGTAGGGAAACCATTATGACATTAGCTTAGCTCAGAATTGGGGAAAATTTTTGTTATTTGATGCCAATTTGAATACGTAAAACTTCCACCGACTTTTTCGAAGCAAATATATAATTTTCTTGGTCTATAGGCTACATAATAATTATTCTTTAAGGGGTACCTAACTAATTTCTACCCTGTAACCTTTTTTTTTTTTTTACAATTTTTTTCATGGTCTAAAATTCTTCCTAAACTAATCAAAAATTATATCCAAGAGTGTTTATCTGTAGAACAATTTTTTAAACGCGGAAAAAATACGATTTTCCCGATGCCGAGTGAACGCATGCTGATTTGAAGATAATTTTTTGAGCGAGCTTGGATTGGTCCCTTTTTAATTGTTAAGTTTTTTTTGTCCTCCTTCAATAAATTTCAAAATTAAACCCCATTTTTTTAATCTTTATTACAAGAAAGTATGAAAAAAATTAAATAGAAAAAAGTTAATATTTTAGAACGTTAAACTTTAAAGTCGTTTTCTCAAAACCATGGTATTCAAATCGGGCGATACTCTGCCGTCTTCAAAAAAAAAAAAAAAGGGTTTCCGTTTGTCAAAAACAGCGCCGCCATTTTTTTTTTTTTATGAATTGAATCATATTTTTTGGATACTTTAACATCCCATATAAAACGTTTGATATAAAGAATTGAATAATATTGTTTTATTTGTTATTTATAAATTCAAGAAAATTACTTTTATTTTGATCGCACAAGGTAGTATTACACCTCAACACGTTGGGGCCCATCGTCGTGGCATATGCGTCAAAGAGATGTGTTCTGCGGGCCCAGCGCCGTGGCATATGCGTCACAGAGATGTGTTCTGCGGGCCCAGCGTCGTGGCATACGTGTCATCAGATAGCTTGGGGTTATTTCTATCCCGCTACTCTGAGCCTTGTTCTATACGCTTCGTATTAGCTTTGGAACCTCATTACGTTATTCCCGGTTAGTTTTGCGGGTCTGGTGTCGTATGTTACTAAATCCGCCCGAAAACTTTCTTCAGCGGGCCCGCTATCGTGGCGTATTTTAAATCTTAATAAATTGTAATTAATGCACTAAAAGTACTTCATTTTAAAAGTTTCTTATTTTAAAACTTAATAATAAAACTTATTTATTTTTTTTTAAATGTTTTCCGAAATAACTAATAACGACTTGGGCCCTGGTGGAAATTCTTTTCGAAGCCAACCGTCCTGAAAGTGTTAAACAGAGCAGTGTACACAATATTTACATCATAACACGCAGGTGGTATGCATTTATAAAGGAAGAGCGTCCGTCGCTCACGGCCTGGAGGTGTAATGATGATGGGGAAGGGGTGCCGATGATGTGTGAGGGTGGACAGATAAGGGTGGGACAGCTGCTCCGGATTTATGAGGTCGTTATCCACACCGCCTCATGAGAGCGGGTCTCATAGTCAGCAGGACGCCTCGTTGTAGGCAATGGATCGAGAGGTCCACTAGTAGGGGAATAAATGCCACTTCGTAGAGTATAGGACTGTTTTCTGATTTGAAGCATTTTTTTTTTTCAGCTAATAACTGGAGACATCCTCATGTTTAAAATGAGCAGTAAACGTATGCTTAGAAGAAGTAATAGCTCTTGGAAATTCAAAATTATCAGTCAATTAATTCATAATTTATACAAACAAAAAATTAAAACGGATACAATTTCGCGGAACGTTAACATCGATCTTAATCTCAATAGAGACGAAACAAGCTTATGAGGTTGACCTCATGACGCGATCCGGAAGTACTGACTACAAAATTTAAGTTTCAGAACCCAAATATCCAAATATATAGTGGTTAAAAAAATAATATATATATATATATATATATATATATATATATATATATATATATATATATATATTTGTGTCTGTTCGCTCTCCCACAGGCTCAAAAATGATCCCATTTTGATGAAATTTGCTACAATAATCTTACGTTTAATTTGAAAAGTCTAGTTCGTTCACCAGTTGAATCCGTCCAACTAAACATGGTAATACACTGCATAACATACAGTCTTCTTTTTCGTACATAGCTACTGCGCATGCGGAAACACCAGCGGACAATGTTTTTGACACTTTTTGTAACTTTTTTTTTTTAACGTCATCGCTAAAGTATATTTATGTTCGTACATGGTCACCGCGCAAGCGCCAACACCAGCGGTTTCGTACGTGGCCACCGCGCATGCGCGAACGCCACGGTTTCGTGCATGCCTACTGCGCATGCGTATAATGGGCTATAGCTTGAATTTTATCAAGATCTTTATTTCTTGCCGTATTTTAATAAGCAAATAGGATATTCTGTATGTTTCCTTTAATTTTGCTTGGATCCTGCTTTACCCGGATATCTGTAAGATGAATGGGAGAAATACATTTTTGACTGGAGAAACCTAATCAAATAAAATATTGTTTTGGGGGTTTTGTTGTAGTAAAAAGATCCTTTTATAGCAAATTCTTGGTGGTCTATCATTGGGCACTGATGAAATCTATTTATCGATTTTATAATTTTGTAGAAAGACATGGTCGACTCCTACATCCAATCGAATCATGTAGTTTGGAGTATTTCGAATTAGTTTAAATAAAGTCTTGATTGACCCAGTTTCTTCTTTCACCAAATGTTTTAAAAACCTCAAAGGCCAAGAGATCTTCTATATTTGCAAACATATCCAGTATGGCATTAGAGTTCATAGCTTTGTGTTGATTATTAACCAAGATAGATAGAGCCGTCGACACACTACTGAAGTGCCAATGTTGGTCTTCCTAGACCAGTTTCCCCCTAAAGCTAATCAACTAGTGACCTTATATGCCCTGTTTGTTGCGGTTGATAAATATTTAACCGCATACTCTCTCATACTCCCGCATCCACAATAACCTCATCGCCGTCCTCACAAATTCATCTCCTTAATTACCTCATGGACCCTGAGGAGCAAAATACTGTTTTCTAAGCTGTTCACTTGACCGTGCGCAAATTAAACCGCTTTAATATTCCAGGGATCTCTTTGAACACGAGAGTGACTACAAAATAACTAGCCGTCCACAGATCAACTTAATCTAGCCAGTACTATGGTAAAGGAAGACCACTTTGTCAGTTCCTTTACTATGGTAAAGGAACTGACAAAGTATCACCACACATTTCATAATTGTTCCAGTTTTAACTAAAAAAGGATTGTCTGTAATTAATAATATTTATTAGAAGCAATACTTTTTGAAAAACTTGGAAGAGAGAGAGCGAATCACGAAATGTGGATTTCCTTGAAATCGGACCTTGAATTTTCCATAAAAGATGGAGCAATTCACTTTAACTTGAAACTACCAGAGAACTAAAGGCGAACCATAGAAATAGAGAGAAGCGTCGTGTTACCTACATGTTTCTGACTCGGAAAAAAAGTCGTTTCTTCCGATTTGCCATTTCTCTTTCTAGGTCCTGGTATAATTGGTTGTGTTATTCGAAAAAAATGAGGAGTATCGTGAAAAAAAACCCTGATGCTGCCACGCAGAAACTATATACATGTAAGCAAACATGGAATAGTTGGGATTCGGCTAAAAAGAAACCTGAATACGATGTTTGTAAAAAAATCTATGTTCAGGACGTTTTGGCTACCAAAGAGTAGCCGAAACGTCCTGAATATGGAATATCCCAACTATTCCATGTTTGCTTATCACCTTGGCGGCTAACTATCTAATCTTCATGATATATATATATATATATAAACAGTCCCGTATCAGGCCAGGAGGGGAAGATACTTTAGAGATATCTGATTCGTGATCACACGTCACAATCGGGAGGTAGGGTGGCCAGTATTTTCCCTTTTGCAGGTACCCCTTACTAACTTAATTAAAGGCTGGATTGGCCGAGGGTCGGTCCGGGTGGCAGAATCCAACCCATGAACGAAGACACTAGAAGATAAAGATAGTAAGTGATTACACATGATTTGAACTCAGGTCTTCCAGCATATTAGTCCAATCCCCTATCATGCAGCTATCTTTGCCCCCATATATTTATTTATAGGTATTTTCGTGATCCATGAGATCTAAAACGTAGACATTTCTCATCGGCACCTCCGGATTCCCTCATTGCGTCAACGACATGAGCGGGTTTTTTCCCCATAAAGGCACGAAATACTCGCATTGACAGAAGTCATTTCAAAAGTCATTTTATAATGTCGGGCTATTGGAATAGCCCGACATTATAAAAGTAAAGATAATAATACGCTACGACGTCCATTCAGCAAGAAAAGTTTGAAAACTAAACACAAACAATATTGTTTCTCAAAACAAAATACACAACCAAAACTTCTGTAAATAAAATCAAATTATATACAGTCCTGCTGACTTTTTTGTGGAAACTAATCATTTCATAACACCTTAGTAGAAGAAAATGGTGGCTGGAAGATCTGAAGTGTTTCTTTCGTTTCATTGAAAAATTAAGAGTTCCTTATTACTCTTGGAGGCCCGGTGGCCGTGAGAGTTAAGGCGTGAGCACTTAACACTCCGTGTCAAAGGGTCATGGGTTCGATTCCCACTAGGGGTGGTGGCTTTTCTTTAGAAAAAATAAAAAGCATCAGCCCTATCCTGGCTACAAAAGGGTGGTAACCTGTAGATGACCCGTCCTAAAATTCGTAGTTAATAATAAATGGACGTTAAAATTTAATAATAATAATTATTACTCTAAATATACATTTATGCTTAATTCTCTCAGTTTGAGTCCCTTGATATTACTTTCTGATAATGGTTGTTTTTAGTGCATGTAATTTGTATTCAATATCGCAAAAAGCCGCTGATTTGATTTTTGACCGTTCACAACTCTAGGTTAGAAATATCATAAATCACATTATTGTCTTTTTTAAGCCATAAAGTCAGTGTACCAAAACCCAAAGGGGATTGTTCGCCTCAATGGGTTGAAGTCGGCCCCATTTCATTTCCATAAGGGAGTTAAGCAGAGAGACAGCCTAAGCCCTCTTCTATTTAATGTAGTTATGGATGATGTGTGAAAAATTTGTAAAAGAAGAACTCCTAGATCCCCAGTGGGTTATTGGAATCTCATCCCAGTGCTCGTACAATCCTTTATCTACGTAGATGACATAGTTTTAGTGGCGGACAGTATTTTAAAGCTCCAAACAACTATTAATGAATGGCATCTAGAACTGGAAAGGAAAGGTCTGACAATAAATCCTGAAAAGAGCAAGATAATGCATGTTGGCAGGAATAGAATCGAGGACATCAACATTACCTGCAATGGAGAGCGGTTGGAAAGCTGGACAATGCTGGAAAAGCACTATAAGCAGATAACGGCCACTGAGATGAGGTATCTTAGGAGAGTAGCTGGCAAAACTAGGCGGGACTGCGTGAGAAACGAAAGTATCCGAGAAAACCTAGGCGTGAGGCCAGTAAAAGATACTCTCCGGGAACGCCAGCTAAGGTGGTTCGGTCATGTTAGCCGTATGAGAGATGACAGGAAAGTAAAGTGGCTGCTGATGGAGGCAAGACCGTACGGTAAGCGACCAGTGGGCAGGCCAAGGCACACTTATGAAAGCCACATCGGGCAAATAATAAGAGATAAGGGCAGTTCTGTAACTGAAGCAAAAAGAATGGCACAGTATAGACAGCTATTCAAGAGATGGGTCGAGGCTAATCCACTCCACGCTTAAGGGCACAAAGGAGATAGAGAAAGAAGAAGAAGTCTTTTTTTATTATGTTTACTAGATGGTATAGAAGTATTGGGAATAAAATTACAAGCTTATGAAATTCTAAAATTAAAAATAAAATCATGATATATTACATTAGGAAAGAGAATCCCATTTTTCATAAAGGATTTTCTTTTTTCAATTTTATATTTTTATGTTATAAATAGAACAAGGCTAAGATTGCGCTGTCCATATTATTCAGACTTTATACCTTAGCCAGATGAGTTATCTTCTCCAAAAGAGGACATAAAAGTGAAGTTTGTCAATAAAAATGCTTGATAAGGAATCCGTTGTTATGGAAATGCACGAGGGCTGTATGAGGGTTTATTCAGGTGCAGCTGTCCGTTTCTATTCACTGCTATCTCCTCTTGAAACAGCCAGTACGGAACAAAACACTTGTAGCATTCAAAAAACAGCTTCAGCTTTTTCTCCCTACTAGTCTGGTCTAAAAAAAAAAGGATTCATGCAACAAATGTACGTTTAATGGGAAGGACTATTATCTTTTTTCTAGAACATTCTACCAGTGCTTCGTCTACCATAAACCTCCCAGGAAGAAGAAGACAAATTTTGACATTAATTATAGAATCACAAGAAAAGATATGGCAATATTTATGTATGAGTCACTACAGCAACAATTATATGATTTGTTCAAAGTTTTATGTCTTCCACCCAGATATTTTTCTGGCTGCTTCTGCGCAGAAAAATACCTAGTGTACGAAATATGCTGTGTACATTTTATGTTTAACTTTAAAGGCTTAAAAATAATAGAAAATAATATTTTTTTTCTATTATTTTGAAGTCTTTAAGTTAAACAATATAAAAATAATATTCGGCGCTAATGGCCTAGATGTTAATGCGCCGTAAAAAATTAAAAAATAAAAAAAAAAAAATATTTGGCAGAGCTAGAAGCAGAATCATTTGAAACATCAAGATTTTTAAAATATGTTGAAATTTCATTAGTACACACAGAATAATTAATCCATCATGAGTGATTATAAATGTTTATTCCTTATTTATATGCGTAACATCCATTTGATCCTCTACAAATATCGTACCTACGCAAGCCCAAGCGGTCCCTTAAGACTGGAAGTGCCCGCTACATTGCGGTATGGTGGCGTAGTACGAGTTCTGCTTCAGAATTGTGCGGTCTTAGGGACTGCTCGGGAAGTAGAGTGATGACTTGGTTGACTCGTGGCGGTCTCTCGGACCAATTTGGGACAATACCTTTTAAATAGGGAAGACCTTCCAATGGTAGGATGACGAGGCCTTTCCCTTCGAAGGTGTTCATTAGTTAAAGCTCAAATGATATTTATATATTTACGTTGCTCCTGATGATGCGTCTGTAGACGTGAAATATGTTGAGAAGCCAATAAAGGACTTTATGGGATGTTGAAGTGTTTTTTAAATATACAAAAGTCGATGCCATTCATAGACGATGTGGAGCATCGAAAAAAATTAAATTAATAATAATAAAAAATATACAAAAGACAATCCGCCATTTATAAAATACACTTGGCAGGAAAAAAAGGACTTCTTTTAAATATTATTTAGTTTCAAGTAAAAAACTTGGGTAAAATCAACACTAAATTGCTATAAAATAAACTCATTTTGTCACCATTATTAATCATTTCTATATATTTTTGATAATAAATATTAGTTTAATGTTGTGGGGGCCGATTAGCAAGGACCGGATTTAAAGATACACATAATGGAGAAATATTTGGGAGAAGCGGAATTCTATTTCAAAACTTTAATTTTCACTATAATTACTAAAACGCACATAAAGATCGTACCCGATCGCTAAGATGGGAGAAAAAGTTAAGTGTGTGTGTGTGTGTGTGTGTGTGTGTGTGTGTGTGTGTGTGTGTGAGTGAGAGAGAGAGAGTGAGAGAGAGAGAGAGAGAGAGAGAGAGAGAGAGAGAGAGAGAGAGGAGAGAGAGAGAGAGAGAGAGAGAGAGAGAGAGAGAGAGAGAGAGAGAGAGAGAGAGAGAGAGAGAGAGAGAGAGAGTTAGAGTTATCAACTATTATCAATTTGGAAGGTAAGAGAATATTTGGGCTGACCTACCTCTGACAGCCATCTTGGCCGAGATCTCAGGAACAAGTATAGACTCCCTCCCGTCGGAGTTAGGCCAGCCCTTATTAACCCCTTCACCCCACCTCTGCTCTAGCTCGTGGCTGGACGAGGCAACGCTCTTCAGGACTTACAAATCATCAATGACCCAGAAGCAGCGCTCGCAGATTCGTTGTTCCCAAATCTCCAGTCTTATATATACAATATTTTATCTCATCTTTATTCACTTAATCTAAGTCAAATAGAATACGGGACCTTACAATAATAATACTTTCTTTAAATAACCTAATACATCTTAATTCTTGCTCTTAATTAAAAACCGCAGATTTACTGAAATGTGAACAAACAATAATCTGAGTGTACAATTTTTTTTTTTTTTCTACTGAGTGTTTTAAGTATTTTTATTACATTTCTAGAAGAATATTTTAAAGAAACATTTATTATCTATCGAACTCGCATTGACATATTAGGAAAGTACCGAAGGAATATTAAGAAGAGAAAAGCTGAATTTAGTAGCAAGACGGTCATGTTTCAACCCTTATTCGTCCAATTTGCCCTTTCTCCACTCCCAAAGAGATTTTCTCAACCCCAACTCCTTCTTCAAGATTTAGGACAGACAGCACAGAAAAAAAAGAGAGAGGAAATCTTCAGTTTTGAAAATCTCGATACTGTCACACTAACGAGAAAAGAGGTAAATCCTCAAGAGAAATCATCAAAGAATTTAGAATCATTACTTTTATTTTTGTTTGTAACAAGGATTAATTATTTTCTTTAATAATAATTGTACACTTATTTTCCGACGACATGTGAAAACGTCACGATCCAGTCCGGTTTGTAAAAACCAAAAGATAGAATTGGCAACCTTAACGCTATCTGTCATTATTATTATATAAAATATTTTATTTATTATATGGATCCGCAACTAAGGCGATTGGCGCAAAACAATTTTTATTTATATATATACATCCAGTTACATTTTTTTTTTTTTTTTTTTTTTTTTTTTATAGCTTATCAACCTTTTAGGTTAATAACGTCAAAGATGTTAGATGTAGATCAAGTATATTATGCTATTTGATTTTTGACTTCTGATTGCAGAAAAGGTGAATGCCACTTTTGAATAATTTAATACTGACGAATAAATAAACTGTAATATTATTTTGATTGTAAGAATACATAATTTGTACATATATCAATAAAAATAAATCTTACATATTAATTTTTATTTAATGAGGGACTTTGTCTTGTGATAATTTCGTAGCGGGCTAAATTTTTACCCCTTTTTTTTTTATGTGTTTCCTTAACTAATCAACAAGCTATCCGAGTGTGGTGTGTAATTCTTTGTGATAAATTTACTTGGAAATCGGGCATGATGTTTTAAAATTTGTCCAACTTGTATTGATTCTTAGCATTTTTAATTTAATTGTTAGATCGGAGGTCTCCCCTGGTCTAGTGGCCAGCGCCTTAGGCTGGTCTAGGGCTCGCTGAGAAAATTCCTGGCTGCACCCTGGATGTCGGCGCTGATGGTCGAGATTTGCCGATGCGCCGTTAAAAAACAAAAAAAATAATGTTAGATCATATCCTGTTAAGTGGAATTTTTGAAAAATGTCTTCAAATCTTTATCGATCCTACCTAATTGAGCCCGAAAAATATCCCCGTCAAAATGTTTATATATATATATATATATATATATATATATATATATATATATATATATAATACATATGTGTATATTATAGACTAGCTCCTATCTAATCATATATTCTTCTATATGTAATGACAAAAAAATAGCTGTCTATATAATACGGAGTAGTCATTTATTTGCCCAATTAAAGTAACGGTAAGTAGAAGTTTTATAAAAGATTTTTTTTTTTATTGTGTGCATCTGCTGCCGAGGCCATTAGCACATTTTATTTAAGATAAATGAGTTATAAATTGAAGAAAGTTGAGTGTTGCATAATTATAAATCCGTTTATCTTTCACTAAAATGAGCAATTATAAAAAGCAAACTAAAACAGGAAGCTGCTAAAAGGCTGTATAAATAAGAAGCTAATAGAGAAGAGAAATTAATTATTATTGTAAAGTTGTAATTAAGACAAAGTGTCGAATCGTCAAACGGAGCGAGAAAAGCCCTAACGTAGATTAATGCCGATTGTAAGGGATTGGAGTTGTAAGGAGTTGCTCTCAACTCGGAGAATTATCAGGGGTAATAAAGAACGGCGGAGAAGTTGTGGCGCCTTTGGTTCGAGATTTATTATCTCCGAACTGGGGTACGGCAAGCCCATTCCTGGAGTGGTGAAATTCATTAAATTTATGATTATTATTACAAATAGCAGTAGTAGGCTCAAGTACTTGGTGGCCTGAGTTCAAACCTCGGGAGGGCACTGAAGATTTTATCTTTGTCTATCTTCGGCCACGGAGGGGGTGATAGAATTCTCTGGATATAATGGTCGCTTTATTTTAAGACTTACTTACATCTGGGCAGGATAATATATATATATATATATATATATATATATATATATATATATATATATATATATATATATATATATAGCTGTTACCCAGTGTGCCATGCTACACCTACTTTCTGCCTACGACTCTCCCCGTATCAAGATTTACCTGTATACCCAGTTACGTCAAAATCGGTCAAACGGTGTGAATTTGTTTATATCTGTCTATTAGTTTGTAAAACAGCCAACAGAGGCCAGCACCACAGCAATTCAGAAAACAGCCGACAGAGGCCAGCACAACAGTCTGCGAGTAGATAGCTCTTATCAAAGAAAGCCCAGCGCTCCTTAGTTAGACAGTGACTGTTGATATAAAATTGAACTAAACTGCATTACATGATTATATAATGGTATAATAACCCAAAACACATGCGAACGAATTCTAAAAGACCGAAGGGAGTTATGACCGCTGTCTTTGGAATGTCCTCTTCGGCGATAGGGATTAGCTAGTAGGCTCTTGTGAGATCGAGTTTGTTGAAAACCTTCTTCCCATGAAGATGTTAAAGTCCGCTATATTTGGAACTGCGTACAGGTCTGGAATGGTCTTCACATTTAGTCTCCGGTAATCCCCACAAGACCTGATTCCTCCATCCTTCTTTGGCACCACGTGTAATGGGCACGCCCATGAGCTCTTCGAAGGACGGCCTTCCTCCATCATTTGCTCAAATTCTTTCTGGGCAGCCGCATACCGCTCAGGTGCGAACCTTCCGCGGTGGACCCGCTCCATTGAGACTTTGTTCTGTACCTCGTTTAGAGTTGTTAGGCGCTCATTTGTTGACAAGGCTTTGTAAGCATTACTGCCCTCTGTTAGCGGCCGACGTCGAAATGGACTGCATAGTTTTGTGGACAGATTCCTCAATAGTTGTAGATGGTATTCTGATAGAACCTCACCTTAAAACCTTTGTAGCCAACCAGGTTGCTGACATTACCGATTGGAAGTTTTCTTGCCAATGGCCTTACGTTCCTGGAACTCCGCTTTGGTTGTCTGGTCCTCCGTTTTTGAAACATTCTCCTGACTTTTGGCGTGTTTTGGATCAGATTTCTCAACACTCAAATAAGGAGTTGGAATTGAACCTTCCTGTCATTATAGCATTGTCCTCTTCTGAATCGGAGCATGATTTGTTCATTAAAATGTCTACTTGGTCCAGAATTTTTAGAGTGGCATTAGTTAATGCTTGGTGGACATTATTGCTTAAGGATCCTTCTGCAGCTCCTATAGACATTCGTGAGCATGCCTTGCTGCTCATAATTGAGCATATTCGGTGGCAGTCCTTCCCTGAAGATATAAAAGTTATGGAGAAAAGTGAACTGTACGAAAGGCCTGCCATTAAGGTTTTTCGTCTTCCAATTTATAATAAGGACTATTAATATGGCCAGTGTCAATTTGGCTTACATTTCAGTAAATAGTGAACCATTTTCTTTAAATTTAATTTGTCTATGGGAATGAACACCACTCGTCCATTGCCGGGCGGTGTGCGTTATTTTAGATGGTATTTAATCATAATTAAAATTAAGTATTGTAGGGTTTCATTATTATTAAGTTTAATTATTGTTAGAATTACAATCCGGCTTTCAATGCCGTATACCTGGAGGTGGATGCCCTGAAGGTAAGGCTAATTATTATTATTTTTACAATATGTTTGGGTTGTACCCATATGTCATCATATTTTGTCCTTTGCTTCTATCCGAGCTCACCACAGCAACCACATTTTTTTTTTCTTCCCTAATAATATCCCACAGTAAGCTTTAACTGTTTTCGAGAACATATAGTAAAACAATTTTTGTTTGCTAACATTCAGAACGGACGAATTCAAATGTTTCAATGGATTCGTTTTAATTAAATTTTCACATTCATATAAAACAAATATTCCACTTCTTTGTAAGTTGTGGAATTTAAAAAAAAAAAATAATTTATTCTTTTTTAAAACCTTAATGGACTTTTATGTTCATTTATGAGTTCCTATAATTTGATACTGTTGCATTTGTTATTTTCTTACTCTTTATATATATATATATATATATATATATATATATATATATATATATATATATATATATATATATATACATATACGTAAATGCGGGTAGTGCATTGATTACACATTCGAAGGATTTAAATAATGCACCATATTCACAAGGGTGCATTTAACGTTCACTCTTTTCAAACCCAGAGGTATCATTGAACTCACGATGTGGGAGATTCTTCGAACTGAAAAGAATCAGTGGACAATCCGAAAAGCATTGAATGAGACCGTAATGAGCTCGCGAGCCACCAGCCACGGAGATCTCGTGATTTTCGGCAGTTGTACGAGATATCACGTAGAAAGCCTTTAGCGTGACTCGTCGCAGTTAGCGAGACCCGGCGAAGAGACAACAGACCTGACCAGTAACTCCATTAGCCGGGGTGTCTCGCAGCTCTATCTATCGCTACTTTCTAGAAACAGACACGCTTTATCATCAATTGGCTCTTCTCCCTTTCACAATTTAATCCGAAATTTGATGTGTTAAAACAATAGTGAGTGTTAATATGCAATTATGTTTATTTTATTAGCGCGGTTCCTCCCTCTCTCCATTGGGAGGAAACCCGTTTATCTCATGACGCAATCCGGAAGTGCCGACTAGGAAATATCACGTTCCAGATCTCCTAGATTACGAAAAAACGGCGAGCAAGCGAACATGGATTAGTTGGGATTCGGCTAAAATAAACCGCAATACGATTTTTGTAAAAAATCTATATTCAGGACTTTTCAGCTACTCTTTGGTAGCATTCGTCAGCTAAAGTGACAAGAAACAAAGAACAAAACAGAAATTAATACACAGAAAAAAAGTTTATAAGTAAGATAAATGGCAGGTCTTATCTTACTTGTAAACTTTCCTCCTGTGTATTAATTTCCTTTTTGTTCTTTGTTTCCTGTCATTTTAGCTGACGAAGGCTACCAAAGAGTAGCCAAAACGTCCTGAATATAGATTTTTTTACAAAAATCGTATTGAGGTTTCTTTTTAGCCGAATCCCAACGATTCCATCTTTGCTTATCACCTCGACGGCTAACTATCTAATCTTCATGAAAAAACGGTGGTTCAAATATGTGTATACATATATTAATTCTTCTGAAAGATGACCCAATATATATTTTTCACTTTTTCTTGTTTCTTTTGATGGTAGGAGGTCAAAAGTAGAACACCGTTCGTTCTGTTTCAACTACTTTATTAAAAACCTATGTCCGACATGCTTCGTTCTCTCTTGCGAGTCAGGACATAATACTGTATTAGGTCCTGACTCGAAAGAGAGAACATGACGAGAAGATTTTCTTACAAGGAAGGTCCCTGATGAGGTGCGAACAAAGCACGAAGCATGTCGGGCCATGATTTTAAAGCAAGTAGTTGAAACAGAACGAACGGTGTACTACTTTATGGACCCCTTGTCATCGAAAGAAATAAGAATAAGTGATAAATATATATATATATATATATATTTGTATAAACGCTCTCCCACCGGCACAAAAATCGTTCGTCTAATTTGAAAGCTGAAGATCATTAACTAGCAGAATCCGTCCACCGGAAGATGGTTTCAGAAGCAAAATTCGCGCGAAAAAAACGTAGTGCTTGCGTTTTCGAGTTCTTATCCTTGAAGTAACGTTTTAGAGGTTTATTGACATAGGAAAACGAATGAAACCATTTGTAATGCGATATCTGTTACCGTTTACGAAAAAGTTGATCCAACTATTTTTCTAAACTGATTTTTAGCTTGGGTATTCCAGTACGAGTTCTTTTTTATTTATTTTTTTTTTTTTCACATGCATTAATAGTGAAATGAGTTTTTCAGTAAAACAAGGTATGGAAATGAGATACAGGGTTTTAGAGTGTTCAAATGTTTAAAAAAAAAATCACTTTATTTGTTAATCAAGAATTAATTAATATTAATTGAATGATATTCATCAAGACGATGATATGATGTAATATATGTATTGCTTTTAATACAAGAGTATTTATAGTAAGAGTCGACCCTTATAATAAAAAGAAAGACAAAGCTGTTCATTATTGCCTACAAATATATCTATAATAAAAAATTATTGTTCAACTAATTAAAAGTTTATCTTGATGTATTCACGAAAAAACATACAAGGCAATATAACAAAAAAAAATGCCTATAAATAAGAAAATAACAAATATATATATATATATATATATATATATATATATATATATATATATATATATATATGTTGTTCATTCGGCATCTGTCTCCAGCGGTCTTGCTCCTCCTGTCATCGCAATAATTCGCCGGATTCCTCTCCGGCTTCTTCAGGCAATCATTCATCCTTGCTGGTTGGTAAGGGTCATTCCCTTACCAACCAGCAAGGATGAATGATTGCCTGAAGAAGCCGGAGAGGAATCCGGCGAAATATTGCGATGACAGGAGGAGCAAGACCGCTGGAGACAGATGCCGAATGAACAACACATTTAATTCCCAGCGAAGTAGCTTGAAAAATAGCATATATATATATATATATATATATATATATATATATATATATATATAAATATATAAATATATATTTGTTATATATATATATATATATATAAATTGTCACAATATTTTAATTAAAATAATAGATATCATGAAATTATTTATTTATTTATTTTATATTCATTATCCTGCCTCTGCTCTAATTAATTTTAACTAGAAATGTTCGCTTGAATTGTTTGTTAGATGATCCTGTCTTGTTTTTTTGTGCTAGATGTTCCTGTCAATGTTCCTAAATTGTTTGAATATTGTGGCAATAATAATAATATGTATAATAAATCTTAAAAATCACTTCAAAAACTAAATAATCAAATGTTTCATGCAATTTCGTGTATTCTGTTCGAAGCCTAGCAAGCCATAAAGAGCCGTGGAATACAATAAAATACAACACACAAGCGTCAAAAGCAGCTCCGCGGGGTTCCATTAGTTTCATAAAGGACAAAAAGAAAAAGTCATGGATAAAGCTCTTTTAAAACCATCACTTTTTATAAAAGGCTTTTTTTTCGTGGATAGAAATGGTTTTATATTAAATGGGTTGGAGTCATTTAGAGTGCTTGGAACCAGAGAAAAATAACAAAAAGAATCTGTCTCACTGGGGGTGCTTGATTTAGCGAGTTTCTATATATAATAATAATTCTTAATAAATTGCTTTACAAAAAAAAAATGTTTTTTTTTTCTCGATATTAATTAAACAATTATGAACTACTGTATTAATCCGAAAAATACGAAATGACTCCTAATTATTTTATGTTGGAAAATAGGCTAGTATTATTATCATTCTTTATACTGCTTCTCATTACTTTTGTTTAAATTTTTTTTATTATTTTTAAACCATAATTTATTATCATTTTAATTATTTAATGTGGTATTTTTTTAATTAATCGGACATCATTCCTTCATTGTTATTAACCGTAACGATTTTATTATAATTATATAATCATATAATTTTATGCAACCTTCCTTGAAAATTTCCATTGATCCCAATGGACAGAACCGAATTAATTAACAAAACAAAACAAAAATTGCAACATTATAAAATTTTTGCTTCGTATAAATTGCTGGATGTTCATAGTGATGAAAGAAATTGTCTTTTTACAGATGTTCCATTTCAGTAGATCATTTTACGCAGAACATTTTATGCCCTGTGGCACAAAATCCCTCATAAAAAAAATTTTCTGATTGGTTCGTGAGCGTATGTGCGGGATTATATGCGGCAAACTGAATGTATTTATTGTTTATTTTTGACACAAGTGTTTAAGCCGTTACCCGACTAAACTTTTATTTATATGGGTGTAAACTTCGTTTTATAAAGAAAAAAAAAACTGATCTATGAGGACTGCATCCAAGCAAAACACAAAATTCAAAAATGGGAAGTAATAGGGCTTCTGTTTGGAGCTCGAGGATCCGTAACGCACTACATCCGGGAGTTTGCCACGCTGGCAGCCTTCTTCAGCTGAAAAATAAATAAACCCGTAAGCAAAATTTTGTAACGTGACAGTTGGTTATAAAACAATTTTTTAAAGTGCATATTAGGTAAACTAAGTTTTTTTTATGAACGAATTGATGATTAGTTTTATGCAAAACTTAGTTAATAGTAAGAAAAACAATTAACAGGAGTCCAAAGAAAAAAATGGCTGGTTCCAAAGAAACACATATGCACACAAATAACAGCATTTTTTTAAACTATTTGTTGTTATTAGATAGGTACAGTAATACATACCAATAGAAATACTCGAACTATCATTAAAATATAGTTTTATTAAAAAATACTGTTTTTAGCACTTTCCTCCGAAGGAAAGTAGCTATTGAGGTTGGACTCATGACGGAATTTTTGAAAAAATTTCTTCAAATCTTTATCGATCCTACCTAGTAGACACCGAAAATGACTCCCGTTAAAATTTATATATATAAAATATATATAATATATATATATATATATATATATATATATGCATATATATATATATATATATGTGTGTCTGTTAACACGATAGCGGCCAGAGTTTTTGTTTTTTCGTCACGAAACTTGGTATATAGCATTCAATTAGCAAACGATTGAACGAGTTCGTTAACCACCAAAGTCGGTCCACCGGAAGGGGGGGTTTACCCCGAACCCAAAACACTAATTTGACCATGTCAGCCGTAATATTTGTTATATTTCAACGAAACTTGGTATTCGTAGTGGTAATATAGAGAGAAAAGTGAGATATAAAAATGAACTAAATCGGTTCATTAGGAGTGGGGTTTTACTCCGGACCCACAATACCAATTCGCTACTACCAGCCGTGATTTTTGGTATATTTCGACGAAACTCGGTATTCGTAGTGGTAATCCCCCACTAGTAGGGACCCAAATTCCTAATATACTCATACCGGTCGTAATTTATGCTGTATTAAACGAAACGCGGTATACGTCGTGGGTAACTCATGAGAAAGAAGTGTTGTAAATATGAGCTGAATCGGTCAATCGGAAAGCGGGGGTTTACTTTGTAATATATTTCAATAGAAAAGCCCACCAGAGGTAGGTTCACAAAGCCGCCGCAAGGAGCGCTTTGTATCTAGACGGACTGTATCCTGTTCCTGCGTTAGATCAAAATACGATAATATGAGGTTTTTTGTATTTATTAAGTAGTGTAGTAGGTACCATGTGTAAACATAACTCTGGAAGCAAATTAATAATTGATCAGTTACTCATTACAAAATTAAAAGAGAACTATTCATGTTTTTATTTTATTTATGTAGGATATTTTAAGCAAATTGTTCTGGAAAGCAGTCTACACTACCCAAATTCTGAGGAAAGTGCTTAGTTATGCAGCTCCTGCGTGACGGACTTTTTCTTTGTGTCCTTGCCATTGTGCTGATGCTAACGTGTTACTTTACTATTCCTAAAATGACGGATCTGACATTTGATAATAGTAAACTGAAATCAGGCTGGTAAATTAGTTTCTATTTTTTTTTTCTAATTGGTTGTGGTTGTTTCCACTGTATTTTTTTTCGATAAAACATGATAATTAAATGAGAAGCGTGTTTGTATTTTGTTTTGACTTGTAAAGCCTTGTTTTAGAGTAGGGAAAGCCGGATTGTCCTAGTGGGTGTTGACAATTTTAACAAATTAAAAAAAAAAAATGATTTTTATTCTAAGCTTTCCCATTGACACTAGAGATAAGAACGGATCCGCGCTAATACGACGCAGTTCCTGTGAGTTGGTCTCTTTTACATTGGGCTTGGGTTAATTACATTACACTTTCCCATTGACACTAGAGATAAGAACGGATCCGCGCTAATACGACGCAGTTCCTGTGAGTTGGTCTCTTTTACATTGGGCTTGGGTTAATTACATTACACTTTCCCATTGACACTAGAGATAAGAACGGATCCGCGCTAATACGACGCAGTTCCTGTGAGTTGGTCTCTTTTACATTGGGCTTGGGTTAATTACATTACACTTTCCCATTGACACTAGAGATAAGAACGGATCCGCGCTAATCCGACGCAGTTCCTGTAAGTTGGTCTCTTTTACATTGGGCTTGGGTTAATTACATTACACTTTCCCATTGACACTAGAGATAAGAACGGATCCGCGCTAATACGACGCAGTTCCTGTGAGTTGGTCTCTTTTACATTGGGCTTGGGTTAATTACATTACACTTTCCCATTGACACTAGAGATAAGAACGGATCCGCGCTAATCCGACGCAGTTCCTGTAAGTTGGTCTCTTTTACATTGGGCTTGGGTTAATTACATTACATTTTTTCCATTTACTCTCAACTAAGGTTTGTGAAAACTACTGATTAATTTGTTTATGAAACAACCTTTGTTAACAATTCTTTTATAACCTATTGTCATTATGTAAAATTCTGTTTACTCTTGTGATTATTCTCTTTTGTAATTGTTTATATTTATTTTTTAGCTGAAAAAGCCTGTCAAAGACCAAGCCAAAATTTCGAAATCTGGTTTTGTTTTGTAAAATTTGACCATTTCTGTTAGCAGAATCCCGACCACGCCTTGACTTTGCATCACCTCAATCGGCTAAATATTTTCATCTCATTGTATTCATATGTGTTAGTTTTAATAAATTTATAGTATTTTTTTTAATATCTTTATTTGCAATTATACAATACAATAAGTAGCACTTTTTTTTCATAGTAATTTTAGCCCTGGAATCACAACATGATAAAGCTGTTACAAATCTCACAACGTGGGGTCATATAAAACCTCATCTAGTCTTTCGTAATTCTTTTACCATGACTACCATGTATAATATAACAATTTATAACCAAATAATCTTATTTAATTGAAAAATGGGGGAGTGGGAAATCAAACATCAAAATATCACAAATTTAGACAAAGTTTGTTTGAATATTTGTCCTCTGAATCTCAACATTAAATATAACGTTTTCTCCTATAATATTACGTTTTCTCCTATAATATAACGTTTTCTCCTATAATATTACGTTTTCTCCTATAACATTACGTTTTATCCTATAATATAACGTTTTCTCCTATAATATTACGTTTTCTCCTATAATATTACGTTTTCCCCTATAATATAACGTTTTCTCCTATAATATTACGTTTTCTCCTATAATATTACGTTTTCTTCTATAATATAACGTTTTCTCCTATAATATAACGTTTTCTCCTATAATATAACGTTTTCTCCTATAATATAACGTTTTCTCCTATAATATAACGTTTTCTCCTATAATATTACGTTTTCTCCTATAATATATCGTTTTCTCCTATAATATTACGTTTTCTCCTATAATATTACGTTTTCTCCTATAATATTACGTTTTCCCCTATAATATAACGTTTTCTCCTATAATATAACGTTTTCTCCTATAATATTACGTTTACTCCTATAATATAACGTTGTCTCCTATAATATTACGTTTTCTCCTAAACGTCTCCAAACTCTCTGTTTTTCTCTTCTACAATTTGGCAAAGCAACTCATTGTGAATTTCATCTTCAGTGAAAAATAATTTATCGTTAGACATACTACATCCGATGAATAAAAATATTACATAAACCTCAAAGTGGGGTCGCCCGTGACCCGAAGGCTATATATACTTTCAGAGGCATAAGAATGAGAAAAACCTGACTCTCTATTATGATCATCTTGTCAGGACAGGAAGGTAGAGGATCGGAAATGTTTAACAGCTGGAATGTTTGGGAAATAACAAATATTTTCACAACTCAGGGGTGACCCCACTTTGTGATTCCAGGGTTAGCATACCTATTTGTGATTCCAGGGTTAGCATACCTATTTGTGATTCCAGGGTTAGCATACCTATTTGTGATTCCAGGGTTAGCATACCTATTTGTGATTCCAGGGTTAGCATACCTATTTGTGATTCCAGGGTTAGCATACCTATTTGTGATTCCAGGGTTAGCATACCTATTTGTGATTCCAGGGTTAGCATACCTATTTGTGATTCCAGGGTTAGCATACCTATTTGTGAGTCCAGGGTTAGCATACCTATTTGTGATTCCAGGGTTAGCATACCTATTTGTGAGTCCAGGGTTAGCATACCTATTTGTGATTCCAGGGTTAGCATACCTATTTGTTTTTCGGAAGTTTCATTTTATTTATTTATTGGTGTTCCGCTTTATGGCGATGTACACCTTACATTTTGTATAGGTAGTTATTACAAACAATACATATACAAACACATACACACACACACGCACATACATACACACACACACACATACACACACATATATATACATATTACTAAATTACATAATATCAGCTTATTGTCTATATATTTACATATTTACATTACATTATGCTTAATAGAAGTTCGCTTTTATTATTTGCACACATATATACATACACATATAATATTAGATTACATGATTTTAAATTAAGTTTATTTACATTATGTTTGTACATCAGTCGATTTGTATTTGCATCATAGGAAAATCAGTATGGATCAGAAGGTAGATGAATTATCTGCCTACGGTGGGATATTCATGTCTCTATAGGACACTATGGTAAGGAAACATTAAGCTGTGTTCAAATGAGTTGGTATAATCCATTGTTGTGTAGGTAATGCAGTATAGAGTCTATGTGTTGGCTATCTTCACTTAACAACTCGCATAAGTTGTAGGGTAAGTTCAGGTCACGTCGTCTCATGCATTCTGTGAGTAAGTGTTTTATCATAAGAGTAGTGTTACATACTTCACATTGCGGCTGTTCTTGTCTCGTCATTAAGTAACTGTGAGTATGTCGAGAATGACCAATCCTTAAACGGGTCAAAACCACTTCTTCTCTTCGGTTTACACGGGAACTGGATGGCCATTCTTGTACTGTATGTTTGATAGAACGGAGTTTATTTTCTGTCAGTTGTGTCCACGAATTTTGCCAGAATGATGTTATAATGTCTTTTGTTCTGTTTGTCCAGTCTTGGTGGGTTAGTCTGGTTATTTCCACGTTTGTTTGTTCAGTAGCTGTTTTTGCATGTTTTGAGCTGTTTTTGCATGTTTTGAGCTGTTTTTGCATGTTTTGAGCTGTTTTCGGATGTTTTGAGCCCCGGTATAATAAGACCATTATTTTCAATGTAAACCTTAAATTCTAAAGAGAATTTTCGGGTTATTGAAATGACAATCCACCTATATTTTCAATTTACTTCATTTCACCGGATCCTTTTGGGATTTTAAAAATGATTTGGCCCACACAATAGAAGACCCGGGAATCAAAGGCAGCCGATCCGTAGCTAAATTAATATTCCATTCCAAACTCGGGGCAGTCTATTATCGGGGATTAGCATTTTAATTTCCTCCCTTCCTGGATAGGAATTAAACTCCTCGCCTCTTATCTTTACTCGCGGATTGGAGTTATAGCTCACTGGGCCATTCAACATCTAGAACAAACAGATAAGCTACCTCCAATCTTAATTTTAACGGATTAAAAGTTTTATTAAATCGAAAGGTAATTTAGCTATTAATATGAGCTAGGCAAAATTGAAAAACTAACTTTAATTAATTCGGTTTTGTTGTTTCATAAAAAGAGAATTAATTAAGCCGAGGAAGGGAAAATGTTAATGAATGTATGGTCAATATTTACTCAGAAGTTTTGATAGGAGAATTAAGCTTGATAACAATTTATGCCTCAATTCGCTCTAAAATAGCCGATTTGACTCAGTAATAATAACGAGGCTGCGTATTAGACACAGAACCAATTGTATTAATATTTATATAAAAACAATTGGTTAGAAGTGCTTGGAATTAAATTAAATCCTTCGAGTTACGTCAAGTTTGACGTTAAAAAGGCCAAAAGATTTTATATTTTCTTATGCGGCCAAACTAATTAACAAATGGCCTAATTTTTTTTTTTTTTTTTTTTGTTTTTTTTTTTTTTTTTTTTCTTTCTTTCTTTTTTACGGCGCATCGACAAATCTTGGCCATTAGCGCCGACGTCCAGGGTGCAGCCAGGAATTTTCTCAGCTAGTCCTGAGATGAAAAAATTCCTGCCGCCGGTGGGGATTGAACCCACCATATCCCTCTTATGAATCTATCGCGCTAGCCATTAGACCACGGGAGACCCAAATGGCCTAATTATTGCTAAAAAGCAATAAATGTACTCTCGTTTACCTGCTTCAGAGTGATCCGTAACCAAAATTGCAATAAAAATTACAAACTCGGGAAAAATTAATTTTTTACAGAGATAAATATATGGAGTACAGTTACAAATCAATGTCCTTTTCAAAAACTGTAGACTTTGTTGTGGTCCGCCAGGCTTACAGGTAATGTCAGGACAGGGATTAGCCTTACAGGTTGTTCAGAAACTATTCAACTAGTTTTAGCAGTAATTACTTTTCGTCTCTGATAACGTTTACAAAATGGACATCTGGTCAGCATTTCAGGGCAAATACCCCACTGTGCGACGCCAATGTGTTAATGTGCGGTATCTACAGTATGGACATTTTAAACAAATCTCTCTTTTTGTGATCGTATTTCATAGGTTAGAGGCACGTTTATATGTTTTTTTATTTATTTTTTTAATATATGAGTTCATTTTATCTGACCGTGTGTTTTATTTTTTTCATCTTTCTGCCCCAATCACGTAGATCAGACGATGAGTCTAGTCCTTAATCCTTAACGAGACTGTAACCCGCACGGCCTTATATACCCGTGGAGCGGAGCCCGTTTCATACCTACTGGTTCCCAGGGCCGCCACATGGGGGGGGACTGCCGGGTACTGTTGTCCCGGGCACGCGCGCCGTGGGGGCCTCGCCAATTGGAAAAAATGTATAGGCTATGAGCTTGTAAAAAGAATAGGGTTTAGAAATATAGACGGGCGTAGCCTATATTTATTTGAATCGGATCTATATATCTTTAATGTACGTAAACGACAAAACAAGTGGAGCCCCAGAATAGTATATTTCCTTAGGAGTCGTAATAAAACTACAAGTACCGAAAGTGACCTTTGCTGCACTTTGATTGTCGGCTTTTATTCTCATTTAGCTCAAAACTCAAGATGAAAATAATTTTAAAATGTCCAAAGTCCTATAGCAAAGTACTAGAATTTTCAGTCTGGCTCTGAAAAGGGGGGGGGCCGGGATCTGGTCCTGGTCCCGGCTTGGAGATGTGGCTTTTTTATTTCTCCTAATAAGCTTTCATTATTTATTTAAAGCGTTTCGATACAATTTACCTATTCTGGGCTTTATGTCAGTCAACGGCAGGCTTAAAAAAGTTGTTAATATAAATTTAACATATTTTATTCTATTTTTGAAATTACAATCTGCATTTAGACCTCCCAAAAAATGGGACCATCTACACCCCTCCCCCCGGCCAGCTTTCACATTTCAAACTAACTTAAAAATTTTGGGTACTCAGAAACGATTAATTCAGTTGAAACTTGTTCCAGACGTTTGATTTTCACCTAATCTAGGGTAGATAAATTTTGGCTCTGTTTGGAGTCAAAGAAGTAGATACTAGAAATAAAATATTTCATTAACAGGCATGAAAGGTTTTGGTATTTTCATATATTTTCTAAAATGTCTCGAAAACGGTTAGGAAATCGTGGTAAGTGGTTGGTATCCATTCGAAAGCTTATTAAATTTTCTACAAAAAAAGGTTCTAATGTAATTTTTGATGGGGCGATGTCAATCGGAGAAATAAGAACTTCGAAATTCGCAATAGTTAGTTTTGCTCGTTTTTATATCTGTTTACCTAACGTTTTAACTGTTTGTTGCTCATTTTAAATGCATTTAACAGTAAAACGAGTATTTGCCAGAAAAAAAGGCAAGAAAATGCGAAACATTCTTATAGTGTTTCTAGAGCGAACGGTAAGAAGTTGAGGGAGTCGCCATGATACTGTCGCTTTTCTTTTGTGGCGCCTTAAATATATTTTCTTTTCGAGATTTTATTTTATATTTTTCACGAATGATCAAACCCCACCAATAACTGCAACTATTTATTTACTAATATCACTAGAGATATGAACGGAACCTCGCTATGATCCCGCAGTTTCTATACGACATATGAATGTATTTTTTTTATTTATTTTTGTTCCTGCCATTTATATATATATATATATATATATATATATATATATATATATATACATAAGAGAGAAATTCCAACCGAGGGGCTTATGTATTTAACTTTTTCAATGAGGGCTCATTTACCGCTATCCTTTGAAATAATAATATGCTTCAAAGAAAACAGATTGACGAATTTCTTGTCGATAAATATAAAGTAAAAATTGAGAAAATAAAATGAAGTTCTAAAGTTTCCTGGAGAGGTAAAGACAATGACAGGAGAAGATGGATGAAATATGAGAGGCCTAATTGAGTGAAAGACAAACAGAGGCCTACCTTCAATTCTAGTGGGAGGCCCTTGGAAAGGATCGTCGGCCACTTTAGTGTTAGTGGCTACTGTAGTGGGATAGGTCACTGTAGTGGTGTATGCCACTCCACTCCCACCATTAGCTTGTGAGCTTTAGTACCCTACATAGTGTTTCTCTAAATCTAGAAAATGGATTATAGTCTTCCTTGATTTTATTTTCCTCACTTTATATATCTAATGATGTCCAGCATCAAATTTTCGGAACATTATGTTTTTTATGCACGAATTGAATTAGGCAACTGCTGTATACGTATTATACGCAACCATGATTTTTTTTTTTCATCCAGGTGAAATTTACAGATTTAAAATGTCTTGCTAAAGTCTTGGTAATGTTTTACTCGCGACATTTTTATTGGTCCTAGTTGATAAAACACGAAGCTGCTGGAGGCTGCCAATTCTCTCATACGAACCAAGAAGCATTTGACACTATTCGGAGTGCCGTGTGTTGAAATATTTGTATACGTTTTAACACACTCCAACATCACCAATAGGTTATACCTCAGCAATATGTGTAGCAGAACTGTTGGCTATAACGAAGGCCTTAAATATAAAAAGTCCGTCACGCAGGAGCTGCATAACTAAGCCCTTTCCTCAGAATTTGGGTAGTGTAGACTGCTTTCCAGAAATAGTTGCTTAAAATATCCTACATAAATAAAATAAAAACATGAATAGTTCTCTTTTAAATTTGTAATGAGTAACTGATCAATTATTAATTTGCTTCCAGAGTTATGTTTACACATGGTACCTACTACACTACGTAATAAATACAAAAAAAACTCATATTATCGTATTTTGATCTAACGCAGGAACAGGATACAGTCACTCTAGTGGTAGAAAGCGCTCCTTGCGGCGGCTTTGTGAACCTACGTTTGGCGGGCTTTTCGATTGAAATATATTACAAATTAAACCCCCGCTTTACGATTGACCGAATCAGCTCATTTTTACAACACTTCTTTCTCATGAGTTACCCACGACGTATACCGCGTTTCGTTTCAATACAGCAGAAATTACGACCGGTATGAGTATATTAGGAATTTGGGTCTGGAGTAAACCCCCCCTTCTAATGAACCGATTTAGTTTATTTTTACAACACATATTTAACTGTAGATTACCACTACGAATACCGAGTTTAGTCGAAATATACCAAAAATCACGGCTGGTAGTGGCGAATTGGTATTGTGGGTCCGGAGTAAACCCCCCCCCCCTTTTAATGAACCGATTTCGTTCATTTTTATATCTCACTTTTCTCTCTATATTACCACTACGAATACCAAGTTTCGTTGAAATATAACAAATATTACGGCTGACATAGTCAAATTAGTGTTTTGGGTGCGGGGTAAACCCCCCCCTTCCGGTGGACCGACTTTGGTGGTTAACGAACTCGTTCAATCGTTTGCTAATTGAATGCTATATACCAAGTTTCGTGACGAAAAAACAAAAACTCTGGCCGCTATCGTGTTAACAGACACATATATATATATGTATATATATATATATATATATATATATATATATATATATATATATAAATTTTAACGGGGGTCATTTTCGGTGTCTACTAGGTAGGATCGATAAAGATTTAAAGACAGTTTTCAAAAATTCCGTCATGAGTCCAACCTCAATAGCTACTTTCCTTCGGAGGTATGAGTATACCTTTGAGGAAAAAAAAGGGAAAAAGAAGAAGAAAATATTTTTAAAAATATCAAAATAAAATAACAAAAAAATAAAATAAAAAAAAATAAATAAAAAAAAAAAATAAAAAAATAAAAATAAAAATAAAATGAATAAAAAAATAATAAAATAAAACAAAATATATGTTTACATTATATATATTTTTTATTATTTGTACTGTATTTATATATGTACTGTGCACTATACATATATATGTATACTATATTTATATAAGTGCAAATATATTTATGTGTGTGTGAATCTGGTTCTTATATCCATGCAATTTTATAACAACAATAATTTCTCTTTTTTTCCAAACTTAGATTCTCCCAAATACAACTTTAGTAACACAACTCTATCTCAAACACATAATACTGAAAACACTCTCCATCCTAACATTAATCTTGCACAATTAAACACAAGGGCGGAGATGACCAAGCAGTTTTATGCCCTTAAATTACCAACCCAACCCAACCCTTCGGAGGAAAGTGCTAAAACTAACTCCAATTACGAGTATAAAGTAATTTTAACGGATTCTTTCTCTGTAATTCTTGTTCTGAGTAATCCATTCTCAAACCATCCACTGATCACACTCAATTTGAAACCATAACAGAACTTCAAAGAAAAAGCGAAACAGTTCTTTTCGTATGGGTCCCCGGTCACTGCGGAATAAAAGAGAATGAGGTGGCCGATGCCTTAGCGAAAAGAGCTGCAAACGAAGGAATTCCCTATCATAGGGTTCCAAAGAATGATATCATTAATGATATAATAATTAATTAGGAAATAGTCAGGCAAAACTTGCAATTTACATGGCAAATAATAGACAACAACAAATTAAGAGGAATAAAATCGACAGTTTTAGCTTGGAAGACCCCACCCAGCATCTATAGAACATGAAGTTGCCTTAAGTCGATTGCGGATTGGGCATACAAGATTAATGCATTCATTCCTTTTATTAGCACTTTCCTCCGAAGGAAAGTAGCTATTGAGGTTGGACTCATGACGGAATTTTTGAAAAATTTCTTCAAATCTTTATCGATCCTACCTAGTAGACACCGAAAATGACCCCCGTTAAAATTTATATATATCTATATATATATATATGTGTGTGTGTGTGTGTGTGTGTGTGTGTGTGTGTGTGTGTGTGTGTGTGTGTGTGTGTGTGTGTGTGTGTTAACACGATAGCGGCCAGAGTTTTTGTTTTTTCGTCACGAAACTTGGTATATAACATTCAATTAGCAAACGATTGAACGAGTTCGTTAACCACCAAAGTCGGTCCACCGGAAGGGGGGTTTACCCCGAACCCAAAACACTAATTTGACTATGTCAGCCGTAATATTTGTTATATTTCAACGAAACATAGTATTCGTAGCGGTAATATAGAGAGAAAAGTGAGATATAAAAATGAACTAAATCGGTTCATTAGAAGGGGGGGGGGTTTACTCCGGACCCACAATACCAATTCACCACTACCAGCCGTGATTTTTGGTATATTTCAACGGAACTCGGTATTCGTAGTGGTAATCCACCAAAGGTAAATAACTGTTGTAAAAATAAACTAAATCGGTTCATTAGGAGGGGGGGTTTACTCCGGACCCACAATACCAATTCGCCACTACCAGCAGTGATTTTTGGTATATTTCGACGAAACTCGGCATTCGTAGTGGTAATCTACAGGTAAATATGTGTTGTAAAAATAAACTAAATCGGTTCATTAGAAGGGGGGGTTTACTCCTGACCCAAATTCTTAATATACTCATACCGGTCGTAATTTCTGCTGTATTGTAACGAAACGCGGTATACGTCGTGGGTAACTCATGAGAAAGAAGTGTTGAAGAAATGAGCTGAATCGGTCAATCGGAAAGCGGGGGTTTAATTTGTAATATATTTCAATAGAAAAGCCCGTCAGACGTAGGTTCACAAAGCCGCCGCAAGGAGCGCTTTCTACCACTAGAGTGACTGTATCCTGTTCCTGCGTTAGATCAAAATACGATAATATGAGGTTTTTTGTATTTATTACGAAGTCTAATAGGTACCATGTATAAACATAACTCTGGAAGCAAATTATTAATTGATCAGTTACTCATTACAAATTTAAAAGAGAACTATTCATGTTTTTATTTTATTTATGTAGGATATTTTAAGCAAATTGTTCTGGAAAGCAATCTACACTACCCAAATTCTGAGGAAAGTGCTTAGTTATGCAGCTCCTGCGTGACGGACTTTTAGTACTTTCCTCCGAAGGAAAGTAGCTATTGAGGTTGCACTCATGACGGAAATTTTGAAAAATTTCTTCCAATCTTTATCGTTCCTACCAAGTAGACACCAAATGACCCCCGTTAAAATTTATATATATATATATATATATATATATATATATATATATATATATATATATATATATATATGTCTGTTAATACGATAGCGGCCAGAGTTTTGGTTTTTTCTTCAAGAAACTTGGTATATAGCGTTCAAATAGCAAACGATTGAACGAGTTCGTTAACCACCAAAATCGGTCCACCGGGAGGGGGGGTTTACCCCAGACCCAAAACACTAATTTGACCATACCAGCCGTAGTTTTTGTTATATTTCAACGAAACTAGAAATTTGATCTAAAGAGAGAAATACGTTGTAAATATAAACTAAATCGGTTCAATAGAAGGGGGGGGGGGTTTACTCCAGACCCACAATACCAATTTGCCACTGCCACCCGTAATTTTTGTTATTTTTCGACGAAACTTGGTATTCGTGGTGGTAATCAACAGAGAAAAATGGGTTGTAAAAGTAAACTAAATCGGGTTATTTGGAGGGGGGGGGGGGTGTTTACTCCGGACCTAAAGTACTAATATACTCATACCGGTCGTAATTTCTGCTGTATTGTAACGAAAAGCGGTATACTTCGTGGGTATCTCATGAGAAAAATGAAGTAAATCGGTCAATCGGAAAGGGGGGTTTACTTTAAACTCTATTTCATTACAATTAACCAGCCAGACGTAGGTTCCCAAAGCCGCCACGAGGAGAGCTATCTCCCACTAGAGGGACTGTATCCTGTTCCTGCGTCAGATCAAAAGACGGAAAATGAACTTTTTGTGTACTTACTAAGTAGTACAGTATCATGTATTAACATAACTCTGGAAGCAAATTATTTACAAAATTAATAATTGAACAGTCCTCATAAGAAATGTTACAGAAAATTATTCAGTAATGTAGTATACAATACAAAAATTCTGAGGAAAGTGCTTAGTTATGCAGCTCCTGCGTGACGGACTTTTTTCTAAGAAATCACCCCCAATCTGTGAATCATGCAACGTTCAAATATCAGTGAAACATTTACTTACAGAATGCCGAATATATCAGTCAATTAGAGAAGAGCTAATGTTATCAGACATCATTGATGAAATCCTTAGAGAGGACGTTGATAAAAAAAAAAAAAAGAGCCCAACTTCTAATGAATCTTTTTTTAACGTTCCTACTCTGAACTATCTAGGACAAAAACATCACTCACAATTGGAAAATGAACTAAAAAATGTCACAGATAATTATTTACATACATACATATTATGTATGTGCAATGTATACAGCCCTGTGGTACGCCATTTTCTTCTTCGTAAATTATTCTCGAAACAAATTCTGTAGTTATTGTTGAAAGTTCAATTGAACCTTGGCGTATCAAACGAAACGATCAATGCCTATTCCCGATTTACGAATGCTTTACTGATCTTGCTACGTAGAATGTGTTCAACTGTTGAATGTTCAATTGAACCTTGGCGTATCAAACGAAACGATCAATGCCTAGTCCCGATTTACGAATGCTTTACTGATCTTGCTACGTAGAATGTGTTCAACTGTTGAAAGTTCAATTGAACCTTGGCGTATCAAACGAAACGATCAATGCCTATTCCCGATTTACGAATGCTTTACTGATCTTGCTACGTAGAATGTGTTCAACTGTTGAATGTTCAATTGAACCTTGGCGTATCAAACGAAACGATCAATGCCTAGTCCAGATTTACGAATGCTTTACTGATCTTGCTACGTAGAATGTGTTCAACTGTTGAATGTTCAATTGAACCTTGGCGTATCAAACGAAACGATCAATGCCTATTCCCGATTTACGAATGCTTTACTGATCTTGCTACGTAGAATGTGTTCAACTGTTGAATGTTCAATTGAACCTTGGCGTATCAAACGAAACGATCAATGCCTAGTCCAGATTTACGAATGCTTTACTGATCTTGCTACGTAGAATGTGTTCAACTGTTGAATGTTCAATTGAACCTTGGCGTATCAAACGAAACGATCAATGCCTATTCCCGATTTACGAATGCTTTACTGATCTTGCTACGTAGAATGTGTTCAACTGTTGAATGTTCAATTGAACCTTGGCGTATCAAACGAAACGATCAATGCCTATTCCCGATTTACGAATGCTTTACTGATCTTGCTACGTAGAATGTGTTCAACTGTTGAATGTTCAATTGAACCTTGGCGTATCAAACGAAACGATCAATGCCTAGTCCAGATTTACGAATGCTTTACTGATCTTGCTACGTAGAATGTGTTCAACTGTTGAATGTTCAATTGAACCTTGGCGTATCAAACGAAACGATCAATGCCTAGTCCCGATTTACGAATGCTTTACTGATCTTGCTACGTAGAATGTGTTCAACTGTTGAAAGTTCAATTGAACCTTGGCGTATCAAACGAAACGATCAATGCCTAGTCCAGATTTACGAATGCTTTACTGATCTTGCTACGTAGAATGTGTTCAACTGTTGAATGTTCAATTGAACCTTGGCGTATCAAACGAAACGATCAATGCCTATTCCCGATTTACGAATGCTTTACTGATCTTGCTACGTAGAATGTGTTCAACTGTTGAAAGTTCAATTGAACCTTGGCGTATCAAACGAAACGATCAATGCCTAGTCCAGATTTACGAATGCTTTACTGATCTTGCTACGTAGAATGTGTTCAACTGTTGAATGTTCAATTGAACCTTAGCGTATCAAACGAAACGATCAATGCCTATTCCCGATTTACGAATGCTTTACTGATCTTGCTACGTAGAATGTGTTCAACTGTTGAATGTTCAATTGAACCTTAGCGTATCAAACGAAACGATCAATGCCTATTCCCGATTTACGAATGCTTTACTGATCTTGCTACGTAGAATGTGTTCAACTGTTGAATGTTCAATTGAACCTTGGCGTATCAAACGAAACGATCAATGCCTATTCCCAATTTACGAATGCTTTACTGATCTTGCTACGTAGAATGTGTTCAACTGTTGAATGTTCAATTGAACCTTGGCGTATCAAACGAAACGATCAATGCCTAGTCCAGATTTACGAATGCTTTACTGATCTTGCTACGTAGAATGTGCTCAACTGTTGAATGTTCAATTGAACCTTAGCGTATCAAACGAAACGATCAATGCCTATTCCCGATTTACGAATGCTTTACTGATCTTGCTACGTAGAATGTGTTCAACTGTTGAATGTTCAATTGAACCTTGGCGTATCAAACGAAACGATCAATGCCTATTCCCGATTTACGAATGCTTTACTGATCTTGCTACGTAGAACGTGTTCAACTGTTGAATGTTCAATTGAACCTTGGCGTATCAAACGAAACGATCAATGCCTAGTCCCGATTTACGAATGCTTTACTGATCTTGCTACGTAGAATGTGTTCACCTGTTGAAAGTTCAATTGAACCTTGGCGTATCAAACGAAACGATCAATGCCTATTCCCGATTTACGAATGCTTTACTGATCTTGCTACGTAGAATGTTCAATTGAACCTTAGCGTATCAAACGAAACGATCAATGCCTATTCCCGATTTACGAATGCTTTACTGATCTTGCTACGTAGAATGTGTTCAACTGTTGAATGTTCAATTGAACCTTGGCGTATCAAACGAAACGATCAATGCCTAGTCCAGATTTACGAATGCTTTACTGATCTTGCTACGTAGAATGTGTTCAACTGTTGAATGTTCAATTGAACCTTGGCGTATCAAACGAAACGATCAATGCCTATTCCCGATTTACGAATGCTTTACTGATCTTGCTACGTAGAATGTGTTCAACTGTTGAATGTTCAATTGAACCTTGGCGTATCAAACGAAACGATCAATGCCTAGTCCCGATTTACGAATGCTTTACTGATCTTGCTACGTAGAATGTGTTCAACTGTTGAAAGTTCAATTGAACCTTGGCGTATCAAACGAAACGATCAATGCCTATTCCCGATTTACGAATGCTTTACTGATCTTGCTACGTAGAATGTGTTCAACTGTTGAATGTTCAATTGAACCTTGGCGTATCAAACGAAACGATCAATGCCTAGTCCAGATTTACGAATGCTTTACTGATCTTGCTACGTAGAATGTGTTCAACTGTTGAATGTTCAATTGAACCTTGGCGTATCAAACGAAACGATCAATGCCTATTCCCGATTTACGAATGCTTTACTGATCTTGCTACGTAGAATGTGTTCAACTGTTGAATGTTCAATTGAACCTTGGCGTATCAAACGAAACGATCAATGCCTAGTCCAGATTTACGAATGCTTTACTGATCTTGCTACGTAGAATGTGTTCAACTGTTGAATGTTCAATTGAACCTTGGCGTATCAAACGAAACGATCAATGCCTATTCCCGATTTACGAATGCTTTACTGATCTTGCTACGTAGAATGTGTTCAACTGTTGAATGTTCAATTGAACCTTGGCGTATCAAACGAAACGATCAATGCCTATTCCCGATTTACGAATGCTTTACTGATCTTGCTACGTAGAATGTGTTCAACTGTTGAATGTTCAATTGAACCTTGGCGTATCAAACGAAACGATCAATGCCTAGTCCAGATTTACGAATGCTTTACTGATCTTGCTACGTAGAATGTGTTCAACTGTTGAATGTTCAATTGAACCTTGGCGTATCAAACGAAACGATCAATGCCTAGTCCCGATTTACGAATGCTTTACTGATCTTGCTACGTAGAATGTGTTCAACTGTTGAAAGTTCAATTGAACCTTGGCGTATCAAACGAAACGATCAATGCCTAGTCCAGATTTACGAATGCTTTACTGATCTTGCTACGTAGAATGTGTTCAACTGTTGAATGTTCAATTGAACCTTGGCGTATCAAACGAAACGATCAATGCCTATTCCCGATTTACGAATGCTTTACTGATCTTGCTACGTAGAATGTGTTCAACTGTTGAAAGTTCAATTGAACCTTGGCGTATCAAACGAAACGATCAATGCCTAGTCCAGATTTACGAATGCTTTACTGATCTTGCTACGTAGAATGTGTTCAACTGTTGAATGTTCAATTGAACCTTAGCGTATCAAACGAAACGATCAATGCCTATTCCCGATTTACGAATGCTTTACTGATCTTGCTACGTAGAATGTGTTCAACTGTTGAATGTTCAATTGAACCTTAGCGTATCAAACGAAACGATCAATGCCTATTCCCGATTTACGAATGCTTTACTGATCTTGCTACGTAGAATGTGTTCAACTGTTGAATGTTCAATTGAACCTTGGCGTATCAAACGAAACGATCAATGCCTATTCCCAATTTACGAATGCTTTACTGATCTTGCTACGTAGAATGTGTTCAACTGTTGAATGTTCAATTGAACCTTGGCGTATCAAACGAAACGATCAATGCCTAGTCCAGATTTACGAATGCTTTACTGATCTTGCTACGTAGAATGTGCTCAACTGTTGAATGTTCAATTGAACCTTAGCGTATCAAACGAAACGATCAATGCCTATTCCCGATTTACGAATGCTTTACTGATCTTGCTACGTAGAATGTGTTCAACTGTTGAATGTTCAATTGAACCTTGGCGTATCAAACGAAACGATCAATGCCTATTCCCGATTTACGAATGCTTTACTGATCTTGCTACGTAGAACGTGTTCAACTGTTGAATGTTCAATTGAACCTTGGCGTATCAAACGAAACGATCAATGCCTAGTCCCGATTTACGAATGCTTTACTGATCTTGCTACGTAGAATGTGTTCACCTGTTGAAAGTTCAATTGAACCTTGGCGTATCAAACGAAACGATCAATGCCTATTCCCGATTTACGAATGCTTTACTGATCTTGCTACGTAGAATGTTCAATTGAACCTTAGCGTATCAAACGAAACGATCAATGCCTATTCCCGATTTACGAATGCTTTACTGATCTTGCTACGTAGAATGTGTTCAACTGTTGAATGTTCAATTGAACCTTGGCGTATCAAACGAAACGATCAATGCCTAGTCCAGATTTACGAATGCTTTACTGATCTTGCTACGTAGAATGTGTTCAACTGTTGAATGTTCAATTGAACCTTGGCGTATCAAACGAAACGATCAATGCCTATTCCCGATTTACGAATGCTTTACTGATCTTGCTACGTAGAATGTGTTCAACTGTTGAATGTTCAATTGAACCTTGGCGTATCAAACGAAACGATCAATGCCTAGTCCAGATTTACGAATGCTTTACTGATCTTGCTACGTAGAATGTGTTCAACTGTTGAATGTTCAATTGAACCTTGGCGTATCAAACGAAACGATCAATGCCTATTCCCGATTTACGAATGCTTTACTGATCTTGCTACGTAGAATGTGTTCAACTGTTGAATGTTCAATTGAACCTTGGCGTATCAAACGAAACGATCAATGCCTATTCCCGATTTACGAATGCTTTACTGATCTTGCTACGTAGAATGTGTTCAACTGTTGAATGTTCAATTGAACCTTGGCGTATCAAACGAAACGATCAATGCCTAGTCCAGATTTACGAATGCTTTACTGATCTTGCTACGTAGAATGTGTTCAACTGTTGAATGTTCAATTGAACCTTGGCGTATCAAACGAAACGATCAATGCCTAGTCCCGATTTACGAATGCTTTACTGATCTTGCTACGTAGAATGTGTTCAACTGTTGAAAGTTCAATTGAACCTTGGCGTATCAAACGAAACGATCAATGCCTAGTCCAGATTTACGAATGCTTTACTGATCTTGCTACGTAGAATGTGTTCAACTGTTGAATGTTCAATTGAACCTTGGCGTATCAAACGAAACGATCAATGCCTATTCCCGATTTACGAATGCTTTACTGATCTTGCTACGTAGAATGTGTTCAACTGTTGAAAGTTCAATTGAACCTTGGCGTATCAAACGAAACGATCAATGCCTAGTCCAGATTTACGAATGCTTTACTGATCTTGCTACGTAGAATGTGTTCAACTGTTGAATGTTCAATTGAACCTTAGCGTATCAAACGAAACGATCAATGCCTATTCCCGATTTACGAATGCTTTACTGATCTTGCTACGTAGAATGTGTTCAACTGTTGAATGTTCAATTGAACCTTAGCGTATCAAACGAAACGATCAATGCCTATTCCCGATTTACGAATGCTTTACTGATCTTGCTACGTAGAATGTGTTCAACTGTTGAATGTTCAATTGAACCTTGGCGTATCAAACGAAACGATCAATGCCTATTCCCAATTTACGAATGCTTTACTGATCTTGCTACGTAGAATGTGTTCAACTGTTGAATGTTCAATTGAACCTTGGCGTATCAAACGAAACGATCAATGCCTAGTCCAGATTTACGAATGCTTTACTGATCTTGCTACGTAGAATGTGCTCAACTGTTGAATGTTCAATTGAACCTTAGCGTATCAAACGAAACGATCAATGCCTATTCCCGATTTACGAATGCTTTACTGATCTTGCTACGTAGAATGTGTTCAACTGTTGAATGTTCAATTGAACCTTGGCGTATCAAACGAAACGATCAATGCCTATTCCCGATTTACGAATGCTTTACTGATCTTGCTACGTAGAACGTGTTCAACTGTTGAATGTTCAATTGAACCTTGGCGTATCAAACGAAACGATCAATGCCTAGTCCCGATTTACGAATGCTTTACTGATCTTGCTACGTAGAATGTGTTCACCTGTTGAAAGTTCAATTGAACCTTGGCGTATCAAACGAAACGATCAATGCCTATTCCCGATTTACGAATGCTTTACTGATCTTGCTACGTAGAATGTTCAATTGAACCTTGGCGTATCAAACGAAACGATCAATGCCTATTCCCGATTTACGAATGCTTTACTGATCTTGCTACGTAGAATGTGTTCAACTGTTGAATGTTCAATTGAACCTTGGCGTATCAAACGAAACGATCAATGCCTAGTCCAGATTTACGAATGCTTTACTGATCTTGCTACGTAGAATGTGTTCAACTGTTGAATGTTCAATTGAACCTTGGCGTATCAAACGAAACGATCAATGCCTATTCCCGATTTACGAATGCTTTACTGATCTTGCTACGTAGAATGTGTTCAACTGTTGAATGTTCAATTGAACCTTGGCGTATCAAACGAAACGATCAATGCCTATTCCCGATTTACGAATGCTTTACTGATCTTGCTACGTAGAATGTGTTCAACTGTTGAATGTTCAATTGAACCTTGGCGTATCAAACGAAACGATCAATGCCTAGTCCAGATTTACGAATGCTTTACTGATCTTGCTACGTAGAATGTGTTCAACTGTTGAATGTTCAATTGAACCTTGGCGTATCAAACGAAACGATCAATGCCTAGTCCAGATTTACGAATGCTTTACTGATCTTGCTACGTAGAACGTGTTCAACTGTTGAATGTTCAATTGAACCTTGGCGTATCAAACGAAACGATCAATGCCTATTCCCGATTTACGAATGCTTTACTGATCTTGCTACGTAGAACGTGTTCAACTGTTGAATGTTCAATTGAACCTTGGCGTATCAAACGAAACGATCAATGCCTATTCCCGATTTACGAATGCTTTACCGATCTTGCTACGTAGAATGTGTTCAACTGTTGAATGTTCAATTGAACCTTGGCGTATCAAACGAAACGATCAATGCCTATTCCCGATTTACGAATGCTTTACTGATCTTGCTACGTAGAATGTGTTCAACTGTTGAATGTTCAATTGAACCTTGGCGTATCAAACGAAACGATCAATGCCTAGTCCAGATTTACGAATGCTTTACTGATCTTGCTACGTAGAACGTGTTCAACTGTTGAATGTTCAATTGAACCTTGGCGTATCAAACGAAACGATCAATGCCTATTCCCGATTTACGAATGCTTTACTGATCTTGCTACGTAGAATGTGTTCAACTGTTGAATGTTCAATTGAACCTTGGCGTATCAAACGAAACGATCAATGCCTAGTCCAGATTTACGAATGCTTTACTGATCTTGCTACGTAGAACGTGTTCAACTGTTGAATGTTCAATTGAACCTTGGCGTATCAAACGAAACGATCAATGCCTATTCCCGATTTACGAATGCTTTACTGATCTTGCTACGTAGAACGTGTTCAACTGTTGAATGTTCAATTGAACCTTGGCGTATCAAACGAAACGATCAATGCCTATTCCCGATTTACGAATGCTTTACCGATCTTGCTACGTAGAATGTGTTCAACTGTTGAATGTTCAATTGAACCTTGGCGTATCAAACGAAACGATCAATGCCTATTCCCGATTTACGAATGCTTTACTGATCTTGCTACGTAGAATGTGTTCAACTGTTGAATGTTCAATTGAACCTTGGCGTATCAAACGAAACGATCAATGCCTAGTCCAGATTTACGAATGCTTTACTGATCTTGCTACGTAGAACGTGTTCAACTGTTGAATGTTCAATTGAACCTTGGCGTATCAAACGAAACGATCAATGCCTATTCCCGATTTACGAATGCTTTACTGATCTTGCTACGTAGAATGTGTTCAACTGTTGAATGTTCAATTGAACCTTGGCGTATCAAACGAAACGATCAATGCCTATTCCCGATTTACGAATGCTTTACTGATCTTGCTACGTAGAATGTGTTCAACTGTTGAATGTTCAATTGAACCTTGGCGTATCAAACGAAACGATCAATGCCTAGTCCAGATTTACGAATGCTTTACTGATCTTGCTACGTAGAATGTGTTCAACTGTTGAATGTTCAATTGAACCTTGGCGTATCAAACGAAACGATCAATGCCTATTCCCGATTTACGAATGCTTTACTGATCTTGCTACGTAGAATGTGTTCAACTGTTGAATGTTCAATTGAACCTTGGCGTATCAAACGAAACGATCAATGCCTATTCCCGATTTACGAATGCTTTACTGATCTTGCTACGTAGAATGTGTTCAACTGTTGAATGTTCAATTGAACCTTGGCGTATCAAACGAAACGATCAATGCCTATTCCCGATTTACGAATGCTTTACTGATCTTGCTACGTAGAATGTGTTCAACTGTTGAATTTTTTCCCTCAAATTACATTCAAATTCTAATCATTATTTAAATTCTATGCATTATTACAAGCAACTATTCAAGTAATCGGCCTACAATTTCATGAAGTATCACAAGTCTCTTCTAAAGACCTCTGCTTGACATTTCATTCCGTTCTTCCCCTTCAAACGCATTCTTGGGGAATAAGATAACCTCATCCCATCTCCGAGCAGCCACCTGGGGTTCTTGTTACGTTTGTTGTGTTCGAAGCACTTAGTTGTCTTTCTGCACGTCTTCCTTAGCACATCGCCTTCATCATCTCTTGCCTTGCGGGCTTTTCATCTCTCATTCTGTCTAATGTAGGATTTAGAACAAAAAAAAATCCATTTATAAATCATAAAACATTTTATGATTCCTAGAGGCTCCCTCCAACAATGTGGAAAATTCATTCTCTAGAAACTATGTTTAATGATTGAAATCAACATTAGTTCAGCAGGGTTTGGTAAATTTAGTATTGCATCGCATAGTGCATTGCATCTGCAGCTGTTAACGATTTTTTGATTTGTGTAATTATTTTATTTTATTGATATTTTGATAGTTTGTTAAATGGATTAGAGTATATTTACATTATTATTTCCTCAACGTCCTGGTTGTATTTTTTATAAATTTCTATCTATAAGAAAGCGAAGGAATAGTTGGGATTTGGATCAGAAAAACAATTAGCTTTTCACAAAAATCTAAATTCTGAACGGTTCGAAATACTCTTTAGCATCCTTCTTTAGTAATCAATGCCTAGGAGATGAGGGTAGAAAACAGATTGGACGATAGTTCATAGTTTGATGAGGACGAAATTGACTAAATGTGTTATACGACTACATGCTATCCCAAGAGGATCCCGCGAGCCATACATTTTTTTTCTTTTTTTTGCGAAGAAAGAAAAAAAATAGAAAAAGGGTTTATCGCCATGTTTATAATAGTGAATGTATTTCTGACAAATGTACCTTTTTAGCATATTTTCGTAAATTTCAGACAGAGATCCAAAAGCTCCCCTTGGGCATCCTAGGGTGGAGCGGAGCTTGGTACCGTAATTGGCAATGCAACTAAGCGTATAACTTGAGCACCTGGGTTCAAATCATAGGCAGGCAAAGTTATCCACAAAAAAAAAAAAAAAAGAAGAAGATTTGAAAATTAATTCAGAAAATCACCAAGATCTCGACTACGAGGGAGATACGTCCAGAACGGATTCAACTTCAAACGGAATGTATAACTTGAAGTTGCAAATACCCTGTGAAGCGTGGCTTCTGTTTTAACAGGATTTCCTTTGGTTGGATGTTAATGGAATCCAGAGGAAGAGCGTTGGAAAAAAGTAATGGACGGATTTGATTTTAAAACTCTTTTTGCATTTCGAGGGAACTATGCTCATGCTTTATACATTAGGCCATTAGCACAGAGAAAAGGATATAACGAAAATACTTCTTAAATTTCGTGAAAGAATATTGTTTAGCAATTCAATCTGCGCAAATGCCCCAGATGATCCGTGCGCCGTTAAAAGAAGTACATACAATTTAAGCAATTCAAACCTGAAATATGGAATGGATTCTTTTTACCGAAACATTCGTCATATTATGGAAACGTTGATAGCGGATCTTGCATCTTCCATTATAATAACCACGGAAAGATAATGTCAATAAACGGTATAATATCGCAAGCAGTGGACAATACTCAAACAGGTAAAACTTGACAAAAACTGTAGTAAAATGCGGTCAACCTCACGTTTCTATTTTTTTTTTTCTTCTTCCGTTCCAAAGGATAGAAAAAACGTATTTTCTGCAGAAAAGTCCCAATTTTCTCTGCTTTTATTCAATACTAGCTGTTACCCGGCGTGCCATGCTACACCTATTTTCTGCATATAGAAGAGTCTAAAAAAATTAGAAACGAAAAGAGTATTATTAAAATCTAATAACACGAACCTGTAACTGTTTCGAACCCGTGACCTCCCAACTTTGAGTCCTAGACGACTTTGACCTAACCTATAACACCCCCCGTATCAAGACATACATGTATGCCAAGTTTGGTGAAAATCGGTCTAACGGTGTCGATTTTTATAACAAAAAAAAACACAAAAAAAAAACATACAGACAGCAGCTGGTAGACGTTTTTGACTTGGCCTATGACAATCCCCTAGCTTGCGGCACTCTCCAGATTAGGATCTACCTGTGTACCGAGTTTAGTCAAAATCGGACGAACGGCGTGAATTTGTATGAGCTACAAACTTACTGACAGACAGCTGGTAGACGTTTTTGACTTAGCCTACGACACTCCTCAGATTAAGATCTACATGTGTACCGAGTTTAGTCGATGTCGGACGAACGGTGTGGATTTGTATAAGAGGCAAACATACAGACAGACAGTTATACGACGTTTTTGACTTAGTCTACGACACTCCCCAGATTATGATCTACATGTGTACCGAGTTTAGTCAAAATCGGACGAACGGTGTGGAGACGGTATCGAGTTTATTCAAAATCGGACGAACGGTGCGGATTTGTATAAGGCACAAACATACAGACAGACAGCTGGTAGATTTTTTTGACCTTGCCTAGGAGATTTCCCGTATCAAGACCTACCTGTCTGCCAAGTTTGGTCCAAATCGGTCAAACGGTGTGGATTTGGATAAGGAACAAACAAACAGAAAAACAGACAGACACGTGATTTTTATATATATAAATTTTTCAACGTTACGTTACTTTTTCGAATTCAGCATTAAATGTGCTTTAAGGCTCGTGTTCGTTCAATGTTCAAAAGTGTCTTTTTTAGACCGCAAAAAGTTTATATTAATAAAAAATTCTAGTTGGTAACACATTTTTTGAGAATCACTGCTGATCCAAAAATATTCTGGAAACTAGTGAATCTCCCAAAAGTTATAAAGTTCAATTCCTTTCCAACGGTATACTCAGACAAGTGTTTATCTCTCAATTTCATAATATATTAGGAAATTCTGGTGAAAAAACAACCGACAAATAAAACTAGTATCATGTTTATTTTTGTGATCTTATCAGAATAAAATGAAAATTATTCTTCATGAAATTGGCAATTATTTTTTGCAGTAAATCTTACAGTATTATCGAATAAAAAGAAATTACGTCGACTATTATAAAAGTTGCTGAAATTTTCAATCTCCTTTCAGAAAGACACTTGTGTATATTTATGTAATGTAATGTCAAAAAATAATGTGTACAATCAGAGAAATTTGGGGGTGTTTTTAAAAAAAAAAAAAAAAAAAAAAAAACACGTTTGTTTCTAAATAGACTATGGAACTAATTCGTTTTTGCATACTTTTATTCAGAACAAGCGTAAAAAATAGGTATGTATATTTATTTAAATGAAGAGTGTTTATTTATTAACTATAATGGGGATAGAATAATATTACAACTTACAACTACAAGTTCAGCCTATTCAAAACTGTTTTAATAATTCTCAACACTCCGCGCCAAAGGGTCGTGGGTTCGATTCCCACTAAGAGTGGTGGCTTTCCTTTAGAAAAAAGAAAAGGCATCAGCCCTATCCTGGCTAGAAAAGGGTGGTAACCCTTAAGGGTTGTAACCCCCTAAGGGTGGTATAGGATAACCCGTCCTAAAATTCTCTGTCAATAATGAATGGACGTTAAAATTTAATAATAATTATAACTAAGCAACATCGGGCGTGGTCAGTACCTGAATGGGAGACCGACCATGTTCTTTTGGCATTATAAAAGGGTGGCGACCTATCGACAGCCCGGCGCTAATAGCCAAATAGTTGATGCGCCGTTAAAAAAAAAAAAAAAATAATAATAATAATAATAATCCACTGAGGGGTCTCCCGTGGTCTAACGGCTAGCGCCTTGGATTCATAAGCGGGAGATGGTGGGTTCGATTCCCAACCTCCGGCAGGAATTTTATCATCCCACGGCTCGCTGGTGAAATTCCTCGCTACACCCTGGATGTCGGCGCTAATGACCTAGATGTAGATGTGCCGTAAAAAAAAAAAAAAAAAAAAAAAAAAAAAAAAAAAAAAAAAAAAAAAAAAAAAAAATAATCCACTGAATTATCCAATAACATATGATTTACGTTATTTTTGCATAACTAAACTAAAATAAAGCATTAATTTAGTTTTTAATCAATTCCCAATGATTTAGTTTTAGTTTAAGTTCAACTAATATCCATTAGTTAATTTAATTTTAGTTTTTTTTAGGTTGCAATTTTTAGTTTATTCTAAACAGTGAATGTTTTTTTATTTATTTATTAATTTATTTATTTAAAATCTGTACAGGTTTACAGTACAATAATCAAGTATGTTGATGCAGATATTTTATGGACAAGTTGGTAAAACTAAAATAAAATAAAAAAAAAAAAATACAAAATTTGGAAAATTTGGTCACTATATAAATATTTAATGATCATGAAAAGATCAGGCATGGTAGGATTGTCTGGATGGGATTGGGAAGATAAGGATAGACCTTCAGGATTAGGATGGTAAGACAATTTGGAGTGGAACGTTTGGAAACGGGTTTTAGCGAGGTCAAGGATAAATGGGATGTTGAGGTCATTTTGTAGGGTTTTGTTGGATAGAAAAGTGAATGTCGTTTTAGTTTTTTGTTTTGCCCAACATATATCATGTGAATGATCATAATTGCATGAGTTACAGAAGGTACATATATATATATATATATATATATATATATATATATATATATATATATATATATATATATATTATATAAAAATGAATCGCTAAATGTGTTGGTAAGCGCAAATCTCAAGAACAACTGAACCGATTTCGCTAATTCTTTTTTTATAATATTCCTTGAACTACGAGGATGGTTCTTGCGGAGAGAAAAATTTAAAAAAAATTGTCCGAAAAAGTCTAAAAACAACACTTTTCGGGTCTTTTTCCCTTCCTTAGCGCAAATTCATTTTTAAATAAAAACATATGTTCTCAATTATAATATTTTTAACAGTTAACGTATTTGTGTATCTATTATATAAAAATGGATCGCTAAATGTGTTGGTAAGCGCAAATCTCGAGAACAACCGAACCGATTTCGCTAATTCTTTTTTTATAATATTCCTTGAACTACGAGGATGGTTCTTATGGAGAGACAAATTTAAAAAGTTGCCTGAAAAAGTCTAAAAACAACACTTTTGGGGTATTTTTTACTTCCTTAATGCAAATTCATTTTTAAATACAAACATATGTTCTCAATTATAATATTTTTAACACTTAACATATTTGGTTATTTGTGTATAAGCAAAAAATTAAATAAATAAGAATGTAATCACTAGGTGACATTAGAATCACATGTTAATAATGCAATTTAAATTAATTTATATTTGCATTAACGAAGTAAAAAAGTCCGTCACGGCTCCTTGCGGCGCCTTTGTGGACCTATGTCTGGCTGGCTTTTCTATTGAAATATATTACAAAGTAAACCCCCCTTTCCGATTGACCGATTCAGCTCATTTTTATAACACTTCTTTCTCATGAGTTACCCACGACGTATACCGCGTTTCGTTAGAATACAGCAGAAATTACGACCAGTATGAGTATATTAGGAATTTGGGTCCGGAGTAAACCCCCCTCCTAACCGATTTAGTTTATTTTTACATCACATATTTACCTGTAGATTACCACTACGAATACCGAGTTTCGTCGAAATATACCTAAACTCACGGCTGGTAGTGGCGAATTGGTATTGTCGGTCCGGGGTAAACCCCCCTCCTTATGAACCGATTTTGTTCATTTTTATATCTCACTTTTCTCTCTATATTACCACTACGAATACCAAGTTTCGTTGGAATATAACAAATATTACGGTTGAAATGGTCAAATTAGTGTTTTGGGTTCGGGGTAAACCCCCCCTTCCGGTGGACCGATTTTGGTGGTTAACGAACTCCTTCAATCGTTTGCTAATTGAATGCTATATACCAAGTTTCGTGACGAAAAAACAAAAACTCTGGCCGCTATCGTGTTAACAGACACATATATATATATGCATATATATATATATATGCATATATATATATATATATATATGTATATATATATATATATATATATATATATATATATATATATATATATATATGAATGAATTTTATCGGGGGTCATTTTCGGTGTCTACTAGGTAGGATCGATAAAGATTTGAAGAAATTTTTCAAAAATTCCGTCATGAGTCCAACCTCAATAGCTACTTTCCTTCGGAGGAAAGTGCTAAAAAGACTCGACTTTTCTATATTCCCATACAAAAGATTCGTAATAATACTTAAAGGTCAATTTGAACTCTAATACCATACCATAAAGTTTAAGTGTTAGTGGAGGGGTTCTGGGAAGGCAAAAAAATCGAGTGACATTAGTATCGTATAAATATTAATGTCAATATTTGCCAATATTTATTCGATGGTAACATTACTCAAAAACAAATTGACAATAGTAAAATGTAAATTGTCTGTGGTAAAATGTCACTTGAAATGTAAACATCTCTTTGCTGTACATCTATAATATTACTAAATCTAAAAGCCATAAATTTCTATAAAATTACAAAAGTGTTGTGTGTTTGTGACTTACTAAATATGCCTCCTATAAGGCGGAGGACAAATTTAGGCAGAAGAACCCGAAATGCAACGCGTCAAATTAATTATCAATCTAATTGTACTGCCGAGGAAAGTGAAAATTGCAATGAACGTGAAAAAATTCGGTTAAGACAGACCCGTGAAGCGCGACATTCGACTAATAATGGTGCAAGTTTGAATCGAGCTGCTGTGAATTCATTACAGTGCCTGCAGCTGTGTTGCTATTGGACCTATGAACTCAGTGTGACTATAAACAAATCCCAGGGCAGTCATTAAGTGTTTGTGGTATTAATCTTGAAAACCCATGTTTCTCGCATGGTCAATTGTATGTTGCCTGTTCCCGTGTTGGAAATCCATCAGCTCTGTTTGTTTACGCGACAGGCAATGAAACAAAAAATCTCGTGCACCATTAGGTACTACAATAAAAATTATACTTAATTAAGAATAAGTAAATATAAAATGAAATATAATAAGTAGGAATCATAATAAGAAATCTGATATTGTAATTTTCATTGTGATTTTTAGTGACTATTAAAATAATTTTAAGTGTTTTATAATTTTTATTTTTTGACATAATGTAATTGTTGACTTATTAAGTTTCTTTTGTCTTTTCTTTTAGCGCAGTTACTCCCTATCTCCATAGGGAGAACCCACTTATGAGGTTGACCTCATGACGCAATCCAGAAGTGCCGACTAGAAACTTTCTCGTTTCAGACCCCATAGATCACGAAAATATAAGTGGTTCAAATTTGTATATATATATATATATATATATATATATATATATATATATATATATATATATATATATGTATATATTTATATATATGCTTGTCTGTTCGCGCTCTAGCAAGCTCAAAAATGGTCCGATTTTGATGAAAATGGTACAAAAATCTGTCGTCTAATTTGAAAGGTCAAGTTCGTTAACCAGTTCTGAATCCGCCCACTGGAAGTTAGTTGCGGATATACATATATATTTGTCTGTTCGCTCATTTCTGGCTTCCCTGATTGTCCGATTTTGATGAAATTTGGTACAAAAATCAGTCGTCCAATTTGAAAGGTCAAGTTCGTTAACCAACAAAATCCGACCACTGGAAGATGGCGTTTGGGGAGAAATTCGCGCAGAAAAAATCGTAACGCTTACGTTTTTGAGTTCATAAGCTTGTAAGTACTCTTTTTATAGGCTTCTTGGGATAGGAAAACGAATGAAACCATTTTCAAGGCGATAGCTTTAACCGTTTTCGAGAAAATTGGAAAAATAGTTTTTGAATACCGTTTTTGGTTTGGGTACTTAGAATCACGGGATTCAGTTGAAACATTATCTGCATGTTCTACTTTCATTAAAACTAATATGTTGAAAGTTATGTTACGTTTAGAGTTAAGGAAGGGTTTGAATAAAGTATTTTATGAACAGACATGAAAAGTTTTGGGAACTTCGTATACTTTCATTAATATCTCGAACACGGTTGGGAAATCGTGGTAAGTGGATAGAAACTATTTGAAAGCTTACTAAATTCTCTACAAAAATGATTCTAAAACTATTTTTGATTAGGTTATGTCAATCGGAGAAATAAGTGCTTAAAACTTCAAATACGTCTGTTTTGTTCTTATGAACGGGTTTTTTCGTTCTTTTTGTAATTTTTGTCTCTTTCCCTTGGTTTTTTATTGCTTTTTATTTTTTTAATTTCTTATGTTAGGAAAATGTATTTGTTTGTAAAACAGGATAGGAAAAATGAGACTCTATTTTTTATTTTAATTTTATTGATCAACAGGTCTTTGCATATATTTAAAAACTCTGTTGATATAACCTCTATATCGTTTTTGTTTGATTCAATAATAAGAAATCCTTTTTTCAATGATTTTATGTTTTTAGGCCAATCTATAATTCCTGTGGGTTAATATGTTTTTTAAATTGAGGCTTTAAAGCCTCAACAGGAATATTTGTGTAATCACCCTTCACAGTTAATTTATTAGAATCATGAGTGACCGTTTTTGTGTTACAACTAACAATCTTTGAAAACGAAGTTTGACTATCCTTGTTATTGTTATTTTCCTTCTGTTTGGCCGAGATTTTCTATTCATGATCTAATTCTCCTTGAATTTTTTGACTAGACCAAGAACCTATTTTAAGCACTCTTAAATTCCTTAATTTAACTCAGGAAGTTTATCAAGCTTGATATAATCACTTTTGGGTTAATACGGGTGGTCTATACCGAGTCCTTTGTTTGTAAACACAAAGACCTTTCTGAGTAACGGTAAAGGGCAGTAAAAGTATATGACTTTACCTGGAACCAAACCCTGCATACAGAGAATTACAATACGAGACCTTCTCATTCTTTCTTTCACCAGCTACCGTGTAACACCTTAGATCTGTTTATATTGTTAGCGCGGTTCCTCCCTCCCTTCATAGGGAGGAGCCCAGCTTATAAAATTGATCTCATCAAACAATCCGGAAGTGCCGACTAGAAAATTTCGCGTTTCAGAACACCTAGAGACCGAAAATAACGGTGGTTCAAATTTGTATATATATATATATATATATATATATATATTTGTCTGTTAGCTCATTTCTGGCTTCCCTGATGGTCCGATTTTGATGAAATTTGGTACAAAAATCCGTCGTCCAATTTGATGGTCAAGTTCGTTAACCAGCAAAATCCGCCCACTGGAAGATGACGTTCGGGGCGAAATTCGCGCAAAACAAATCGCAACGCTTACATTTTTGAGTTCATATGCTTGTAAGTACTCGTTTTGTAGGCTTCTTGGCCAATAAAAACGAATGGAACCATTTTTAAGGCGATAGCTTTAACCGTTTTCGAGAAAATTGGGAACATAGTTGCTGAATAACGTTTTTGGTTTTTGGTACATACAATCATGGGATTCAGTTGAAACATTTTTTGCATGTTCAAATTTTATCAAAACTAATATCTTAAACTTTTGGTTACGTTTGGAGTTAAGGAAGGGTTAGAATAAAATATTTTATGAACAGACATGAAAAGTTTTGGGAACTTCGTATATTTTCGTTAATATCTCGAACACGGTTGGGAAATTTTCATGAGTGGATTGAAACTATTTGAAAGCTTTGTAAATTCTCTACAGAAAAGATTCTGAAACAAGTTTTGATTAGGTGATGTCAGTCGAAGAAATAAGTGCTTAAAACTTCAAATACGTCTATTTACTTCTTATGAACGGGTGTTTGTCGTTCTTTTTGTAATTTTTGTCTCTCCCTTAGTTTTTTATTGATTTTTATTTTTGTAATTTCTTATGTTAGGAAAACGTATTTGTGTGTAAAACAGGATAGGTAAAATGAGAATTTTCTATTTCTAGAAATAATGAAAAGTTTTGGGAACTTCATATAATTTCTTAATATCTCGAAAACGGTTGAAAATCTTGGGAAGCGAAAGGTTACCATTCGAAAGCTCACTAAATGCCCAACAAAGAATGTTCTGACGAAAGTTTTAATTAGGCGATGTCAATCGGAGAAATAAGTGCTTAAAACATTAAAGTAATTGATTTCGTTTATTCGAACGGTTTTTTTGTCTGTTTTTATTCCTTGTTATTTCTTAATTGCTTATAGTTGGATAATGTATTTTACAATAAAACTGGTTTAGTAAAATAACAAAACAATTTATTGTTAGAAATATAGATTTCCTAGATTCCAAGACCTTGTAACTAGCGGGAGCCTTTCTAGTGTTGACCGACCCTTCCAGGTAAGATCGTAAATCAAGACCATTCAAGACTGGTGGAACCAAAATAATAACTGCTTCTATTTTAATCTTCAGGCGATTCGCCAAAGTTGCGAAGCCTTATCAATAAATAAATATTTTAATCTTTCCAAATTAGACTAGGGATAAGAACGGAACCGCGCTAAGATGATGCAGTTCCTGCGAGTCGGACTTTTGTTTTGAGTTTATATGCTTGCAGGTACTTGTTTTGTAGGTTTCTTAACATAGGAAAACGAATGAAACAATTTTCAAGGCGATACCTGTAACCGTTTTTGAGAAAAGTGGAATCAATGTTTTTGTAAGTCATTATTTTTTTGTGGGTACTTAGAATCGCGGGATTTAATTGAAATATTTTCTACATCTTGGAAATTAATCCAAACTAAGATGTTTAAATTTTGGTTATATTAGGAGTTAAGGAAGTATGCGAAAAAAATTATTTTATTAATAGACATGAAAAGTTTTCGGATAGTCATACATTTTTCGTAAATATCTCGATAACGGTTGGAAAATCGTGGTAAGTGGAATGAGACCATTCGAATGCTTGCTAAATTCTCTACAAAAAAGGTTCTGAAGCAATATTGGATAGGGCAACGTCAATCAGAGATATAAGCGCTGATGATTTGTGATGCTAATCTATTTCATTTCTTCGAGATGTACGTAACCGCGCTAAGATGACGCAGTTCCTGCGAGTCGGACTTTTTTATCTTACTAGCTGACCCGGTGTCCCAAATAGCAGAATAAGTATTAAAAAATATAATAATTAATGAATCGACTGTTAGGCGGTACGAAGTTCGCCGGGTCAGCTAGTATGTATATATATATATATATATATATATATATATATATATATATATATATATATATATATATGTATATGTATATATATATATATATCTATATATACACTATATATATATATATATATATATATATATATAGTGATAGTTACCGTTGCCTAACATTCCGTACCGTATAAACTGCACATCCATTCCCTTCTATTACCTTCCAGCTTCCCTGTCTCCTGAAATTGAGGCTTTTATACTCCTGCCTTCAATTAGCTCCGCCATATTTCAACCACATATGGAGGGGAGGGAGGGGAGAAAGGGGGGGGTCCTCTTTTTCATTCATACTTTATCGCCATGGGACAATATATCATTCCGACCTTTACTTCCAGTCAAAATACATTTTCTCACTTTATCCTTACTTTTTTATTGTACCTCTCCTGCATTGTATTAAATTCAATTTCGTTTTAACAATGTTATTTCCCAGCAGTAAATTTATGACTATAAAACTCATATAAGGCGCCAAAAACTCCAGTATAACGAAGACTGTCTTTTTTATAGTGTTTTTTTTTATTATATGCAAACAGTCTCTTTTACTGACAGTAAAACTTTATCTTCATTATCTGTTAAGTCCATTGCAAAAAGTAGTATTATTTACCTCTCGTTTGTTTGTCTGAACAGAAGGATAAATTAATCTAGAGCAAATAAGAATTTCACTATACACAGTGCCCCGCATTGAGATGTCCTTACGAAAAAATGAGCGTTCTACCTGAAAATGTAGCAGAACTACTCAAACATTTGTGGATTTTAAAAACTACTGGCTTTTTAAAAGAAAAACTGTGTTTTCGGGATTTGTGATCAATGTATCGTAAATAACGATACATTTTTAGAATCTACATTAAATTTCCAATAAGAAACACCCGTTATTGAAATATTACCATGCGAATTAAGAGCTATATAGATGGGAATGTTTGATATTAGTGTTTTATTAAATTATTTATAATTTACTAGCTGTTACCCGGCGTGCCATGCTACACCTACTTTCTGCATATAGAAAAGCCTAAATAAATTAGAAACCAAATAAGTATTATTATTACAATCTAATAACACGAATCTGTAACTGTTTCGAACCCGTGACCTCCCAACTGGGAGTCCTGGACGACTTTGACCTAACCTATAACACCCCCCGTATCAAGACATACATGTATGCCAAGTTTGGTAAAAATCGGTCTAACGGTGTGGATTTAAAAACAAAAAAAAACATACAGACAGCAGCTGGTAGACGTTTTTGACCTGGCCTACGGCAATCCCCTGATCAAGACCAGCCTGTGTGCCCAGTTGATCAAAATCTGTGAAACGGTGTAGGTTTGTATAAAGAACAAACACACAGACAGACAGATGGTAGCCGTTTTGACCTAGCCTATGGCAATCGCCGTATCAAGATCTACCTGTGTTCCAACTTAGGTCAAAATCGGTCAAACGGTGTGGATTTTTATAGGGAACAAACATACAGACAGACAGCTGGTAGAGGTTTTTGACCTAGCCTAGGAGATTTCTCTTATCAAGACCTACCATTATTAAGTTAGGTCAAAATCGGTCAAACGGTTTGGATTTGTATAAGGAACAAACAAACAGAAAAACAGACAGACACGTGATTTTTATATATATAGATAAAGGTTTGCCTCCGCCTCAAAAGTTTTAATTCATTATTCAATAAGTTTCAAAATGGTACCTCGTAGTTTTAGAAAAAAATCTATTTGAGTCTATTGTTTTCTGATTTCTAAGTATAAACCAATATATGTGCTTTAGCGTGAAGGACCCATTCTAAAGAAATTATTTAATTTCACACGATGACGATGTAACATCCTTCCCACACTATATTACGTGTGGGAAGGATGTTAACACACGCCCATCTACCAAATATTAACTCACTCTGGTATCAAATGTATACTTGCCTAGCTCATAATACAAGAATGACGAAGGAATGGCTGAACAGTGAATTCCCTAACCGTTCCCAAACTATGTACACACAATTTTTTCTCTGAAAAAGGATAGGAAGACATTCTTCCGTTATGAGCTGGGCAAGCAATCATTTGAAAACAGAGTGAGTTAATATTTGGTATATGGGCTTGTGTTTATACACGTCATCTAGTGTGGGAAGGATGTGATATCACTATCATCGTGTGATGTTAAATAATTTATTCAGAATGGCTCCTTCAGGCTAAAGCACATTTATTGGTTTTGACTTCAAAAAAATGGATTAAAATTGATTTTTTTTAAAAACTGATGGTATATCAGAGTTAATAATATCCCGAACCCTTCAGCATCCCCAGTCAGAACACTTCTTGGTAATGCTCGAATGTAGGGCAAGAAACATGTAGAGCAGTCATGGAATAAAGTAGGTGGTATAAAAAAATAAGTACTACTTTTTTTACCTAAAGCATAGATATCCAAAAAAAATATAATTTCTAGCGCGGTTCCTCCCTCCCCCATAGGGAGGAACCCCGCTTATAAGGTTGATCTCATCACGCAATCCGGAAGTGCCGACTAGAAAATTTTGCGTTTCGGAACCCCTAGACAACGAATTTTGTACATATATTTGTCTGTTCGCGGCCCTGACAGCTCAAAAATGGTCCGATTTTGATGAAATTTCGTACTAAAATCTTTCGTTTAATTTGAAAGGTCAAGTTCGTTAACCAGCAGAATCCGCCCACCGGATCATGGTTTTTGGAGCGAATGTCGCGCGAAAAAAACCGTTCCGCTTAATTCATATGCTTGCAAGTACACGTTTTATAGGCTTCTTGGCCTGGGAAACCGAATGAAGCCATTTTTAAGGCGATAGCTTTAACCGTTTTTGAGAAAATTGGAAAAATAGTTGTTGAATACCGTTTTTGGTATGGGTACTTAGTATCATGGGATTCAGTTGAAACATTTTCTGCATGTTCAACTTTCATCAAAACTAATATGTTGAAATTTTGGTTACGTTTGGAGTTAAGGTAGGGTTAGAATAAAATATTTTATTAACAGACATGAAAAGTTTTGGTAACTTTGTATACTTTCCTTAATATCTCGAAAACGGTTGAGAATCTTGGTAAACGGAAGATTACCATTAGAAAGCTTACTAAATGCTCTACAAAAAAGGTTCTGAAGAAAGTTTTGACTTGGCGATGTCAATCGGAGAAATAAGTGCTTAAAACTTTAAAGTAATTGATTTCGCTTATTCAAACTGTTCTTTTTGTCTGTTTTTATTCCTTGTTATTTTTTAATTGCTTATAGTTGGATAATGTATTTGAAAATAAAATAGGTTAAGTAAAATAAGAAAAACAATTTAATGTTAGAAATATGGATTTCCAAGATATAGCTTTTCAACTGCCATTCTGGGGTTGGCCGACCCATCCAGGTAAGATCATAAATCAAGACCTTTCGAGAAATGTGGAACCAAACTAATAATTGTTTCTATTTTAATCATTCCAAATGAGATTAGGGATAAGAACGGAACCGCACTAAGATGATGCAGTTCCTGCGAGTCAGACTTTTTAACGTTCTTTACCACAAAAAACTAAAATTTTGGAATTATTTCTCTTTATTTCAAACTGTTTACTTCTGTGTTTCAGATTTGGCAACCATGCCTCCCGGTTGGTTACTCCTAGTGCCGCTGTGCACCTGCTCTATCCTAGCCTGTCCAAGAGACTGTAGCTGCGGTCTAGATCAAAGAGGAAGGAAGCAGGTTTTCTGTGTTAATGGTGGAATGGACAGTCCTATACCTATCAAGGACATCGATCCTGACATGGAGGTAGGTTTATTTTATTTATAAGAATATTTTCCTTCCACATTGGCACTTTTAGGGGGCGAGGTTAGCTCAGTGGTAGAGCACTAGACTAATAAGTTGGAGGTACTGAGTTCAAATCCCGATCAAGTACTAAAGATTTTTTCTTCTAGTGTCTTCTCTCAAGGATTGAATTCGGCCTCCCTGACCGTCCCTAGGCCAACCCAGCCTCTAATTAATTTACTAATGGGTACCTTGGGTGCTAATGACTCTAGCAGTCGAAGCAGCCAAGGGGAAAATCAGGCGGCAGGAGCATGGTACTGACCACACTATCTCCCTAGTGTGCCCTATGGTCATGAATGAGATACCTCTGTAGTATCTGCCCCTCAGGGCCCTCGTCGCCTGTTACGGGACTGATTTTTTTTTTTTTTTTTTTTTTTATTGGGACTTTTAACAATTATGTTTATCCTACCCTAATATCACTGGTGCAGTTCACTCAAATTTCGTCGGGTTGGGCATTGACCCTTTTTGTTCCAAGATACAGAAATAAAACATAAGCGTAAAATGACTAAGTAATAAAGAATAATGAAATTAAACCGCATTGTTTTTTGTTTTTTTTCTTTAATAGACATTGTTGATGTGTCCCAAAAATTTCTCTCATCATCTTTCTTGAAAAAAAAGAATGCATGTTACTTGTTATCTATTTCAATTCACGTATTTAGAGATTTCTTGTGGAATAATATTGTGCGTTATTTTATTCCACAAGTGGAGTATGTGATTTAGGTACCACTGGCCCTCGTGCTAGCAAGAGAGCCTGGTCCGTCCTTCTTATTTCCATAGCCGACCCAAGCGCAAGCAACTCTTGTTATGTGCGTGTAAGCCAGTGGCTTTTAATTGTTTATTTTCCGCTTCCCTTGGCGTTATAAGTTGTTCTTGCCTTTCTTATTCCTATAGACGGCCCATGCGCAAGCAACTCTTGTTATGTGCGTGTATGCCAGTGGCTTTTAATGGTATATTTTCCGCTTCCCTTCGCGTTATAAGTTGTTCTTGGCATATCTTATTCCTATAACCGACCCATTCGGAAGCAACTCTTGTTATGTGCGTGCATGCCAGTGGCTTTTAATGGTTTATTTTCCGCTTCCCTTGGCTTTATAAGTTGTTCTTGGCATATCTTATTCCTATAGCCGGCCCATGTTTGTTGTACTAGGCCTTTCTCGACGCCTACCTACCCGGCGAATGGTGAGATACTTCCATAATTCCCTCAATTCTCTTCCTAAACCCTGTTTCCTTTCTTCTCACCTTTCAATGCCGTATACCTGGAGGTGGATGCCCTGAAGATAAGGCTAATTATTATTATTTTTACAATATGTTTGGGTTGTACCCGTATATCATCATATTTTGCCCTTAGATTCTATCCGAGCTCACCAGAGCAACCACTTTTTTTTTTCTTCCCTAATAATATCCCACAAATATTCTTTCTTATATATCAGAATAATTTGCAATTAACCTTATAACCGCTAACTGTCATGCGAGATGAGCATCTCCACAGGCCACGAAACATGTAACATGGATGGGGTATATCTCTTTACACCGTAACTGTGAGATAAAATAGTGCCTTTCCCGGTCTCGGTCCATTTTTCGGTTACATTTTTTTGCCCTACTGGTATTTAAAAGCCCCTTCGACCATTGGCCGTTGAAGTAATAAGAAAACTCTGAGTCAAGCCGATCGTGGCCAGTGAAAACCCCAGAAGGCATATATGCTTCTAGACCGCTGCTTTAGGGGTTGCTTTTATAAAAATTAGTAAAAGACTAATTTCTATTCTGTTCTTGTACTACAGGTGCTGAGGATCTCTGCTCCCGAAGACAAGGATAACTCCCTGACTATTGGTCCGATATTCCAGAGTTTCCAGTTCTTAGAGGAAGTTCACATCACACGTTCCAACATCCCAGCTATAGGGAAGCACTCCTTCTGGGGAGTTCCTTCTCTCAGGGTGCTCAACCTCACGGAGAACAACATATCCCAGGTAAGTACTCTACAACCTCTTGTTAGTTCATGTGAAGTTTCAATTACTTCTAAATGTATTGCTTATTAGTAGACTTTATAACAAAATTATAATGTAGAGTTCAGCCATCAAGATCACCCCCAACCGTCATTTGGTGGTGTATCTCTAGCCTGTAGAGACGCAATAGTAGCAAAACCCATGTTTGGTAAACATTAGTGAAGACACCAAATTGCCAATACAACACCTTTACAGACCGGAGTAGATTAATTATATTTTAGTTAGAAAGGAAAGGATTAGAGTTCGCCATCGTTTGTTGAAGTATATAGTTTACCCAGTTGGCTCAGATAATAGATGTCAGCACGTCAAATCATTTCTAATTCGAGTTTATTCTACTAGCTAACCTTGTTTCGTAATGAGCTCTCATGTGTAAAAATTAAATTTAGTTATTTATTTTATTTTTTTAATTCAATAATTGAAATTAACATGAGACCATATAGACTTAAGCAAAAGCTAGCTATAGCTTCGAACTCCTTCCACACCCTCCATGGAGACTAAAGAATTTTAGTATTAATATATCACTTTCAAAGCATAAGAAAAATGACCCTTGCTCTACTCATTTCTACAATCATAACTTTAATAAAATAATATCAGAGAATCCTGAGGCTCTCTTCATTTTCACAGACGGATCCAAAACACTACACGGGACAGGCTCAGCAGCACTCATTGACGATAGAACATACCACACAAAATTTCCAAATAACAATAGCATATTCACAGCAGAACTAAACGGAATTCTTTTGGCCCTTTCACATAGTAAAAATACTAATAAACACATCATAATTTTCACAGACTCACTAAGCTCTCTTCTTTCCCTATCGGACATTTACAGTACTCATCCTATAATCACAAGCATACTTTCACAACTATACTATCTACAGGACACCAACATTTATATAACTTTTGTATGGATTCCTGGACATGACAACATTTCAAGAAGTACTGAAGCAGATAAGGAAGCTAAATTAGCAACGAGACGATCAACACAAGACGTTTATGACATGACTTGACAAGACGTACATAATGTCATAAAACAACACATAATCAACAAGTGGCAAACTGACTGGACACACACACACAAGACAACAAGCTACGGGAGATTAAGCCGACAATAGGAGGCTGGAGTTCCAGTATTCGGAACGTAAGGCGAGAAGAAGTCGTGCTTACTAGACTAAGAATCGGACATTCACACTTGACACATTCATATTTAATGACAAAACAGGACAAACCGAATTGTACAATTTGCAACGTTCCACTGACAATTAAACACCTACTTACAGACTGCAGAGAAAGAGAAAACATTGACTTACCAAATGATTTACACGAACTACTTACAGAGGACAGTACACACATAGACAATATATTAAAATATCTGATACTTAAAAAGAAATTTCAACTTTTTTAATACACTATTGTTTATTTAACAGTTAAATGCATTTAACATTATAATTCATTTAAAATTACAAGTTTTCAAGTTGTATATATATATATATATATATATATATATATATATATATATATATATATATAGGTAATATAACATATATTTTCATGTTTAATTTTTTAATTAAAAACTTTATTTTTGTTGCATTTTCAATCAGACTGTTCAAAATTACTATTTTATGAAATATATTCCCAAATTCATTGTTTTTTGTTTATATTTGTCAGACATGTTTGTATATTGCTGTATAATTGTTAGCTTTGTTCGCACATTCACCTAAAGAGCATATCGCTTCGTTGTGACATCTCAATAAATAAATAAATAAATAAATTCTTGTTTATTTAAATTTCGTACAATTTATAAGTACAATCAATTTAATATAATATAAATAATACAGTTAATTGTGCTGGCCTAAGTATACATAGTTTCCCGTTATTTGTAATGCCTAGTCTACTCCACTTGTTCGAGATATACGGAACCGCGCTAAGATGACGCAGTTCCTGCGAGTCGGATTTTTTTTTTTTATATAATTCGTGTTTATTTAAAATATGTACAATTATAAGTACAATAATTAATTGTGCTGGCCTAAGTATACATGTCAATGAACAGTATATGAAAGGAACCAAACATTATCGGCACTTCCTAATATATCTAAACAATTTGTGCTGTTTTTAACTGCTGTTATGGTAGCTGGTCACGGGGCCAAAGTCTCTCTAGGATTTGGGTGCGATGACAATGGAAAACATGATACATAGAAGTTTATTTAATGCTATAATAAACAAAAATAAATTGAAAAGGAGGGAACATATACAGCCAGAGAGGAGTCTCTTAAGCCTCCTGGGAAGGTCTTTAGAATGGGTCTGAGTGGAAAGGGATTGACCTCTAAGATTTAGATGGGATGAAAATTTCGAATGAAAGGTTACGAATCGTGATTTGGCGAGGTCTTTTACGCAGGGAATATTGAGGTCGTTGTGAAGGGTTTTGTTGGAGACATAAAAGGGTGCATTGACTATTCTACGAAGGACTTTGGATTGGAATGCTTGTATTCGTTGTATGTTTTAAAATTAATTACCGCGATTTTTGTGAGTTCTTGTGGGGTGGTACAAACTTCGACGTATTCCTCAAACAAAATCACCCTGAATTAATTTAAATATACACTCAAAGTACTTGTTGCTACTTTTTTTAATACAACCTAATCTGAATACCTCAGAAATTCGTAACGTCCCTCTAGGCTTTTATTTCCTCCTAAGTTCTTTAATTTTCTTCGGAATGTTAATGAAATTCTGAATCGAATGAGACTGGCCACAGGTTTCTATGTTAATCCGTTTTCGAAATATTGATTTTTTTTTCCAACTTGTTGGCCAGTCGGCACCAGTGTGTGCCGCCTGTTGGTAAAATTGCGCAATCCGTCTTTTTAGCACTTTCCTCCGAAGGAAAGTAGCTATTGAAGGTTGGACTCATGACGGAATTTTTGAAAAATTTCTTCAAATCTTTATCGATCCTACCTAGTAGACACCGAAAATGACCCCCGTTAAAATTTATATATATATATATATATATATATATATATATATATATATATATATATATATATGTGTGTGTGTGTGTCTGTTAACACGATAGAGGCCAGACTTTTTGTTTTTTCGTCACGAAACTTGGTATATAGCATTCAATTAGCAAATGATTGAACGAGTTCGTTAACCACCAAAATCGGTCCACCGGAAGGGGGGGTTTACCCCGAACCCAAAACACTAATTTGACCATTTCAGCCGTAATATTTGTTACATTTCAACGAAAGTTGGTATTCGTAGTGGTAATATAGAGAGAAAAATGAGATATAAAAATGAACTAAATCGGTTCATAAGGAGGGGGGGGGGGTTTACTCCGGACCGACAATACCAATTCGCCACTACCAGCCGTGATTTTAGGTATATTTCGACGAAACTCGGTATTCGTAGTGGTAATCTACAGGTAAATATGTGATGTAAAAATACACTAAACCGGTTCATTAGGAGGGGGGGGGGGGGTTTACTCCGGACCCAAATTACTAATATACTCATACTGGTCGTAATTTCTGCTGGGTGAACGTGGGTAACTCTTGGGAAAGAAGTGTTATAAAAATGAGCTGAATCGGTCAATCGGAAAGGGGGGTTTACTTTGTAATATATTTCAATAGAAAAGCCAGCCAGACATAGGTCCACAAAGGCGCCGCAAGGAGCGCTAGAGGGACTGTATCCGGTTCCTGCGTTAGATCAAAATACGATAATATGAGGTTTTTTGTATTTATTACGTAGTGTAGTAGGTACCATGTGTAAACATAACTCTGGAAGCAAATTAATAATTTATCAGTTACTCATTACAAAATTAAAAGAGAACTATTCATGTTTTTATTTTATTTATGTAGGATATTTTAAGCAAATTGTTCTGGAAAGCAGTCTACACTACCCAAATTCTGAGGAATGTGCTTAGTTATGCAGCTCCTGCGTGACGGACTTTTATCGATTAGAGGAGCAACAAGTTCTTTAAATAACTATCCATTCGTCTGTAAAAAGTTGCAAAAGTCGTCTGGTTCAATTAGTCTCAGTTCGTTCAGTAATTTTTCTTGGGGTTACTTCTCCCTCTCAATAAATCACTGTTTGGCTCTTTATCTACTTTTTCGCAATAACGTCCACTGCATTCATGACACAACACAATTCAGTATTGCTCAACACAGCTTCACTTTTATTAAATTTCCGATTCGGTCTGATTCTACGATCTATTGCCTTGTAGTACGTAATTGCTCGTGATTGCACAATATATTGCACAACCGCCAAAATCTTCTCCGTACAATTGTTTGCACAAACCAAAATATCGTATAATAATATTGCCCCTTTAGAGGCACCGTCTAAAATATTGTGCAACCCACATTGTGCAATAACATTGAGCGTCTATGGACCTCTTTATGTGTAATAATTGTAAGTTATCTTTTATCAGTTATTATTCATTAGACTGTTTTTATCTTGTTGATATAATCGTTATTTTAAAAATAGTTAAATGTATGTTTTTCAAACAACTAAGAACGTTCTTGTTGCATAATAAAAATAGTCATTATATACCCCGACGCCATTAATAGATTTCCCCCCTAAGGGAACCGAAAATTTGCGCTCAAAATGACCACGCATCAAAGGAAGGTTTTAAGAATTCAAAGCGAAATTCCAACTGGTAAATATTGAGCCATTAAAAGAGCCTCCTGTATTAATAATGGAGTGACAGTGCCCAGTTGCAGTTGGTGTTTTGCATATTGAATGAATACTTCGACCGGCCATCGTCACAAATTCCCTACCGTCCTTCAAATATACCGAAATAGCTCCAAGTATACCCGAATACATTTAAGTTCTTAAATTCTCAAACAGCTTTTCAGGTAGAACTTTTGGAAAGAATGTCCTGAAATCTTCATCTGTAGTGCCTACAAACAACTCTCATTAATATATATATATATATATATATATATATATATATATATATATATATATATATATACAGGGTATAACGGATAAAAGGATCGACCTTTCAGGATCTGATAGTAGACCTCAAGTGCAACAAAAAAGTACATACCAAGTTCAATCCCTACCAAAAACAGAGAAAATTTAAATTTCGTATTTTTTATGTCGATCATGGTTTTCATGAATAAGTAGTCATTACTGAAAAAGCGTTTATGACAAATAAAATCCCATCAGATCATGTTAAAGTAGATAAAATTTCCTTTGACAAACCAAGGTTCTTAATGTTACCACGTTCATTTTAAAGTGGTTCCAAGGCGGTTCCATGAACCAAATTCAGGTTATTTATCAAAATCTTAGTTTTCGAGAATTTTTTACTCTGACCTCTGAAGGTTTCAAACTCCTCCACTTTTTAGGAAAGCTTAATAACCTATAATTACCTAATAAGGAAGATCGCGGCTGCTTGTTATTAAAGGTGAAATGCCTCTTGATAATGGAATAAATATGAAGAAAAATTACTTTTATTCCAAAAAATTTTGTTTCCAAGGGACAAATAGTGATATATGATCATGTGTTGATAACAGACAATTTTTTAATAATAAATTTTAAAAAAAATATGTAAATAAATTCAAGTTAATGAAGTAATTCTATAAATCTGTACTCCAGAGGTAAAGACAAAAAAAAAAAAAAAAAAAAATCAGTCCTGTAACAGGCCACAACAAGGGCCCAGAGGGGCAGTACTGTAGAGGTATCTGATTCTTGACCATAAGGCACACTAGGGAGATAGTGTGGTCAATACTATGCTCCGGCCGCCTGATTTTCCCCTTGGCTGCTTCGACTGCTAGAGTCATTAGCATCCAAGGTACCCATTATTAATTAAATTAATTTAAGGCTGGGTGAGCCTAGGGACGATCTGGGACCCCAAATCCAACCCTCGAACGGCAACACTAGAAGAAAAAATCTTTAGTGCGCGCTCGGGTTTTGAACCTGGTCCTCCAGTTCATTAGTCGAGTGCTCTACCACTGAGCTAACCTCGCCCCCAGAGGTAAAGACACCCTGTCACAAATTTCTAATTGTTCAAGAGAGACAAATTTCCATAACTTTGAACTAGTAAAATTTGTTTCTTCCTTACTTATAGAAACAGTTTCAAGAAACTTTTTCACATTTTTATTGGCATTGATAGGTAATTGGAAGTATCATATTTAAACAAATCCAAGTCCACGACATGCTGTTTTTCACATCTAATGAAAACGGTCATGATTTTATTTTTTACTGTCTTATCTTCGCTATTTATGGAAACAGGAAATAGTGGACATATATCATTATATAGATGGGAAAATCCACTTTAAGAACATGTAGTTCAGTCAATTTAATAAAGAAATGGACATGTTGTCCTTTACCTCCGGGGTACAGAAATGAAAACTTTGGTATTTGAAATTTCCTGGCTAATATGAATTTTTCAGGAATAAAATATTGTTTTACTTTTCACTAAAAACTGTGAGATTTTTATTCAGTAAGAAAACGGTCAACAAAAAGGTGTTATATGATCAGAAGTATTATTAAAATTTAAAAGCAGTATTTCAGCTGTATTCTACAATTATTTAGGTATTTAAAAATGTTAGTTCAGACGCGTTTGAACACCTTCCGTTTGGGATTTTTCCCCCTTCGGCCGTCAGGCAAAGTATGTCCTCGACCTGGACATTACATATGCATCTGTAGTGTTGGTAAAACATGCAATTCTCTTATGATTATGCACTTCTAAGTCCAAATAGTAATATCTCTTATTGGTAGATTTTAAGTATTCTCTCCTGCTGCACCTCTGAGAAACCCATTGTATCGGAAAGCAGCCTCGATTCCTTTGGGTAATGATTGGCTTCTTGAAGCAGTCGTCCGGAAAGGAAGATCAGCATATCAGAAGTAACGTCGGTTAGCCGGGGGCTGTAAATACCTCTTTGGATTCATTCGACCTTAGAAGCTCTCATACCGCTCAGCACCTCTGGAATGTTTCGTTTGGAATTTAAATTCAATGGTCGTATGCCAAGCATGAAAAAAAAGTCCAATTCGCAGGGAACTGCGTCATCTTAGCGCGGTTCCGCTCATATCTGCCTTGCTATTAGTAAGGGAATAGAAGCAACAGGAAACGGACATCATCCCAAGCGGAACTGACTCCCTCGCCTTCCCAAAGTTCGCTTTAGGGCAACACTATCACCAACAAGTTTCTTATTTTCTTGCAATTTATTACTAAAATACTAATTTTACTGATAAATGCAATTTAAAAAAAATTAAAAATTTAGTCAAACAAAGACAAAAACCCGTTCAAAAAAAAACTAACACCTTCGAAGTTGTGTTTCTCCGATAGACATCAAATATTGCTTCAGAAACCTTTTTGTAGATTATTTAGTAAGCTTTCGATAATTTCCTAACCGTTTTTGAGATATATTCGAAAATAAAGATCCCAAAACTTTTTATGTCCATTAATAAAATATTTTTTTCTATTACTCCGAATGTAACCAAAATATAATCGTCTTATTTTAGATGAATTTCGAAAATGTAGAAAAAATTTCAATTGAATCCCACGATGCTAAGTACCCAAACCGAAAATGAGTTACAAAACCATTTTTTCCGCTTTTCTCCTTTCCTTTTACGGAAACGTAAGCGTTTCGATTTTTTTGGCACGATGTTTGCTCCAAAATTCATATTCTGGTGAACGGATTCTGCTGGTTAACGAACTTGACCTTTCAAATTAGAGGAAAGATTTGTGTACCTTTCATCAAAATCCGACCATAAACTTATCCCAGCGCTATTTTCAAGATCCGTGGGTTCTGAAACGTTACATTTTCCAGTCGGTACTTCCAGATTGTGTCAACTCATAAGCGGGTATATTTCCTATGCAGGGAGGGAGGAACCGCACTAAATGTGTCTTGCAAGTTTAAGACATTTTTCTTTTCTAAATCTAATTTATATTTCATAGAAATTATGAAAGTTAATTAAATCCAAACTAATTTCTTGCTTATCAAAGCCGAGAGAACGTCAGTACCTTGTCTAACTCGTCGACTGCCAATGACAAGTCAATTCCTTCAGTCTCGTCGTTCCTGTTTATACAAAAGCACCCAATCCTTTAGAATTGAGGTACAATATTAAATTGAACAGCTTACTGAACTACGATTATTTTTATTTATTTATTTATTATTTTTTTAAGGCAAATGTTATACAGTTTTACTCCATGTTTACGAACCTCAATAATAGCTCTAGTATTCCAAAACACACGAAACTCCATATTTGAAGAAAAACAACATTGACGCGTAGACATGTCCAACGTATGCTGGGCCGACTATACCTCGGAGTTTCACTATCCCTACCTTTCACTTCCCCCATTTTGGTAACCAAGGAAAACCTTCTAATTCAACTGGCGGTTATGTAGGCATGATGTATTTTAAGTGTAATGTTAGTTCGTTACCTTCCTTCATTTTTTTTTTTGTTGATTTTTGATAAGTTAATTTTTAAAAAAAGTGGTTTGGTGCACTAAATTTGCCGAATATGTTTTTTCCGTTATTTTTTGGTTCATATATACACACTTTTGATTGCGTTTCTGTAAAAACATTAAAATGGCACATTGGGCCGCTCTTCGAAATTTGGGTGGCAGGGAAAGTGTAAATAAACATTGCTTATAAGCCAATAACTAAGCAGTTCATGTCTTAACAAAATAAATATTTAAACCTTGCATTATTTTTGCACCAACGCAATAAATACATGTCACTTCATAAACGATGCATCGTCAAATGCAAAACTTGCTACAAGAAAGCACCCGAACGACCAGTACTCACTTACAGTTAATGACCTCCAAATAAAAATAACAGAAGCTGTCCTGAGCAGCAAAGCTCTCTAAGTAGTTAATTAAGTCCTGGTCTTGTCTCCCCTGCGTTGACACAGGCCTCTGCGTTGATTTACTTCGAGGATGTGTATAAATCCCATTAATAAGGCTGAGGAGTTAACATTAGGCTGTTTCGATTAGGAGCAAAGACATGGCTTCTACAAGCTTCATGGCTTACAGTTCTCATATCCTTCTAATTCTGAGAGCGGAGTGGGCGCAGCAGCTGTTTTAGGAGAGAATATATTTCATATCAGCCTGCCATTAGACATAAGCATATATACAGCAGAGCTGCTCGGCATACTTTTGGGCCTATCCAACGTACGGACTACAATACCACATATAATATCGTATACTATGTACCGATTCATTAAGTTGTTTACTCTCCCTATGTAACATCTACAACACCAACCCAATCATCATCAAAATTGAACAAGAACTACTGAGACTAAAGGACCAACACACAATGGTAACAATGTTATGGGTTCCTGGTCATGAGAACATCGGACAGTCTGCATTAGCGGATGAACATGCAAAACTTGCTACTAGAAGCCAACCGAACGACCAGCACTTACTTACAGTTCAAGACCTACAAATAACAAAAACATAAGCTATCCTGAATAGGTGGCATGCCACGTGGTATACCACTCAAGATAACCGCCTAAGGGGAATAAAGAGCAATATACGACCATATACGTCAAGCAAACAGAGAACAAGACGTGACGAAGTTGTACTAACAATACTAAGAATTGGACATACACGCCTCACTCACTCACACCTATTTACTAAACAAGACAAGCCTAGATGCGAAGCATGGAACGTTCCTTTAACAGTGAAACACCTACTAACAGACTCCATGAAAAGAGACAACCTACAAGCACCACGGGACCTAAGTGAGCTGTTAGCAGAAAAGAGCCCATATATTCATACCATACTGACATACTTGAAGACCACGAATACATACAATGAAATACATATAGTAATATTACAAATTACTCAAGATTTTAATTCCCAACAAAAGTTCTGATCTTACAATAATTGTCAACCGATCCATTCCTTTATATATTTTATTTAAATTTATTTTCTTTATTAATTTATTTATTTTATTATTTTGTATGTATTTATTATTATTTATTTATTTATTTTATTTTATTTGTCGGTTGGACACCATATTATTAGACCAATCATTATTATAATCAAAACCATATTTTATCAACTATCATCGGATTATATTTAATTTTCAGATAATGACCAATTAATTCATAAACAATTACTTTATTATATCCCCTACTATTATTTATTCTCACTTTTTTTATTTATTTTTTACAAATAATTCTGATAAACTTTAACTTTTTAATTACCTACCTCAAGACTATAATTTATTGACTTAATACACATTGACACTCAGCCTCTCATATATAAATGTGATATCCACTTGTCGGACATATCACACACTTCTAATGTATTAATTTGACTTGTGTATTCACTAAATTTCCTTTATTAGTTTTATGAAGTTTTAAATTAAATTCTATATATTTCGGGTATTACATCTACTCCATATTCGTAATAATATTCTGTTTGGTGACCAATATCAGCCTAGGGCACCATCTAATTGGAAGCGGTCAGTATTGACTCGTTACTAGTCAATCAATCCATCAAACCGCTACCACACTGTCAGGAATACAGTTAAATGCAATTGCCTTCACCGCCAGAGCTTATAAACATAAATTTAATCAGAAACTTTTAATCTGACAGATAACTAATGAATCAAGATTTGTTTATCAAATTGTGAAAAATGTTTTATAGAGACTGGACTCTATTTTCATCATCCAGACACTCCTGATAAGCCTTAAGTATTGTATTCTAAAAACTCTCACCTAATCTCCAATTCTTTGAATTATCGAATTATTCTCACCTACAAATCTGAACTTAATTTATAGAAACAACTCTTTTTATGTGACTGCGGGAGCGGTAAACCCCAAACCGTCCAAAGAATGGTTATTTTGGTTTTTATTTTATGATTTCATTTGTTTTGTTAATGTGAAAAAATTACTTACCCATTGGAAATTCTGGATAATATCCTTCAGAAACATGCTTTTTGCCACGACCCACAAGTGGTGAAGAAACTCCTGCAAAAATTCACTGAAAGGTCTGAGCCCGGAACGATTCCAGAACATGGGCGTATATAAGAGGGGGCTGCAGCCCCCCCCCCGAAATTGTTATTTGATGGCAAAAATGTGTCATAAAACCCTTAAAAATAAATTAAATAACATCACATAATTCATAAAAAATAGTTTATTTTAGGTGTAATAGCGTTTTAGTTGCCTAAAACTATTCCAAGTTCTAAATTGTTATTATTCTATACTCCGGAAATGGTCAAAGCCCTCCCCCCCCCGAAATTTTCCCAGCCCCTCCAGAAATTATTTCCTATATACGCCCATGTTCCAGAATAAGGCACTTGAACACTCCCTATTGGGCAAAAAAATATTGCCCAAAAATAGAGTTTTAATCAGAAGCCAACTGTCTTTAATGTAAAATTAAGACAATTTTACAATGAATAATAAGTATGGCAGACACTTTTGTTAAATACGACAACAAAAATAATTGTTTTAATTCTCATATTAAATGAGAGCCATTTAAACAGGAACAGCTGTACAAGATCATATGAGCAAGAACCAATGAGAGCGCAGAGAATAACCACAACTGCGCGTTGCTGTCATTCACTCTCACGTTTACGCGCAGTGTATTGCAGTCTATTATAGGCAACATTTATTTTATGTTTCCTGATAACACTGTTCTGCAAAAAAAAACTTTTCTCCCCTCCCTTGAACAATTTTGCCTGTTTCTCATGTTTTCAGGTGTGCTGAGTCCGAATCTGAACTCAGAAAAATTCTATCACCCTCTGATTTTGAGAGAAAAGAGGAGAAACTTGGAAAAAATGAAAAATTGTATTTGAAAATTATTGTCTTTATTATAACAGATTTTTTTTTCTTTTTCAACGGTAAAATATAATTAATTGAATCCTGCATGCTATCAGGTATAATACTAGATATGACACAACTCAAAAAATATACACACATCGTCAATGTGTATTTTTTTTCTTTTGTACTCTTCCTCCTCTGTCTCCCGCTGCAGTGTCCAGCAGTAATCCGCCAGCATCTTCTCATTCCATTTGCCAGTATATCTTTTTTCCATTCTGGATATGTCTTGGTGGAATCGTTCTCCATGTTCGTCCGAAACTGCACCCAAATTTGGGGCGAAAAAGTCTAGGTGACTATGCAGGAAATGTATTTTTAAGGACATATTGCATCCCAATGTTATATATGAAGTAAGCAGTTCTTGGACTATTTTTCGGTAGTCACTAGATTTTTCGTTTCCCAAAAACTTAGCACATACCTCTCGAAAAGCAATCCAAGCCTTTTTCTCAGTAGTATTTAACTTTGCTTCAAAAGTGAGGTCCTTGAGTAGATGTCGAATTTGGGGTCCTACGAAAATTCCCTCCTTCATCTTAGAATCGCTGAGATGCGGAAATTTTTGTTTTAAGTACATGAAACCTTCTCCTTCCTTGTCCATCGCTTTTACGAAGTTTTTCATTAGCCCCAATTTTACGTGGAGTGGGGGTAAAATTATTTGGTTTTTGTCCACTAATGGAGGATTGGTAATGTTTTTTTCACCTACTTTTTCCTTACGCTCTGGCCATTTTTTAACGACATAATGGTCTCCTCTTTTTCTGCTGTCCCAAGGATTTGAATGAAAAGGATACCACCATAAAAGAGAAAGGAAGGTCATTCCCCTAAAGATCCAGGTAGAGACCAAATCCCTGCCTCAAGATCAAAAACACTTTTGGCCATATTTCTTCAACCACTTGTAATATTTCCATCAAATTTTTTTTCGTTCAAATTTACTTCATTGCGCTCAAAATCATCGGGCTTTTGAATTTTTTTCACTATGTTTTGATGCCAAAAAAAATTCGTCAAATTTACAAAAAAACTCACATTTTAGGATAAAAAAACTAGAATTTCTCAAGAAACTGTGCGTGATAGGCAGAATCTGACTTCAAATTCGTGTTCAGCACATTTGAAAACAGTAAGAAAGCATGTTCTGGTTTGAAGGAGGATTTTCGTGCAGAACAGTGTAATTAAACCCCACAAAAGTGTCTGCCTTTTTTTTTTTTTTTTTTTTTTTTTTTTTTTACGGCGCATCAACTGTTTGGCTATTAGCGCCGGGCCTGCCACCCTTTTCTAATGCCAACAGCACGTGGTCGGTCACCCATTCAGGTACTGACCACGCGCGACGTTGCTTAACTTCGGTGATCTACGAGAACCGGCGTATTCAACGTGGCTTTGGCCGTTGGGTGTCTGCCCTTTTGTAATTATTTTCAAATATGTTTATTGAAGACGCTGTTTAAATCGCAGCGTGAATAAAGCGCTTCATTTAATATTAAAAATAAAAACTAGGTACTTTTTTTTAATTTACATTGTAACCCCCTGAATAGTGCCTGCCTTATTTATTATTAATTTTAAAATTGCCTTAATTTGTAATTTTTTTCATTAATAATAGTTGGCTTCTGAATAAAACTCTACTTTTGGGCAATATTGTTTTGCACCTTTCCCCTATGCGCAGTACCTGGTGCACCAAGGTATGTCCAGGAAACATACTTACCATCTCATCTACCTAAGAGGTACATTATAGCAAAATTTCTGGGTGCATAAAACACTTATTGCTCTCCGACTACTTATTGGATTTGACCTTTCTTATCTATTTCTAAATTCCAACAATCTATTTCTGCACTTACTGTAGATAAATGCTTCTCATCTACAAATCAAAACCAAGCCCACCAACCTCTGCTAGAGAATATAACGCACCTTATCCATTCACTGAACGTATTCAATCTAAATCCCACGCCCTCATTATACCAACCTCATATGCAAATCTAAATCTTTTGTACCGACTTCTGCCAATAATTTTAACAGAACATCTCAATCCACTTAACCTCCTTTATTCATTTTCCACATATAGACCAATCAACGATCTTCCATTTGTTTTCAGCAATGGGTTCGCTGAAAAAGGTCCCTGAAATATCAATAAGGGTGGCAACCTGTACATAGACCGGCTAATTGAACTGAGTTTTTCAATTTCTCTCAAATCCAGCGACGTTTTCTTGAACCCTTTGCTAACAAACTTAACCTGGAGGACGCCCCGCATCCACATCATAAGAGCCTTGCACAGTAACCATCCTGTCAGAGCCAGATCGGATGAAAACCCATCATTTATTGAAATCACACATCATTCATCGTGATACTTACTACAGTTTTATATATATTACACTAGTCTATTCTCTTCAACCACCATTACATACTTGGTAATTCCTAAATATTAGGCTTAGCCTCTTCTGTTTAATAATTATTTTTTACACCTTCGCCTTTCTATATCTCGTAACCTTGTGATTTCCTAGATAGTTATTTTTTATGGCAAGAAATCAAAAAACATTTACAACAGACTGTTCTTTTATAATAATTTATTTAGTGAGCTATCAGGCTATACCGCAAGAAATGTCAGTCTTGTTTACTTTGCGATTTAATCCTTTCCCTTTTTTCTTTCATTATTTACAAACATCATTGTTATTCATATAGAATTAAAGCTCTTTTATTCCTGTTATTTAATCAGTAGCTGTGTTGTGAGAACGATCCTCTGAGAAAAAAATAAAACTTAAATTATGACTTCAACGGAAATCCGTATTATTTTTCGTTATGAATTTAAGCTCGGCCATAACGCTGCTGAGGGGTGTATGAACATTAACACGGCGTTCGGGGAGGGGACGGTGAATGAACGAACTGTTTACCGGTGGTTTTCCAGGTTTCGAAGTGGAAATTTTTACCTTGACAACGAGGAGCGAGGAAGGCCAGAAACCAAGCTTGACAATGACCACCTGAAAGAAAGGGTTGAAGCTTCTCCCTCAAAAAGCACTAGGGGATATGCCAAAGAACTCGGAGTAGGAGCCACGACAGTTTAAAGACATTTGAAGGAAATCGGCAAGTCCAAAACCGACATTTCATACGGTACAGCAGGATAGTATTTATACAGCGATAGGATGGAGCTACCTCCTTCATACAGAAAACTGTTCAATTCTTGTTTGTTCGTATTGAGTAGTGCATTAGATTCTAAAAATAACACCGATTGAATATGCCTTAAATGTCACTAAAGTCAAAGTACGACATGCTCCAATCAGAATGGAAATTGAGAGAAATCGGTTAAATTTGTTTGACGTCAACGCTTTTTGTGGAGCAAATGAAATAAGAATTACAGCTTAAACCTTCAACAGCGAACAGTTCTTATCAATGATGAAAGTTAATAAATGTAAACATCGTACAAGGTTGTGTGACGATAATTTGGAAAAGTCTTTGTATTAGTGGAATTAATCCAAAAATCGATGGATTATTTTTCCAAATTGAAGCTTAAGTGTCCATTGATTTCGTTTCGCTATTTAACTTTTGTAGTTTGTAATAATTCCAAATTTTACGATTTAATTATAATTTTGTACATATTTTTTTTAAATTTCATTTTGTTATTTTAATAAATTGTATTATAATTACTTTCTCGTATTACTTAATGTCTAATATCTATCGCTAAAAATTATGAACACTACTTTAAAATCCAAATTAATTTTATTTTGAACCATCTACGCAGCCCGCGAACATGCTTGCACACTAACGTTTGGCTCACAACATGTCAAAGGTTGCTGTAACCCGTGATACAGCGAGAACTGCTGTAAACGTCAACAGCACCAGGAGAACGATCCTCTCCTTCTTGAGAAGTCATCCACACCCAGGACACGGCTTCCCTAAACTTGTACAGCAGTCAATCGCACTGTAAGGATTAAGTGCTCCTTATCAGGCATCAAGTGGACGTTAAAAATGTAGAGCGTACAAAAAAAAAAAGCTATTATTGATGAATAGTTTGTTGTAAATGTGTTCTGACCTTCTGATAATTAGGAGCATTCTCTTTATTACATCAGGTCATCCCAAAAACAATGTCGGTTTATGTCGGTCGACTGAAGAATGTGTCAATCAAATTGTTTCTGCTAGCTTTTCGACTGTTAAAACATTTGTTTTAAAATAGCCTGCAGGAGTTCGTCTTCAAGCTTGCTTCAAAATCGTCCAAGCCAACGCTGCTCATGTCGCTCAGTAATGATATTTTCGCCATTTATTTCTACAAGTTTTCATAATTCAAAACACCTTTTTCTCCTTTATCGAATTCCCAAAGCGTAACATGGCTTAAGGGTGTCTTGAGAGATCCATTTCAAATAAAATTTTAGCACACTTTAAATACGTTTCACCATCTAAAACATGATAATATATATATATATTTTTTTTTTTTTTTTTTTTTTTTTTTTTTTTAGCGCGGTTCCTCCCTAACTCCATAGGGAGAACCCGCTTATGAGGTTGACCTCACGGCGCGATCCGGACGTGCCGACCAGAAACTTTCTCGTTTCAGACCCCATAGATCACGAAAATATAGGTGGTTCAAATTTGTATATATATATATATATATATTTTTGTTTCTTCCCCACGAAACATGGTATGTAGTATTCCCTAATCAAACGATTGAACGAGTTCGTTAACCAACAAAATCGGTCCATCTGGAGGGAGGGGGGGTTACTCCTGAGCCAAAGTAGTTATTTGCCAATACCAGCCATAATTTGTGTTGTATTTCAACGAAACTCGGTATTCGTTCTGGTCAACTAAAGAGAAAAATGTGTTGTAAAAATAAACTAAATCGGTTCATTAGGAGGGGGGGGGTTTACTCCGGACCCAAATTACTAATTAGCTCATACCGGTCGTAATTTCTGCTGTATTGTAACGAAAAGCGGTATGAATAAACTAAATCGGTCTATCGGAAGGGGGGATTTACTTTGTACTATGTTTGAATTGAATTGAAACAGGTGTTATTTATGTTTTTATTTTATTTATCTATATAGGTTTTTATTTATTTATGTTTTTGTTTTATTTATCTATGTAGGTTTTTATTTATTTATGTTTTTATTTTATTTATCTATGTAGGTTTTTATTTATTTATGTTTTTATTTTATTTATCTATATAGGTTTTTATTTATTTATGTTTTTATTTTATTTATCTATATAGGTAGACCCGGTAGCCGTGAGGGTTAAGGCGTGGGCTCTTAACACTCTGTGCCAAAGGTCGTGGGTTCGATTCCCACTAGGGGCGGTGGCTTTTCTTTCGAAAAAAGAAAAGGCATCACCCCTATCCTGGCTAGAAAAGGGTGGTAACCTATAGATAACCCGTCCTAGAATTCGTAGTTAATAATAAATGGATGTTAAAATTTAAATCTATATAGGTTATTTTAAGCAAATTATTCAGGAATGCACTCGACACTACCCAATTCTGAGAAAAGTGCTTAGTTATGCAGCTCCTGCGTGACAGCCTTTTAGTACATAATTGTATTGACTTATTCAGCCTTCCTCAAGAATGAGGATTAAGAATTATCCGCTTCTGTGTAAGTTGGATACTGTCAGTTTCCTGTTATTTGTGATGCCTAATCTACTCCACTTCTTCAAGAAATACGGAACCGCGCTAAGATGACGCAGTTCCTGCGAGTCGGAGTTTTTTTTAATATAATTCGTGTTTATTTAAAATATGTACAACTATAAGTACAATAATTAATTGTGCTGGCCTAAGTATACATGTCAATGAACAGTATATGAAAGGAACCAAACATTATCGGCACTTTCTAATATATCTAAACAATTTGTGCTGTTTTTAACTGCTGTTATGGTAGCTGGTCACGGGGCCAAAGTCTCTCTAGGATTTGGGTGCGATGACAATGGAAAACATGATACATAGAAGTTTATTTAATGCTATAATAAACAAAAATAAATTGAAAAGGAGGGAACATATACAGCCAGACTATTACTTATGGGATAACCTCATACATACATTCCCTGAAATTATATGTTGTCAACTTCTCTTTTACACAGGTTTTGGACAACAACTTCAGGGGTTTGGTGAACCTGGTGGAACTTCACTTGGACTACAACAGGATTGAATCAATGAGCTCCGGCACATTCCATCACTTGAGCGACCTTCGAATCCTTTCCCTCCGTGGAAATCGCCTCAAGTCGCTGTCTCCAAGACTTTTCCTCAAGTTGGGAAAACTGAGGACCCTAGACCTCAGCTACAACGATCTTGAACATCTCGATCCTGAAGTATTCAAGGATGTACAGGTAACTCTTTATTTTCGTTATCTACAGATTCAAATCTTTTTAGTTTTAAGTACAGTTGGAAACTAAATCCTGAATTCTTATTATTATAATCATTGTGGGGGATAGTAAACATAATGGTGGAATAGCTGCGCTTAAGGGCTCAATTTATACATATAAAATAAATGTGTTGACAAAAACGCCAGAATGACAAAGGCTAGAATGCAGTGACTTTATAAAGAAGCTGCTGGTCTTTAAGTATTTGAATATGGCCTGAAGGCCGAAAAGTTATGTGAAATGGAGTTGTAATAAATAAATGAAATATTTCTGGTTTGTGGTGATTATCACAATAATAATGTGTTTTAATTATGTATGTAATAATAATAATAATAATGTGCTTCGCTTCTTCGGCGATTTCACTTCTTCCAGCTTCTAACGAACTTGTATAATCTATCAAACACAAGTTTCCATTAAACGTTAATCGATTCCCTGACATTTAGAAATAAAGAATCAAATAAGTGAGTAATATGCTTAAATGCTATTGATTATTCAGCAGTTGCTTTCAAATAAACTTTTCTTTCTGTGAGTAACAGACTTTGTTATGTTATGATAGATATTTACAGTATTTCGCCTTCTGGGTTATATAGGGTTGGCAAATAAGTGAGTAATATGCTTAAATGCTATTGATTATTCAGCATTTGCCTTCAAATAAACTTTTCTTTCTGTGAGTAACAGACTTTGTTATGTTATGATAGATATTTACAGTATTTCGCCTTCTGGGTTATATATATATTGTTCTACTGTACAGTACCTACTGTACAGAGTTTGGCATTATTCAATAAATTTCTTATACAATAAACATTCAAATAAATTTGTATTGAATAATAATTTATTTAATGATACAGTTATTCATCCACTAATTTTTTTTGTTTTCAATGAATAACAGGCTTGGCTCATTATTCAATATTTTTTTATTGTATACGAATTTAGACGGTTATTCATGCATCATAAATAATCCATTATTTTTCATTCATTATTAATTTTAACGAACATGACATCTCAAACTACACTTCCTGTCCTCTTCCGGTCTCTAATAATTACTTTTCAGTCAATATATTCTTCCCGGGGTCGCTTCCAGGAGGATCTGTGCCATTTCCGGGTACTTCCGGTTCACTTCCGATCTCTCATAATTACTTTAGGGTCATATCCGGGTGAATCAACAACCATCCCTGGACCACTTCCGGATCGATCTAAGTGACTTCTGGTTCACTTCCGGACTATGCAATTAATATTTGGCTAACTCTGGGTTAATTCGATTACAATTTTCATTCAAATATATCATTTTTAGCACTTTCCTCCGAAGGAAAGTAGCTATTGAGGTTGGACTCATGACGGAATTTTCGAAAAATTTCTTCAAATCTTTATCGATCCTACCTAGTAGACACCGAAAATGACCCCCGTTAAAATTGATATATATCTATATATATATATATATATATATATATATATATATATATATATATGTGTGTGTCTGTTAACACGATAGCGGCCAGAGTTTTTGTTTTTTCGTCACGAAACTTGGTATATAGCATTCAATTAGCAAACGATTCAACGAGTTCGTTAACCACCAAAATCGGTCCACCGGAAGGGGGGGTTTACCCCGAACCCAAAACACTAATTTGACCATTTCAGCCGTAATATTTGTTATATTTCAACGAAACTTGGTATTCGTAGTGGTAATATAGAGAGTAAAGTGAGATATAAAAATAAACTAAATCGGTTCATTAGGAGGGGGGGTTTACTCCAGACCCACATTACCAATTCGCCACTACCAACCGTGATTTTTGGTATATTTCGACGAAACTCGGTATTCGTAGTGGTAATCTACAGGTAAATATGTGTTGTAAAAGTAAACTAAATCGGTTCATTAGGAGGGGGGGGGGGGTTTACTCCGGACCCAAATTACTAATATACTCATACTGGTCGTAATTCCTGCTGTATTGTAACGAAACGCGGTATACGTCGTGGGTAACTCATGAGAAAGAAGTGTTGTAAAAATGAGCTGAATCGGTCAATCGGAAAGGGGGGTTTACTTTGTAATATATTTCAATAGAAAAGCCAGCCAGACATAGGTTCACAAAGGCGCCGCAAGGAGCGCTTTCTACCACTAGATGGACTGTATCTGGTTCCTGCGTTAGATCAAAATACGTTTTTTTTGTATTTATTACGTAGTGTAGTAGGTACCATGTGTAAACATAACTCTGGAAGAAAATTAATAATTTATCAGTTACTCATTACAAAATTAAAAGAGGACTATTCATGTTTTTATTTTATTTATGTAGGATATTTTAAGCAAATTGTTCTGGAAATCAGTCTACACTACCCAAATTCTGAGGAAAGTACTTAGTTATGCAGCTCCTGCGTGACGGACTTTTATTCAATATCACTGGCACAAAAAAAAAGTGGTCTTTGTCAAAGACGCCATACATATATTCTTATGTATTTCGACACGCTGAATCCGAATCCAGAGTCCGTTTGACCTCAGCATGTCAGGTTTAAGAGCATTTAAAGGTCAAATTTCGTATGAAGTAGTTAAAGAAGAAATAACTAGAGCTTCCATGGTTTTGGAGGCTGCTGAATTCGAATCCACACATTCAGTAAATCCGTTTCAGCACATCGGTGCAAAATCAAGGTAATTTCAACGACAAATATGTTTATTTTGCAAGAAATTAATCTGCAGTCTAAATTCTTTTTTTCCAAAATAGACATATTTTCCTTGAATGAACTTGATTTTGGGCAGATGGGGTCGAAAAGGACCTCAGATTCTAATTCAGTGAGCCTGAAAACCTTGGAAGCTCTTGTTATTTCTTCTTTAACGATTTCATACGAAATTTGACCTTCAAATGCTCTTACACCTTACGTGGTGGGATAAAACGGACTCCGGATTCGGATTCAGCATGTCGAAATACATAAGAATATATGTATTGTGTCCTTCGAAAAGACTACTTCTTTTTGTGTGTGTGTGCCTTTTTAATGAATAAAAATAAAAATGTTCTTTTCGTTATTGAATGCCTGAATAATAAATGAAATAATGTTCATTATTCAGAATGAAATAACAGATGTTTTCATTTTTTATTATTCTGAACGATTTTTGCCCAACACTGCGACTGTATACGTTTCCATCTCATGCCCTGACATCAGATAAAATATAGCTCCTCAGTTGGCATAAGTCTAGTGTGGGGAATTCAGAGTTGATCTTCTGTCATGGGTGAGTATAAGGGCTGCAGCCCCCTCAGCCCTCCTCCTCCGAAATTTTGTTTCGGTGAGAAGATTTCATGTAAAAAAAGCCTATAACAACGAAAAAGTTCTTCTAGATTTACCCTGGTCTACTAGGTGTCTAGAGGACCTTAAAACTAACCATTTTACACTAAAATATTTAAACATTTCCCTACACCCCAAATGCCTAGGTACCCAAAATATTTGTCTATTTACGCTAGTGTCTTCTGTTATCGCTGTGTCTAGAAATACGCTCTTCAATAGCATTTTTGATGATAAATAATTTATATTTAGAACCTCGACTAACCTTAATATAATTTTTTTTTTCAACTTTTTATTTATTTACAGAAGTATTACATTCTACAATTATGTGTATTTTGTAATTTGATATAGGTAGCTTGACCACGCCTCAGGTGCCACCAGTTGTCAACCGAATACCTTCCTTAGGAAGGATTCTAGGATGACCTGGAGTCACCGTACATCATCCAACCACTCCCTGCGACTAGCAGGGAGGATTGGAGACGGAATATAATTAAAATTAAATTAATCGCAATGCAGTATTATTATAAACAAAAACAAGCACTACGTACCTGAGACTAATGAGACTTCCATAATTACAAGTGGATCAGACCCTGATGAAGATTTGAATATCCTCTATCCCCCCCCCCAAACAAAAACCCGCCCAGGGAGATTATCTCGTTTTGTATTCGGCCCAGATTTCCACTGATCGGATGAAGTACTCAATGAGAGACCTGAATTTCCTAAAAGACGAATGAAGGTTGGAATCAGATCTGACTTGCATTTAATAAGTATCCCAAAAAAAAACATAAATGTGAAATAGAGGCCAAGTTCCTGCCCCACAAAGAAACACTCCCTTCCTCAAAAATATCCCCTCCTAAACCCCCCCAAAAACGCCTTTCCATTCTACACTCCAAAAAAGTAGTATGAGTTGGTGTATTAATTCAACCAAAAATATTTGCCAATACAAGAGATGATACAAGAAAGAAATGTCCAAGTTCATTACTTGGAAGACCTCATAGTTACTTACTAAGAACAGTAAAGACACTTCAACTGACCTTTAAAAACAACAATAAAAATACTTATATCCAGTTACTAAAATATCACTTTCCTCAACCAGGTATAATCTTAAACTTGGCAATGTTTAGTTTTTCTTTAAAGATAATTTCGGCACAAAAAAAACATTGCCAAGTTTAAGAATATACCTGGTTGAGGAAAGTGATATTTTAGTAACTGGATATAAGTATTTTTATTGTTGTTTTTAAAGGTCAGTTGAAGTGTCTTTACTGTTCTTAGTAAGTAACTATGAGGTCTTCCAAGTAATGAACTTGGACATTTCTTTCTTGTATCATCTCTTGTATTGGCAAATATTTTTGGTTGAATTAATACACCAACTCATACTACTTTTTTGGAGTGTAGAATGGTAAGGCGTTTTCGGGGGGGTTTAGGAGGGGATATTTTTGAGGAAGGGAGTGTTTCTTTGTGGGGCAGGAACTTGGCCTCTATTTCACATTTATGTTTTTTTTTTTGGGATCTCAATACTTTTTTCTAAGTATTAAATAGAATTTAGTTGCCGCATACCTACTGGCTTTTGTACTTCATATAAAACCAGGGTCTTTGGATTCTGCATAAGGTTCTCCTTACTGCTTGATATTTGATACCAATTATCAACCTACATACATCTAATCACTAGACTAGAAAAGTTAGAAGCTCTTCCAGATGACATTACTCTAGAGGACAAATTGATTGCTCTCTTAACTAAACTATTACACTGTAAAACACAGGAACCTTATCCCGAGGATAAAGATCACAATAGGGAAAGTGCAGAAGGCCTTCAAGAAAAATATAAGAAACAAAGACGATACATTTTGGGTTTGTAATCCTCAACTTTGTAATTTAGATGGCTCGACTTTGAAAAACTTAGTATCTGCTTTGAAGTATATTATGCAGTGAACCTCTACGACTTTATTTACTACATTTAAGAAAGAAGTCACAACTGTTTTTGTTAAGATGCGTCGAAATGTTTTCTAAGACATCAAATATAGGTTCTCCTTACCAAGACGATTCATTTGATAGCCCACATGATGGGTTTCAGAAGGAATGATGGCATTTCGATGGAACAAAAAGTAGAAAACGTCATAGGTAATATGACACTCCCGTATCAAGACCTACCTGCGTGCCAAGTTTGGTCAAAATAGGCCAAACGGTGTGAATTTGTATAAGGAACAAGCATACAGACAGACAGCTGAAAGACCTTTTTTACCTAGCCTAGTGCATTCCCCATATCAAGACCTACCTGTGTGCCAAGTTTGGTCAAAATCGGTCAAATGGAGTGAATTTGTGTAAGGAACAAACATGCAGACAGACAGCTGATAGACGATTTTGGCTGGCCTATGAAACTACCCGGAGAAAGACCGACATGTGTGTCAAATTTTGTCAAAATCGATCAAACGGTGTGTAATTGTATAAGGAACAAACAGACAGACAGACAGACAGCTGATGGACAATTTAACCTAGCCTATGATTCTCCCCGTATCAAGACCCATCTGTGTCCCTAGTTTGGTCAAAATCGGTCAAACGGTACGGATTTGTAAGAGGAACAAACATACAGACAGACAGCTGGTATAAGATTTTTACCGAGCCTATATGCGTCTAATTGTTTCTTAAAACATCAAATATAGGTTCTTCATACCGAGACAATTCATTTGATACCCCACATCATGGGTTTCGGACGGAATGATGGGTTTCCGAAGGAAGTACAAAACTGGCACGCCCCGCCCCGGAAGCGGAGTCAAACACAACTTTTCGTGATTTTCGATTTTTTCCTTTAATAACGTCTTCATATCTATCTTCATGCAAAATTTCAAGTCTCTAGCATCATGGGAAGTGCCTAATAATTTTGATGAGTCAGTGAGTGAGTGAGTGAGTGAGTCCTATAAATCCCGATTTTCGATCGCTTATATCTCAGAAACTATTCGATGTAGAATTATGAAAATTTCCAGTTTTACTCACATCTAGTAGTATAATACCTGTGTGAAATTTCATAACTTTATCTTTACCTGGTTGAAAGTTATGAGAGGGTAAAAATCGGCTCTAAGACCTCCTGTAATATACACACAGTATGCTTAGGCCGGAACTTGGCCTGGCGCACTACCGTGCGCCTAGATCTGAAATAATAGAAAAACTGGATAGGAAAAGTCTAACATATTGATAAAAATTTCAGAAAGATATTTTTTTGGAGAGAAATCCTTATGCTGATTTTATGTCTGTTTATATATATATATATATATATATATATATATATATATATATATATATATATATATATATACACGTGGTTAGTCCGGAAAAAACGTATAAAAGAGGAATAATAACTTTATTTTACTACTATTTAGGTATTTCAATATGGCCTCCTCCAAAGTACTCCTCCTGAGACAAGATGCACTTCTGCCAACGCCATGTCCTCTGCTGACACGATCGCTCAAAGTCTTCAGTTGTGAGGCTCTTCATATGCCGTGTCGTTTCAGCCTTGAAGGCTTCTACATCCCTCTAGTGCCGCCCCCGGAGCACCATTTTGCATTTCGGGACCAGGAAGAAGTCTCAAGGTGATAAATCGGGTGAATAAGGCGCGTGTTCTGTTACGGTGATTGAGCTTTGGGCCAAAAACTCACACAAAACGAGAGACGTGTGAGCAGACGCGTTGTCGTGATGAAGGATCCACCTGCCCCCTTCGGTCCGGGTCGAACTCGGGTCACACGAGCTCTGATGCGACTCAAAACTTCAACATAAAAATGCCCGTTCACAGTCTGGCCGGGAGGGAAAAATTCCTGGTGAACAATGCCCTGAGAATCAAAGAAAACAATCAACATTGTTTTCACATCTTCTCGGCCTTCCCGAAACCTTTTCAACCACTTGTTGACGGTTGGTTCCTTCAGAGAATTGTCTCCGTAAACTTCTTGCAAACGCTCAATAATCCCACGACCATTGTTACCTAGCTTGATGTGCTGTTCCTTAATCAGACAAAGCTCCATGCCGACGGCAGGTGAAAAAGGGGTTACTTTCAACAAGCACACGTAAGTCCTACTTAACTCGCAGAGCTCTCCGGCTCGTACAGAGCATTGAGTGGATTGCATAGAGAGGGGAAACCACGGGGCGCCTCTCAACATCGCCTTGACAGGACGCCCCGAATTTTTTATACGTATTTTCCGGACAAACCACGTATATAAGATAGAAAAGACAAGGAGCTGTACTTACAATTCTCTGACTCATTAATAATTTCAACATCCGTAAATAGCATCCGGAAAAATGAAACTGCGAAATTTAGCTTCCAACAAGTATTTTAAATTATAATTTAGTCACTTCAAGTGAAAATTTAAAGTTTCCGTCCAAACTAAAGGACAAAAGGTCAGCTTTAATGTGAAAATACATGACTTCTTAAACTCGAATTCTCCATTATCTCTAACACTGCCTTCTTTGTTTTTTAAAGTAAAGTTTATCTGTGTTTTTTTTTATTCACATGAATTGCAAAAATTAATATCAGCGCTTTTAATAATTATTAATACCACCTAGATCAGTGCGCCCTTAAAAAAATAATATATATATATATAAGTTTGGAAGTAGAGCGGGAGTTCATTTCTTTATTGTAAATTTTCAAATATACGGACTGAGGCTGTTAAAGAAAGATTTGTGGCGAAAATAAACTGAATCTGTTTGTTAGGAATGGGGTTAATTCGGAGCCAAATTATATATTGCCTTTATAGGATGTTAATAAATTTTACTTCCTTGCAACGGCAATATCTCATGCTCAACAAATGCGGAACATTTGTTATAAAAAAAAAAAATTCCGTCGAGCAGGAGTCGCATAAGGAAGCACATTCCTTAGAATTTGTTTAGTGTAGACTGCATTCCTGAATAATTTGCTGTAAATAACATAAGATACTTAAGAATTGGAGTTAAAAAAATATTTTAATAACATTTGAAATTAGTAGTATTGAGAAATTTCGTATATTTTCTTAAATATGACGAAAACTGTTAGGGAGTAAGTACCCTTTGAATGGTTACTACGTCATCTACAAAAAAGTCCGACTCGCCGAAACTGCGTCATCTTAGCGCGGTTCCGTTCTTATTCTAAGTGCCATACGTAATATAATAGACCACAAATGTGGTTGGTTGGCTGGTGAAGGTTCATCATAGTAAACAGGATGCAAAAACCAAGTCAACACACCTCCACTGTTTAATTCCTTTATTGTAACAAAACGTTTTCGAGGTCAGCACCTCATCCTCAGTGTCCTGTTAACACCCATCAACAAAGGCAACATTACAATCAAATAAAATAACTTAACTTAAATCACATGGGTACGTCACATTATACACTACGTCAACAATTAAAAACAACTAAAAACAATAAAAATAACATACAGTACAATTCTAAAAAACTCTAAAAAACCCAAATAAGTCATATTTAAAAAACCCAATCGTTGCCAGGAGGCCAACATTAAAACATTCTCTGATATAGATAGGAAATACCTGACTCAAATGAACCCTTTGCCACCCCTACTCTACTGTCTGCCGAAAACACACAAGCCCGGTATTCCCATGCGTCCTATAGTAGCCTTCAAGTCTGCTCCATCCGAGAAGCTTGCTAAAGGATTGGTTAAGATGTTTAACGTGTTAGTGGATTTTAATCCCACTTACGCCATTAAAAATAGCAGAGATCTTGTAAAGATAATGAACAGCCCGAATAGGAAGTTTCCTGAAAATCGGGTTCTCGCTTCGATGGATGTCGATAACATGTTTACGAACATTCCGCCCAAGCATGTTATGAGGATTTTTGAGTTATTTTTCAACATTAAAAAAATTAGTCCTCTCGTATCTGGGGAATTTCTAACACTGCTGTCGATTTGCCTTGAACAAAATTATTTCAAATTTAGAAATCAATTTTATTCCATGAAGAAAGGGCTCATTATGGGATCTCCTATTAGTCCTTTGGCAGCTAGTCTTTTTATGGACTATTTGGAGGTGAAGTTCATCTTGTGTACCCGAAACCCGTTTGTTGGAAAACTAGATTTTTATCGGAGGTACGTAGACGATGTGATAATTAGTTTTTCGGGGAGCGCTGACGAGTTGGAAGGACTCCTGGCCTATATGAATGGGTGTCATGAGTCGATCAAATTTAAATTAGAAAAAGAAAAAGAGGGCGCGTTGCAGTACCTCGATTTGGAAATCAGAAGGGAAGGCTGCACTCACTCAATTAGTGTATACAGGAAGCCAACTACTACTGACTCCATGATCCCTGCTGACTCATACCATCATAGGCAATACAAGATGTCTGCATTCATCTACATGGTGGACAGGATCTTGGATTTGCCTCTTGGTGATGAAGATTTTCGAAAAGAGGTGACCTACATTAAGCACATGGCAGTGAGAAACGGATACCGAGAAGTGGATGTCGATAAGATGTTGGAGAGGCGTTTCAAGAAGAGGTTGGAAAAGCAAGAGAGGGGTGATGTAAGTGAGGCGGTTGCTGTCAGACACCCGGGCGCGGTGAGTTTCCCATACATGGGAGCCATATCCAATAAGATTGGTAATCTCTTGGGAAAAGTGGGAATAAAAGCCGCTTTTAAAAGTAAGGGCTCTCTCAAAAGCCGTTTGTCAAAAACTAAGGACGCGATACCACCGTTGGATAAATCGGGTGTATACAAGGTGGAGTGTTCCTCTTGTGAGGCTTCATATGTTGGCCACAGTGGGCGTAAGCTGCGCACTCGGATTAAGGAACACCTGACAAGAAGTGACTCCGAAGTTAAGAAGCACCTTAGAGCGGAGCAACACGCTGAAACTTCGCTGGAAGTGCAGGTCCTGCATCAATGCAATAAAGGAAAGATGATGGACCTGCTGGAGCAGGTGGAAATTAAAGTGGATTCCCTCACATCAAGACAATGTTTAAACGGCAGAGGTGAAGGAGGCATTTTTCAACATGTTCCTAACGCCAGCCTCCCCCACCTAGCTAGGCTAGAGGGCCAGTATAGTCGGAGGAAGGTCCGAGTGAACCTCGCCCAGCTATAGGAGGTAGGTGTGGTTTTTAATTGGGGGGTATTTATGATTTGTTGGTTGTTATTGATTTTAGTACTGTAATTTTTATAAATGTTTTAATGTTGGCCTCCTGGCAACGATTGGGTTTTTTAAATATGACTTATTTGGGTTTTTTAGAGTTTTTTAGAATTGTACTGTATGTTATTTTTATTGTTTTTAGTTGTTTTTAATTGTTGACGTAGTGTATAATGTGACGTACCCATGTGATTTAAGTTAAGTTATTTTATTTGATTGTAATGTTGCCTTTGTTGATGGGTGTTAACAGGACACTGAGGATGAGGTGCTGACCTCGAAAACGTTTTGTTACAATAAAGGAATTAAACAGTGGAGGTGTGTTGACTTGGTTTTTGCATCCTGTTTACTAATATAATAGAAGCTGTTTACGATCTTTCTTGAAATATATAAAAGCAAATCTCAAAGAGAAGGAAGATTTAAGGCGCCACAACAGGAAACTGATAGTATCCTAAGCGGAAATTACTCCATCCTCTGTCACCCCGGTCTCTCTTGGAAACGGTGTTTCACATTTTCTTGCCTTGTTTAAACAAAATACTCATTTTAATGCTACATGCAATTTACAAAACAATAACAACCAATTAACGTTAGGTAAATAGATACAAAAACCCGTTCAAAATAGCAAAACTAACTGTGCATTTACTTCTGACACAGATAATTATCATAATTATTATATCCTACACCTGAGATATATTTCCTGCGAGAAGTGTCAGATGTAAACACACCCTTATTGCTCGTGATACAAATATATATCTCAGACATAAATTATATCCTACACCTGAGATATATTTCCTGCGAGAAGTGTCAGATGTAAACACACCCTTATTGCTCGTGATACAAATATATATCTCAGACATAAATTATATCCTACACCTGAGATATATTTCCTGCGAGAAGTGTCAGATGTAAACACACCCTTATTGCTCGATATACAAATATATATCTCAGACATAAATTATATCCTACACCTGAGATATATTTCCTGCGAGAAGTGTCAGATGTAAACACACCCTTATTGCTCGTGATACAAATATATATCTCAGACATAAATTATATCCTACACCTGAGATATATTTCCTGCGAGAAGTGTCAGATGTAAACACACCCTTATTGCTCGTAATACAAATATATATCTCAGACATAAATTATATCCTACACCTGAGATATATTTCCTGCGAGAAGTGTCAGATGTAAACACACCCTTATTGCTCGTGATACAAATATATATCTCAGACATAAATTATATCCTACACCTGAGATATATTTCCTGCGAGAAGTGTCAGATGTAAACACACCTTTATTGCTTGTGATACAAATATATATCTCAAACATAAATTATATCCTACACCTGAGATATATTTCCTGCGAGAAGTGTCAGATGTAAACACACCCTTATTGCTCGTGATACAAATATATATCTCAGACATAAATTATATCCTACACCTGAGATATATTTCCTGCGAGAAGTGTCAGATGTAAACACACCCTTATTGCTCGTGATACAAATATATATCTCAGACATAAATTATATCCTACACCTGTGATATATTTCCTGCGAGAAGTGTCAGATGTAAACACACCCTTATTACTCGTGATACAAATATATATCTCAGACATAAATTTTGTGCAGTTTACATTAGTCATAATTTCTGTCTGACATAAATAGTCTGCAATAACTATCAGACGTAAATGCACACTAACAATTTTGTCACCCCATCGAACATTACATCAGAATCTTTTTTAGTAGGCTTTAGAATGGTCACCTTCCATTTACCACGATTTCCCAACCGTTATCGAGATATTTTCGAAATTATACAAAAATCCCAAAAATTTTCATGTCAATTAATGAAATATTTTATTTCTAGTACTTCCTTAACTCCAAACGGAACCAAAATTTAACCTTAATCTTAGAACACAATTGACGAATGGCCTTCTAGCCATCGAGATAACAGACGTGAACAAATAATTCTTGCTAGACTAAGAATTGGACATGATCGACTAACTCACGAATATCTTATGACTTATGACAAGACGAGATAAACCTATATGCAGTATATGTAACAATGAACTTAGGATTAAACACATACTTACAGACTGCCAAAGACGATGCAACTTGAACATCCCGAATGATATGCAAGAACTCCTAGACAATGATAGCCAGTACATCAACACTATACTGACCTACCTCAAGAATACAGGACTATACAACCTTATTTGATGACAATAAGCACTGTTGACTTAAAAATAGCATTATACTTCCATAGATACTGGTACAATTTAACGGAGAACACAAAGTCTTTTACAGTTAAAATTTTATACAATTTTATACAAAGCTATGCTGATTGCTTAGAATGAATGGTTCGGAGGATGATGTTTTTTGATCATGTTGATTGCCAATGACGCGGAAAACATCAAATCTATATATATATATATATATATATATATATATATATATAAAAATCACGTGTCTGCCTGTTTATTTATTTATTTTTTTGTTTGTTCCTTATACAAATCTACACCGTTTGACCGGTATTGACCAAACTTTGCACACAGGTAGGTCTTGATACGAGAAATCTCCTAGGCTAGGTCAAAATAGTCAAATTTCAAAATTAGGTCAAAAGGTCAAAAGTTTTGTTCAAGAAAAATTGGCTAAATTGAACCATTCAGATTGTGACGGCCATTTTGAATCGACTCCTACTGGCCTCTGTCGGCTGTTAGATGAAGTGCTGTTGTGCTGGCCTCTGCCGGTATCACGACTACTACTGGCCCCTGTCGGCTGTTAGATGAAGTGCTCTTGTGCTGGCCTCTGCCGGTATCACGACTACTACTGGCCTCTGTCGCCAGTTAGATGAAGTGCTCTTGTGCTGGCCTCTGCCGGTATCTCGACTACTACTGACCTCTGTCGGCTGTTAGATGAAGTGCTTTTGTGCTGGCCTCTGCCGCTATCACGACTACTACTGACCTCTGTCGGCTGTTAGATGAAGTGCTGTTGTGCTGGCCTCTGCCGACATCACGACTACTACTGGCCTCTGTCGGCTGTTAGATGAAGTGCTGTTGTGCTGGCCTCTGCCGGTATCATTATGAACTAAAACAAATTCACATCGTTTGACCGATTTTCGTAACTGGGTATATACAACTAGGTGTCAAGTAGATCTTGATACGCGGAGAGTCATAGACAGAAAGTAGGTGTAGCATGGCACACTGGGTAACAGCTAGTAATAAATAAATATCTATCTTAGATCAGATGAATGACAAACGTGTAAAACAATATATATAACTCGCGAATAAGGCGGAAGGTCAATAAAAAATTTTATTATCTTTATCTTCCCTTCATGTTTCGCACCCTTATTGGTGCCTCTTCAGGGGAACACTCAACTTGAGGAATGGAACCTTCCACTAGCAGCACTGGTCGATAATCGATCAGCTGACTATTTGACACCATATTGGATTCGTTCAGTCAATGACCAGTTTACACGAGGCCCTGCTAGTGGAAGGTTCCATTCCTCAAGTTGAGGCTGAATTTAATGTTTAAGTGTTTTCCCCTGAAGAGGCACCAATAAGGGTGCGGAACATGTAGGGAAGATAAATGAAAAGTGTAAATGTGTGTGGCTTAATTTTATTGACCTTCGAGTTATATATATTGGAGCTAAGGGTCATTTAATGAATAATTATAAAAGTGTAAAACAAGTTTCAACTGAAGCAAGCGTTTTTGAATACCCAAACAGAAAATTAGTTTGGAATGCTATTTGCATCCGTGCGAAACTATTTGCATTTTAATGTTTGGCCCACAACATGACAAAGGTTGCTCGTACCTGATCTGTAAGGATGAAGAAACGGTATAATATTTAAAGGTGCCAGGAAACCTTGCACTTCTTCTAACGATGTTAAAAATTCCCTAAAACACATCGGAACCTGAGATCATGAAAGATATTTCTAAGGGCGCAGTAAAAAAGGTAGGTAAGGAAGTTTTAAAGAATTCATTAGATACAAAAAGATTCTCAAGGAGCTGGTTTTGAAAGGCACAGTTCCAATGATTCCTTCAAAACCTGACGAAATCTTGAGAAAGAGAGAGAAGATTCTTTCAAAAGAATCAGCCCTCAAAGGTGAAGTCCTTATTAAAGGAAAGCCTCCTTGGACTTATCACAATGTAAATAATGCTTCGTGTTCCTTTTCAGTTTACCATTTCAAAAGCACCAAGTGATTTTTCCTTTCCTATCTACAGCCTAACCCATTTATCTTAGTTACTATTCAGGCTAAAACACAAGTCAAGATGGCAAAAATCTGCGTTTTCTAGCGTCTTTACTTATAATGCTTATTGCTGTTGTGGTCTGAACAATTTTTCGCTTTAATGATACGAATCAAACACTTCCAACACCATTTTCTTCGACTAATATTGCATACGATTTGAGGCGCATTAATAACTTGAGTTTGAGCCGATTTTGGTACATAGACAGATAAATAGTCTTTATTAGGCAACAACAAAAAAAAAAAACGTAACAAAAGAACAAAACAAACTGTAACAAATTATACAAGCGTGGCTACAGGAATATATTGTAGGCGAAACAATTGCTATAATACTAAATACATATAACTTTGAAGACTAATACTCTTGGCTAACAGCCATCAGAGAGAAGTAACACCAACCATAATAATAGCTTTAGTATGTGATAAAAACAAAAATCAAAAAAGGCAAAAATATTTTAATAACCATATTTTAATATAATTATACAATCTAAAATTATTAATTAAATATCTGCTACACGGAGAAAAAAAACAGGCTGCTCGCATCTACTTTCAGGCTGCCTGCAGCCTGAAAACTGTGACTCAGTGCCAGTATTTTGAAATAGGACATTTTAGTCTAAAATAGGATTCCACATATTTTAGCCTAAAATAGGATTCTACTAGTTAGAGTGCACGCATTTTATAATAGAGTGCTGGAATGCTAATTCTGCATCCTATAGTAGAGTTCTCACACCCAAGCTAGCATCCAACAATAGAGTGCCCAGCACTCTACTTTCAAGTGCGTACCCCTAGACTTTAGATTGCTGGCACTCTGATACTCGCTTCTAGCAGCCTACCCATATAGGCTGCGAGCATCCTGATGTTTGCTTCCTGTATCCTACCTCTATAGGCTGCTAGCATCCTATATGGATGGGTTACATTGATCCCATCCATATAGGATGCTAGCAGCCTACAGACAGATGACTTTATTATGTGGATAAAAAAGAACAAAGGTAAATTCAGAGTAATAATAATAAGACTTTATTTGGGTGTAATTTGCATATACACTTCTTAACAAGTAGATATTTACAAGTAGGTATGAGGTATACACTTTTTAACAAATATAGTATTAGGTATTACCTACTTGTAAATATCTACTTGTTAAGAAGTGTATATGTATATTACACCAAAATAAAGTCTCATTATTATTACTCTGAATTTACCTTTGTTCTTTTTTATCCACATAATAAAGTCATCTCTCTGTAGGCTGCTAGCATTCCAGCACCCTATTATAAAGTGCGGGCACTCTAACTAGTGGAATCCTATTTTAGGCTGAAATATGTGGAATCCTATTTCAGACTAAAATGTCATATTTCAAAATACTGGCACTGAGTCACAGTTTTCAGGCTGCCGGCAGGCTGTTTTTTTTCTCAATGTACATAATAGTAAATTACTGTACCTAATAATTAACATATAATTTATATATTATATTTATATTTTATGTATTCCAAATTTACTAAAATGCACACATACATACAATTGTTTTAATATCACACTCCTCCATTTTGGTATATATATATATATATATATATATATATATATATATATATATATATATTATTGAATGAGTCTTAATGTGGGTGGCGAGCGCACCACACATGGGGATTTAATGGCCCCTGAGGAGGTGGCATAAAGGCCACGAAACATGTAGGGCAAGCCAAGAATAAAGTAGTACATAAGAAAAAGGAGTAATATTTTTTAACCTGCACTATATATATATATATATATATATATATATATGTATATACAGTAGACTCTTCCAAATCCGGCGTCGTCGGGACCGGGGTACAGTCAGATTAGAGAAAACGCCGGATTAAAGAATTCAGTTAGAAGCGGTCTTTTTTGTATATGAAAAAACAATTATTATTTGAGGATACAATAACATGTACCATTTTTAATATTGCATATTTTAGTACAATTTGGGTACCGAATTATAAAATAAATTCAAAATATATAAAAGCTTGCATGTAAATCATGCGTTCCAGCCGCAGGAAACATGTATTTTCTTAGTATAAACACAAGTTGCTGCCTCTAAAACGAAACATATATGCCTTCTTTGACTTCCATTCAATGATATACCATGAATCTAATGTTTGGAAGGGAAGGTTTTCTAGGAACCCTCGAGCCAGTCAAGCTCCGGCGAGTTCCGACATCCGTCACTCATTCCTCTCGGAGAACGCCGGATACGGCTGCACCTACATTGGAACCGTGTTTCTCCCGATCCGATCCGATCCGATTTCGTTTGATCGACAACGGCTGACAGCGGCAGACGTGATTGCCTACATTGATCTCGACCCGACCCGATCCGATTTAGTCACAGCTCGTCAGTAATGATCTCGTAGTGAAGTGAAAATCAGTGATTAAGTTAAGAAATACCACCTAATAAGCATAGAAACCTTCGATTAGGTTGAATGTTGGAGGTAAGAGGAGTATTGGTATTCATATTTTAAAATTATTTATAAGAAAGGTAACTAGACGGTTATAAGCATTGGAAGGTTTAGTCGTTGGATGGTTATAAACATTTTTCCACGCAATTTAATAAACAAGGGAAACAAAAAACAAAACTGTGAATTGACAAAGTTGTTCTAAATGTTATTTCCTTTGATATAAAAAAATAAAATGCATTGAAATCGGTTAAGATTTAGAACCTGTAGACCTTTTTGAAACACAATATGTGGGTTGGCGCCATTTTGCTTCGTCGGTCCAAAATCGGTCGAGAAACAAACATGTTTGAATGACCAAGAATCGGTGGCCGTTGGATTGGATCGGGTCGGGACCAATGTAGGCGCCTCCATCTAGATGCATGTGTTTGTTTTTCTTCCGACAGTCGGTGACTATTGGATCGGATCGGAACGGGTCCACTGTAGGTGCATCCTAAGGGAGAGTCTACTGTATATTGTATTTAAACGAACTAATCTGGAATGTCTTTAGGTATGCAGCTACTGCGTGAAGAATCTTTAAATATTTGCAGGGTTAATTATTGAAAAAAATTAATTAATATGTTTGATAATTACCTTTAAATTTTTGACCATATATTTACAAAGCTAATCGCCTCCGTTGCTAAGCTCCACAAATAAATAAATAAAGATTTTAAAAGTATGCAGGCTTCGACTAAATGGGCATGCAATTATTTATCAGGAAAATTACATAAGACCTGAGAAATTTATTTAATGTCTCCTAGGAATTAGTAATTGCCCATTTATATTAGAAGAGAACGGAAATTCATTGAGTGTGACTGTAAGCCTGCAATTTCTCTGAACAATTGCTGTATAGTTCTTACTAAAGGAGCTATTGTAGAGTTTAATTGAATCGGTGTGTAACCTCATTGTGTTCTCCTATTAGTGAGGCACTATAGAGGCACTCACCCTTCACCAATAGGCCAGCTTCACTCAATACTGTATTCAGCTGTACTGCTTGTGTAGGCGATTGACATTTTAGGAATGGCTTTGGAATAACACTAGATTATAGTAGCCAGGAAACTCATTGGCAAAATTGTATTAGACCCGAATTAAAAAATACAACGGGAGTCTGGACAAATTAACAAGCTTTTCTCAGATAAATTAAATGACAATTTCTGCTTCCTTAAAAATTACTTCTATCCCTCTGGAAACGTTAAAAAATGTTCTTTTATGTTGGTCTTCATTTGCAGCAGTCAACTTCCATCATCTAATGAGGTGCGTAATCTGGACCTTCTACTAGACAGCAGACTCACATGGAACCCACACACTCGACTGAAAAGACAAGAGCTGAACAGGAGATTTGGACTCTTACGAAGACTAGTTGAACCTACTTCAAAGCTTACGAAACACAACAAACTCACTATATACAAAACTATAATCAGACCTATTTAGACTTAAGGACATGAATTATGGGGAACACCGAAACACTCAAACATACATCGAATACAACCTTTCCAAACCAATGTCCTTCGTAGAATAGTCAATGCTACCTTTTAGGTCTCTAACAAAACCCTACATAACGACCTAAATATTCCCTTTGTAAGAGATCTTCTCAAATTGCCGATTCCTAACGTTTTATTCCAATTCCCACGCAAATCCTAGAGGCCAATCCCTATCCACTCGAACCCATCCAGAAGACCTTAGAGATGAGGCTTAAGAGACTTTTGCCTCGTGACCAGCTACCCTAATTGCGGCTAAACAGCGAGAATAAACATACAGTCATCCCCCAATGAAAATCATATTATCGAAACAACAAACAAATTTTATTATTGGGTCTTTTGTATAATAAGCATACACTTTTCAAGAACTAGTAACAGTTACTCTACTGTTACTTTACTAAACTCTAGGTTATGTTTACAAAACAAGATAAATGCTTGTTTATAAAAAAGAAAATAACTTTATTTAATACTGAACAAAATAAATCATGCTGAAGGTGGCCAATCTTCAAACATTGAATGCAATATTTTATGAAATAGGTCTTCCTTCTCATATCTTCTTCTCCACACAAATATGAATCCAATAATGCCCTACTTGTTCTCATTTTATGAAGTCTGGAGCACTTTTTCTCAGAATGGATTAATCCCTTCTTCTGAAGAAACCGGACTGAAACTTTCACATTAGATATTAACTGGCTTAACTTAAGCAAATTCATTGTTAGTGTTTTTCATGTAAATCTGATAAATGAATGCGTTTAAATACAGAATTCGGTTAGAGGTGAATCATATGTTCCAAATAATAATAAAATGAGTAACTGTTACTAGTTCTTGAAAAGTGTATGCTTATTATACAAAAGACCCTTATTATTTGCAGAAACGACCGGTTCACTGAAGCATCAACGTAATATCTAGACAATCTAGTTGGTTGCTGGTGGCTTCTGCTGAGAAACACATTCGGCATATAACGTACACACACTTATACAAAAAAACTTATTTGACATATAAGAAATTTAAACCCTTTTTATTATAACAGCAGGTACCGTAAAAAAAAATATTTCTTGCAAATTTGAGAATCGAAGATACAATGACGAAAGCCAGATGACTGAAACTGCTGTACCAATTTGTACAACAGTGATCTTACCGAAAACACATATCTTTACAGACTAACAATTACGACGTACTTGACGACATGAGAGTACTTAAAATAGCAGCCACCATATGGAAAAAATATATTTTATATATCCTACAAATATTAAACGGAAATATTCAATAACATAACTTCTGTAATTGAGTTTATTGGACAGAATTAGTTCAAAACATATAAACAGAGAAACTTTAAAATTTATTATCTTCATATCCTTGACAATTTTAATTAAACCCTAAACAATCTTATCGGCCCCGTTATGAACTCCATAAACTGTCTGAACAGGAACCATTATTGGACTAACAATAGCAGGGTTCATAAACAAAGGGTATTTTCTACCTAATACATACACTCCTGTTCAGCTCATTTGATATTCAATATTAACTCAATATCAGAAGCACACATGCAGCTCGCAGCGCTGTTTCCTTTGTACCAAGCTTGTACATGAAACTAACTTCAACAATGTAATGTTTCCATTAAACAATCATTATATTCACTTTCTCCGTAATAATGGTTGAGATATTCATTATCGAAATTTAATGTCAACGGGTTCGATGAGTGCCAAATCAAAATGTTGTGAATTTCGAATTTTCTTCATGAGAAAATTAATAAAAAAAAAAAAATCATGAAATCCCAAAACGAAAATAGCCTATTAAAATTTAATAGCCACTTAATATACAAGAAGATTAGATAGTTAGCTGTCGAAGTGATAAGCAAACATGGAATAGTTGGGATTCTGCTAAAAAGAAACCTCAATACGATTTTTGTAAAAAAAAAAACTATATTCAGGACGTTTCGGCTACTCTTTGGTAGCCTTCGTCAGCTAAAATGACAAGAAACAAAGAAAAAAAAATAGAAATTAATACACAGAAAAAAAGTTTATAAGTAAGATAAATGACAGGTCTATAAATAAAATTCAACTTATTATAAAAGAACAATTTGCTGTTAAATTACACAGGTCCACAAAAAAAAAAGTTGTTTGTGCTGGGTATCGGACACATTTTTTCTGACGTATAACTGTTTCTATTTTAATCTTTCCAAATGAGGCTAGGGATATGAACGGAACCGCGCTAAGATGATGCAGTTCCTGAGAGTCGGACTTATAGATAATAAGATGAATTAATGTCAGTAATTTTTAATTAATACATTCACTCGCGCCTTACACAACAGAACCATCACTAACGAAGAAACAAAACAGACAAACAAGGCATTTCTCCTATTCACGCTAATATTTTTCACAAACTCTTCCGACCTCCCTCCTAGTATTTTCCCATGCCCCTTGTGTATCCTTCCATTAGCACCTTTTTCTTCTTTCCTGTCATAAAATGTCATAAATCCCTACCGACCTCCTTTCACCACCTGTTTTGTTTTCAGTTACATATACCCTAGAAGATCCCAGTTTTCTTATATACTTCCACTATGGTTACTTAAGTGTTACCTTTGGTCTTCCTCTGTCTCCCGGCACTTTCATTGGTATGTAGTATCTTATTTCTCTGTTAAAAATTAATTAATATTATTACTAGCACCTATTTACTTGTATACACCTCAGTAAAATATATACACTAATGTCGATTTTACCTGTTTATTAATTCCATAATGGAGACCCGATGGCCGTGAGGGTTAAGGCGTGAGCACTTAACACTCCGTGCCAAAGGTCGTGGGTTCGATTCCCACTAGAGGTGGTGGCTTTTCTTTCGAAAAAAAGAAAAGGCATCACCCCTATCCTGGCTAGAAAAGGGTGGTAACCTATAGATAACCCGTCCTAAAATTCGTAGTTAATAATAAATGGACGTTAAAATTTAAATAATAATTCCATAATTGTTCTAATAACACAGGTCCACAAAAAAAAAAAGTGGTTTGTGCTGGGTGTCGGACACATTTTTTCTGACGTATTTTTTACCGCTGAACACGAATCTGAAGTCATAATTGGGGGTTAATCAGCAAAAAACGGAGAAAAGTGAAAAAAAATCGATAAAATCACAGGTCCACCAAAAAAAAAAAATACGTCAGAAAAAATGTGTCCGATACCCAGCACAAGCCACTTTTTTTTTTTGTGGACCTTTGAAATTAGAACAATTATGGAATTAATAAACAGGTAAAATGAACTTTAGTGTATATATTTTACTGAGGTAAATAGGTGCTAATAATAATATTAATTAATTTTTAACAGATAAATAAGATTCTAAATACCAATGAAAATCCCGGGAGGCAAAGGAAGACCAAAGGTAACACTTGATATATAAGTTTCAGCATGTTAAATTATGAATCAGGACCTGTTTCTCATTAAAATTAAATAACTAAATACAGCCCAAAAATCTACAATTATCCCGCAAACTCATACGAGTCTCAAAATCTAATCAATGTAGGTTAACAACTAAATTCGTAAAACAGAACCTAACATTTTTAGCCGATATACTCGAAGACGTAAATAACCTAGTAGTTAAGCGTCAAACTCCATATCATATCCTATACTCTTAAACATTATACGTTTATGTCAGTTCTCATTTTTGAAATGGAATCAATTAATTTACTCCATAGGTCTCCTCGAAGTCGGGTGGCTAGTGTATCTGATTCCTAACAAAAGAGATGCAGGTTCGAGTCGTGCCTGCAACAGGTTGGCAAGTTGCCTTGATCCACCATGGTTGTAAAGGAAGGATGGCAACCTATACATAACTCGACAATGATGGCCTAGATGGAGGTAGGCCGAAAAATAATTAAATTAATTTCTATATTGCAGGAACTGCGCGTATTCTCTTGCCGAGGCTGCAACCTTCGCAACATGAACCCGCACATCTACAGCCTGCTGTCGAGCCTCGCGCATCTGGATCTGGGAGACAACCAATTCAAGTATCTCGACCGTGAAGAGTTCAGGGATCTGAGGAAGCTTGTATCGCTACGCCTAGACGGGAACCACTTCCCAGTAGTTCTGGACGGCACCTTCCAGTCACAGGTAGGATGGATTTTATATGGCATTTCTTATTATCCGAAATGTAAGGTATGCTAGATTCGGTAGCTTGTATCTCTACGCCTAGACGGGAACCACTTCCCAGTAGTTCTGGACGGCACCTTCCAATCACAGGTAGGATGGATTTTATATGGCTTTTCTTATTATCCGATATCTAAGGTATGCTAGATTCGGTAGCTTGTATCTCTACGCCTAGACGGGAACCACTTCCCAGTAGTTCTGGACGGCACCTTCCAGTCACAGGTAGGATGGATTTTATATGGCATTTCTTATTATCCGAAATGTAAGGTATGCTAGATTCGGTAGCTTGTATCTCTACGCCTAGACGGGAACCACTTCCCAGTAGTTCTGGACGGCACCTTCCAATCACAGGTAGGATGGATTTTATATGGCTTTTCTTATTATCCGATATCTAAGGTATGCTAGATTCGGTAGCTTGTATCTCTACGCCTAGACGGGAACCACTTCCCAGTAGTTCTGGACGGCACCTTCCAGTCACAGGTAGGATGGATTTTATATGGCATTTCTTATTATCCGAAATGTAAGGTATGCTAGATTCGGTAGCTTGTAACTCTACGCCTAGACGGGAACCACTTCCCAGTAGTTCTGGACGGCACCTTCCAATCACAGGTAGGATGGATTTTATATGGCTTTTCTTATTATCCGATATCTAAGGTATGCTAGATTCGGTAGCTTGTATCTCTACGCCTAGACGGGAACCACTTCCCAGTAGTTCTGGACGGCACCTTCCAGTCACAGGTAGGATGGATTTTATATGGCATTTCTTATTATCCGATATCTAAGGTATGCTAGATTCGGTAGCTTGTATCTCTACGCCTAGACGGGAACCACTTCCCAGTAGTTCTGGACGGCACCTTCCAGTCACAGGTAGGATGGATTTTATATGGCATTTCTTATTATCCGATATCTAAGGTATGCTAGATTCGGTGGGGTGGCTTTCTTTAAAGGTGCCTACACACTGCGCAGTCTAAATCTTCAGATATTCCTCTGCGAGTATGAGACAGCCTTAAGGCCAAAGTTTAATTCTACAGTCCATCGAAGTAGAATGAAAAAGCCAATAGATTACGTGCGTTATTTTTGATGGTATTTAATCATAATTAAAATTATTTATTGTAAGGTTTCATTATTATTAAAATTTACCATTATTAAGTTTAATTATTGTTAGAATTACAATCAATTGTGAGAGGCATTCAAATATTTTTATGTTCGCGACACATATTATACGAATCGCGAGTATGTGATTTAGGTACCACTGGTCCTCGTGCTTGGCAAGAGAGCCTGGTCCGCCATCATTCTTATTCCTATAGCCCACCCGTGCGCAAGCAACTCTTGTTATGTGCGTGTATGCAAGTGGCTTTTAATGGTTTATTTTCCGCTTCCCTTGGCGTTATAAGTATATGTTTGGGTTGTACCCATATTTCATGATATTTTGCCCTTTGCTTCTATCCGAGCTCACCAGAGCAACCACATTTTTTTTTTTATTCCTTAATAATATCCCATAGATTACGTGTTGAGTCCAAAAAGCCAGGAGTGTCCAGGCCGGGCCAGACGTGTGTGGCTTCACATACAGTGGGTCTACTATAACTTTAGTGTACATTCCAAACCTAGAAAGCAAACGGTGCAGTCTAGGCCTTGAGATTCGAACTGATCTAGTATGGCCACCTTAAGATCTACAGCTGTAGGGAGAGGTTCTTAAGAGTTCTTTGAATAGATATCCAAGAGTGTGGGCATTAATTTTATTGGCATTAGACAATTACAGACCTTGAAGCTATAAATAACAGCTATAATTTAGTCCTCGGCAATTTTGCGATATTCCTAACGTTTTCCGAGGTATTTGCATTTTGGGATGCATCTAGAGGGCCCCTCTATATAATTATATACTTGTTTGTATTTATATTTGTACATACATATACATTTATTCCTTTATATATACACGATATACAAAAACACAAAAATAATGGTAATATCAGTATTCAGCATTGCATTCTTCTCACTGCCTTATTGACACATTCATACTGTCCATATTAAACTTGTGTACAGGATTAATTGCACAGGTCTTTCAGGAACACAAATGAAGCAGAGGCAGAAATTAAGAAAAATCCAAAACACAGCAAATGCTTGGCCAAACGAACGGTGGGATTTTGACTAGGCATCGTAATGGACTCATCCGCCTAACGCCAAAAATATGCCAACCTGTGCAAATTGCAAGAAACCTCGACAATTAGGCATATACTGACAGAATGTGTACTTCACAATGACCTAGAAATTCTTCACGACATTCTGGCATTTTGACTCAATACTCAAACATTTCAATACACTCAACATTTTTGTTATTTATATTTGAAATTTCCCGTTTCATATTTCAGACTAGACTCCAGAGCCTGAACCTGGCGAAGAGCCACATCGCCAAAGTGACTAACCACGCCTTCGATAACCTCACATCCCTGTTGGAACTAGACCTGAGCTACAACAAGCTAGACCGCCTGGAGCCTATCACCTTCCAAGCACTGGGGCCTAATTTAAGGTCTTTACTTGTCAGCGGAAACAACATCAGGATAGAAGAGTTCACATATGTTCTGCAGGTAATAAAAGATATTTCATTAAAACCAACACTGAAATTAATATCAATAAATTATTATCGCTGCTATGAATTAAATTTCTTTTCCACAAATTTATATATTATTAAAAATTCTTCCAGGTCACTAATAGGCTTAAAGAACTTAGCCTAGCCGACCTAGATATGCGAGGAGGATTGCCTCTTGGTCTGCTATCGCCGGTGGAAGGACTCAGACATCTTAACCTTTCCGGAATCGGTCTCACAAGGTAACACTTAACATTTCAGCATAATCAGTGACAGAGGAGATAAAGAATTTTTTTATGAATTAGTATGGAGAAACTGAAAGATATAGCTCTAAAACTTCCATCTAAATGTCGTACGATAGAGTAAGGGTGGCATGGTTTTTAGAGCTGGAAAAGGAATGAATTAATTCCCTTTATGAGATACCAAGATGACATACCAGAATCTTCCGACCATATCTGAGATACAGTTAGTGTAAAAAGTATTGGAACACCCATGAAATCTTACTTTTTTAACATTTTTGACTAAAATAATGGTACTATAGGTAAACAGAAGGCATCAATAACATAGTGATAAGCTATTTTAGCGCGGTTCCTCCCTCCTCCATAGGGAGGAACCCCGCTTATAAGGTTGATCTCATGGCGCAATCCAGAAGTGCCGACTAGAAAATTTTGTGTTTCAGAACCCCTAGAGACCGAAAATGATGGTGGTTCAAATTTGTATATATATATATATATATATATATATATATATATATATATATATATATATATATATATATATATTATTTATTCTTATAGATGACCCAAAATATCAAAATTCCTTTTTTATCCTAGGAGGCATGGACCCCATGCCTCCTAGGATAAAAAAGGAATATATATATATATATATATATATATATATATATATATATATATATATATATATATATTGTCTGTTCGCTCTCAAGGTAGAAGACGAAAGGTCCGATTTTGATGAAATTTGGTACAAAAATCCGTCGTCCAATTTGAAAGGTCAAGTTCGTTAACCAGCAAAATCCGTCCACTGGAAGATGGCGTTCGGGGCGAAATTCGCGCAAAAAAAATCGTAACGCTTACGTTTTTAAGTTCATAAGCTTGTAAGCACTCGTTTTATAGGCTTCTTAGGGTAGGAAAACGAATGAAACCATTTTCAAGGCGATAACTTTAACCGTTTTCGAGAAAATTGGAAAAATAGTTTTTGAATACCGTTTTTGGTTTGGGTACTTAGAATCAAGGGATTCAGTTGAAACATTTTCTGCATGTTCTACTTTCATTAAAACTAATATGTTGAAATTTGTGTTACGTTTGGAGTTAAGGAAGGGTTAGAATAAAATATTTTATTAACAGACATAAAAAGTTTTGGTAACTTTGTATACTTTCCTTAATATCTCGAAAAAGGTTGAGAATCTTGGTAATCGGATGAATACCATTCGAAAGCTTGCTAAATGCTCTACAAAAAAGGTTCTGATAAAAGTTTTGATTAGACGATGTCAATCGGAGAAATAAGTGCTTAAAACTTTTAAGTAATTGATTTCGCTTATTCGAACTGTTCTTTTTGTCTGTTTTTATTCCTTGTTATTTTTTAACTGCTTATAGTTGGATAATGTATTTGATAATAAATCAGGTTAAGAAAAATAAGAAAAACAATTTAATCTTAGAGATATGGATTTCCAAGACAGAGCTTTTCAAATGCCTAGCGGGGTCCTTCCTAGGGCGGGGACCCATCCAGGTAAGATCGTAAATAAGACCTTTCTTGAAAGTAAAGATGGAACTGTCAACTTTGGTCCTCCTCTGCCTCCCGGCACTTTCATTGCTGACGAAGGCTACCAATGACTAGCCAAAACGTCCTAAATATAGATTTTTTAACAAAAATCGTATTGAGGTTTCTTTAGCCGAATCCCAACCATTCCATCTTTACTTAGCACCTCGACGGCTAACTATCTAATCTTCATGCTTTCTAGAAATGTGGACCCAAAATAATAACAGCTTCTATTTTTATCATTTTAAATGAGTCTAGAGATAAGAACGGAACCGCGCTAAGATGATGCAGTTCCTGCGAGTCGGACTTTTTTAAATATTCCCTGAAAATCAACATCAAACAATGGTATTTGCGTTATTTATTAACATTTTAACAATAAAATGCAATATTCTATGCGCAAAAAGTATTTGAACACCTTATTTCCTTATTGCTACAGCTGGACTTCGGACGGGATTAACTCAATTTTTTCGGTAAACTTTGTCCGGCAGGATGACTTGATATCTTATGTGTTAGAATCAGATTGTTTTATTTTAATTTTTCACGTTGGCCTGAAAGGAAGACAAATCTCTGATGGAACGCAAAAAAGTATATAATTAAACTTCATAATGAGCACAAATGCTTGCGAGAAATTTGATCAAATATATTAAATCGGTATAACCAACATCACATGAAAAGTGTCACTGTATATGATGAAAGATCAATTTTAATAAAACCACACTCAAAACCACGGCTGATTGAGCCAAAAATTGTGACTGAAATCTCAAGGATCATCTTACGGGACATACATATATATGACAGATAAATGGCAAGAATCCTGGTACAACACGACTGACAACATGCTTCGAGAAGTGAAGCACACCTTACACGATCGGTCTTACAGTAACAGACCAAATATATGGGGAGTAGTTAAATTATGCCATCTCAGGATTGGCCACACTCCGTTGACTCACTCGTACATTTCTTCAAGACAGACCGTACCAACTGCAATACAGAATTATCAACAAAAAAATATTCTAACAGACTGTACACTCAGGACAAATGTCAAATTACCGTACCGTCTGAGAGAATTACTTTCTCATGGCAGCGAGTACATTGAAGAACTGACGAAAGAGCTAATATTCTAACAGACTGTACACTCAGGACAAATGTCAAATTACCGTACCGTCTGACAGAATTACTTTCTGATGGCAGCGAGTACATTGAAGAACTGATGAAAGAGCTAATATTCTAACAGACTGTACACTCAGGACAAATGTCAAATTACCGTACCGTCTGACAGAATTACTTTCTCATGGCAGCGAGTACATTGAAGAACTGATGAAAGAGCTAATATTCTAACAGACTGTACACTCAGGACAAATGTCAAATTACCGTACCGTCTGAGAGAATTACTTTCTCATGGCAGCGAGTACATTGAAGAACTGATGAAAGAGCTAATATTCTAACAGACTGTACACTCAGGACAAATGTCAAATTACCGTACCGTCTGACAGAATTACTTTCTGATGGCAGCGAGTACATTGAAGAACTGACGAAAGAGCTAATATTCTAACAGACTGTACACTCAGGACAAATGTCAAATTACCGTACCGTCTGACAGAATTACTTTCTGATGGCAGCGAGTACATTTAAGAACTGATGAAAGAGCTAATATTCTAACAGACTGTACACTCAGGACAAATCTCAAATTACCGTACCGTCTGACAGAATTACTTTCTGATGGCAGCGAGTACATTGAAGAACTGACGAAAGAGCTAATATTCTAACAGACTGTACACTCAGGACAAATGTCAAATTACCGTACCGTCTGACAGAATTACTTTCTGATGGCAGCGAGTACATTGAAGAACTGATGAAAGAGCTAATATTCTAACAGACTGTACACTCAGGACAAATCTCAAATTACCGTACCGTCTGACAGAATTACTTTCTGATGGCAGCGAGTACATTGAAGAACTGATGAAAGAGCTAATATTCTAACAGACTGTACACTCAGGACAAATGTCAAATTACCGTACCGTCTGACAGAATTACTTTCTCATGGCAGCGAGTACATTGAAGAACTGATGAAAGAGCTAATATTCTAACAGACTGTACACTCAGGACAAATGTCAAATTTCCGTACCGTCTGACAGAATTACTTTCTGATGGCAGCGAGTACATTGAAGAACTGATGAAAGAGCTAATATTCTAACAGACTGTACACTCAGGACAAATGTCAAATTACCGTACCGTCTGACAGAATTACTTTCTGATGGCAGCGAGTACATTGAAGAACTGATGAAAGAGCTAATATTCTAAGAGACTGTACACTCAGGACAAATGTCAAATTACCGTACCGTCTGACAGAATTACTTTCTGATGGCAGCGAGTACATTGAAGAACTGATGAAAGAGCTAATATTCTAACAGACTGTACACTCAGGACAAATGTCAAATTACCGTACCGTCTGACAGAATTACTCTCTGATGGCAGCGAGTACATTGAAGAACTGATGAAAGAGCTAATATTCTAACAGACTGTACACTCAGGACATATCTCAAATTACCGTACCGTCTGACAGAATTACTTTCTGATGGCAGCGAGTACATTGAAGAACTGATGAAAGAGCTAATATTCTAACAGACTGTACACTCAGGACAAATGTCAAATTACCGTACCGTCTGACAGAATTACTTTCTGATGGCAGCGAGTACATTGAAGAACTGACGAAAGAGCTAATATTCTAACAGACTGTACACTCAGGACAAATGTCAAATTACCGTACCGTCTGACAGAATTACTTTCTGATGGCAGCGAGTACATTTAAGAACTGATGAAAGAGCTAATATTCTAACAGACTGTACACTCAGGACAAATCTCAAATTACCGTACCGTCTGACAGAATTACTTTCTGATGGCAGCGAGTACATTGAAGAACTGACGAAAGAGCTAATATTCTAACAGACTGTACACTCAGGACAAATGTCAAATTACCGTACCGTCTGACAGAATTACTTTCTGATGGCAGCGAGTACATTGAAGAACTGATGAAAGAGCTAATATTCTAACAGACTGTACACTCAGGACAAATCTCAAATTACCGTACCGTCTGACAGAATTACTTTCTGATGGCAGCGAGTACATTGAAGAACTGATGAAAGAGCTAATATTCTAACAGACTGTACACTCAGGACAAATGTCAAATTACCGTACCGTCTGACAGAATTACTTTCTCATGGCAGCGAGTACATTGAAGAACTGATGAAAGAGCTAATATTCTAACAGACTGTACACTCAGGACAAATGTCAAATTTCCGTACCGTCTGACAGAATTACTTTCTGATGGCAGCGAGTACATTGAAGAACTGATGAAAGAGCTAATATTCTAACAGACTGTACACTCAGGACAAATGTCAAATTACCGTACCGTCTGACAGAATTACTTTCTGATGGCAGCGAGTACATTGAAGAACTGATGAAAGAGCTAATATTCTAAGAGACTGTACACTCAGGACAAATGTCAAATTACCGTACCGTCTGACAGAATTACTTTCTGATGGCAGCGAGTACATTGAAGAACTGATGAAAGAGCTAATATTCTAACAGACTGTACACTCAGGACAAATGTCAAATTACCGTACCGTCTGACAGAATTACTCTCTGATGGCAGCGAGTACATTGAAGAACTGATGAAAGAGCTAATATTCTAACAGACTGTACACTCAGGACATATCTCAAATTACCGTACCGTCTGACAGAATTACTTTCTGATGGCAGCGAGTACATTGAAGAACTGATGAAAGAGCTAATATTCTAACAGACTGTACACTCAGGACAAATGTCAAATTACCGTACCGTCTGACAGAATTACTTTCTGATGGCAGCGAGTACATTGAAGAACTGACGAAAGAGCTAATATTCTAACAGACTGTACACTCAGGACAAATGTCAAATTACCGTACCGTCTGACAGAATTACTTTCTGATGGCAGCGAGTACATTGAAGAACTGACGAAAGAGCTAATATTCTAACAGACTGTACACTCAGGACAAATGTCAAATTACCGTACCGTCTGACAGAATTACTTCCTGATGGCAGCGAGTACATTGAAGAACTGATGAAAGAGCTAATATTCTAACAGACTGTACACTCAGGACAAATCTCAAATTACCGTACCGTCTGACAGAATTACTTTCTGATGGCAGCGAGTACATTGAAGAACTGATGAAAGAGCTAATATTCTAACAGACTGTACACTCAGGACAAATGTCAAATTACCGTACCGTCTGACAGAATTACTTTCTGATGGCAGCGAGTACATTGAAGAACTGATGAAAGAGCTAATATTCTAACAGACTGTACACTCAGGACAAATCTCAAATTACCGTACCGTCTGACAGAATTACTTTCTGATGGCAGCGAGTACATTGAAGAACTGATGAAAGAGCTAATATTCTAACAGACTGTACACTCAGGACAAATGTCAAATTACCGTACCGTCTGACAGAATTGCTTTCTCATGGCAGCGAGTACATTGAAGAACTGATGAAAGAGCTAATATTCTAACAGACTGTACACTCAGGACAAATGTCAAATTACCGTACCGTCTGACAGAATTACTTTCTCATGGCAGCGAGTACATTGAAGAACTGATGAAAGAGCTAATATTCTAACAGACTGTACACTCAGGACAAATGTCAAATTACCGTACCGTCTGACAGAATTACTTTCTGATGGCGGCGAGTACATTGAAGAACTGACGAAAGAGCTAATATTCTAACAGACTGTACACTCAGGACAAATGTCAAATTACCGTACCGTCTGACAGAATTACTTTCTGATGGCAGCGAGTACATTGAAGAACTGATGAAAGAGCTAATATTCTAACAGACTGTACACTCAGGACAAATCTCAAATTACCGTACCGTCCGACAGAATTACTTTCTGATGGCAGCGAGTACATTGAAGAACTGATGAAAGAGCTAATATTCTAACAGACTGTACACTCAGGACAAATGTCGAATTACCGTACCGTCTGACAGAATTACTTTCTGATGGCAGCGAGTACATTGAAGAACTGATGAAAGAGCTAATATTCTAACAGACTGTACACTCAGGACAAATCTCAAATTACCGTACCGTCTGACAGAATTACTTTCTCATGGCAGCGAGTACATTGAAGAACTGATGAAAGAGCTAATATTCTAACAGACTGTACACTCAGGACAAATGTCAAATTACCGTACCGTCTGACAGAATTACTTTCTGATGGCAGCGAGTACATTGAAGAACTGATGAAAGAGCTAATATTCTAACAGACTGTACACTCAGGACCAATGTCAAATTACCGTACCGTCTGACAGAATTACTTTCTCATGGCAGCGAGTACATTGAAGAACTGATGAAAGAGCTAATATTCTAACAGACTGTACACTCAGGACAAATGTCAAATTACCGTACCGTCTGACAGAATTACTTTCTGATGGCAGCGAGTACATTGAAGAACTGATGAAAGAGCTAATATTCTAACAGACTGTACACTCAGGACAAATGTCAAATTACCGTACCGTCTGACAGAATTACTTTCTCATGGCAGCGAGTACATTGAAGAACTGATGAAAGAGCTAATATTCTAACAGACTGTACACTCAGGACAAATGTCAAATTTCCGTACCGTCTGACAGAATTACTTTCTCATGGCAGCGAGTACATTGAAGAACTGATGAAAGAGCTAATATTCTAACAGACTGTACACTCAGGACAAATGTCAAATTACCGTACCGTCTGACAGAATTACTTTCTGATGGCAGCGAGTACATTGAAGAACTGACGAAAGAGCTAATATTCTAACAGACTGTACACTCAGGACAAATGTCAAATTACCGTACCGTCTGACAGAATTACTTTCTGATGGCAGCGAGTACATTGAAGAACTGATGAAAGAGCTAATATTCTAACAGACTGTACACTCAGGACAAATCTCAAATTACCGTACCGTCTGACAGAATTACTTTCTGATGGCAGCGAGTACATTGAAGAACTGATGAAAGAGCTAATATTCTAACAGACTGTACACTCAGGACAAATGTCAAATTACCGTACCGTCTGACAGAATTACTTTCTGATGGCAGCGAGTACATTGAAGAACTGATGAAAGAGCTAATATTCTAACAGACTGTACACTCAGGACAAATGTCAAATTACCGTACCGTCTGACAGAATTACTTTCTGATGGCAGCGAGTACATTGAAGAACTGATGAAAGAGCTAATATTCTAACAGACTGTACACTCAGGACAAATGTCAAATTACCGTACCGTCTGACAGAATTACTTTCTGATGGCAGCGAGTACATTGAAGAACTGATGAAAGAGCTAATATTCTAACAGACTGTACACTCAGGACAAATGTCAAATTACCGTACCGTCTGACAGAATTACTTTCTGATGGCAGCGAGTACATTGAAGAACTGATGAAAGAGCTAATATTCTAACAGACTGTACACTCAGGACAAATGTCAAATTACCGTACCGTCTGACAGAATTACTCTCTGATGGCAGCGAGTACATTGAAGAACTGATGAAAGAGCTAATATTCTAACAGACTGTACACTCAGGACAAATGTCAAATTACCGTACCGTCTGACAGAATTACTTTCTGATGGCAGCGAGTACATTGAAGAACTGACGAAAGAGCTAATATTCTAACAGACTGTACACTCAGGACAAATGTCAAATTACCGTACCGTCTGACAGAATTACTTCCTGATGGCAGCGAGTACATTGAAGAACTGACGAAAGAGCTAATATTCTAACAGACTGCACACTCAGGACAAATGTCAAATTACCGTACCGTCTGACAGAATTACTTCCTGATGGCAGCGAGTAGATTGAAGAACTGATGAAAGAGCTAATATTCTAACAGACTGTACACTCAGGACAAATCTCAAATTACCGTACCGTCTGACAGAATTACTTTCTGATGGCAGCGAGTACATTGAAGAACTGATGAAAGAGCTAATATTCTAACAGACTGTACACTCAGGACAAATGTCAAATTACCGTACCGTCTGACAGAATTACTTTCTGATGGCAGCGAGTACATTGAAGAACTGATGAAAGAGCTAATATTCTAACAGACTGTACACTCAGGACAAATGTCAAATTATCGTACCGTCTGACAGAATTACTTTCTGATGGCAGCGAGTATATTGAAGAACTGATGAAAGAGCTAATATTCTAACAGACTGTACACTCAGGACAAATGTCAAATTACCGTACCGTCTGACAGAATTACTTTCTGATGGCAGCGAGTACATTGTAGAACTGACGAAAGAGCTAATATTCTAACAGACTGTACACTCAGGACAAATGTCAAATTACCGTACAGTCTGACAGAATTACTTTCTGATGGCAGCGAGTACATTGAAGAACTGATGAAAGAGCTAATATTCTAACAGACTGTACACTCAGGACAAATCTCAAATTACCGTACCGTCTGACAGAATTACTTTCTGATGGCAGCGAGTACATTGAAGAACTGATGAAAGAGCTAATATTCTAACAGACTGTACACTCAGGACAAATGTCAAATTACCGTACCGTCTGACAGAATTGCTTTCTCATGGCAGCGAGTACATTGAAGAACTGATGAAAGAGCTAATATTCTAACAGACTGTACACTCAGGACAAATGTCAAATTACCGTACCGTCTGACAGAATTACTTTCTCATGGCAGCGAGTACATTGAAGAACTGATGAAAGAGCTAATATTCTAACAGACTGTACACTCAGGACAAATGTCAAATTACCGTACCGTCTGACAGAATTACTTCCTGATGGCAGCGAGTAGATTGAAGAACTGATGAAAGAGCTAATATTCTAACAGACTGTACACTCAGGACAAATGTCAAATTACCGTACCGTCTGACAGAATTACTTTCTGATGGCAGCGAGTACATTGAAGAACTGATGAAAGAGCTAATATTCTAACAGACTGTACACTCAGGACAAATGTCAAATTATCGTACCGTCTGACAGAATTACTTTCTGATGGCAGCGAGTATATTGAAGAACTGATGAAAGAGGTAATATTCTAACAGACTGTACACTCAGGACAAATGTCAAATTACCGTACCGTCTGACAGAATTACTTTCTGATGGCAGCGAGTACATTGTAGAACTGACGAAAGAGCTAATATTCTAACAGACTGTACACTCAGGACAAATGTCAAATTACCGTACAGTCTGACAGAATTACTTTCTGATGGCAGCGAGTACATTGAAGAACTGATGAAAGAGCTAATATTCTAACAGACTGTACACTCAGGACAAATCTCAAATTACCATACCGTCTGACAGAATTACTTTCTGATGGCAGCGAGTACATTGAAGAACTGATGAAAGAGCTAATATTCTAACAGACTGTACACTCAGGACAAATGTCAAATTACCGTACCGTCTGACAGAATTGCTTTCTCATGGCAGCGAGTACATTGAAGAAATGATGAAAGAGCTAATATTCTAACAGACTGTACACTCAGGACAAATGTCAAATTACCGTACCGTCTGACAGAATTACTTTCTCATGGCAGCGAGTACATTGAAGAACTGATGAAAGAGCTAATATTCTAACAGACTGTACACTCAGGACAAATGTCAAATTACCGTACCGTCTGACAGAATTACTTTCTGATGGCAGCGAGTACATTGAAGAACTGATGAAAGAGCTAATATTCTAACAGACTGTACACTCAGGACAAATCTCAAATTACCGTACCGTCTGACAGAATTACTTTCTGATGGCAGCGAGTACATTGAAGAACTGATGAAAGAGCTAATATTCTAACAGACTGTACACTCAGGACAAATGTCGAATTACCGTACCGTCTGACAGAATTACTTTCTGATGGCAGCGAGTACATTGAAGAACTGATGAAAGAGCTAATATTCTAACAGACTGTACACTCAGGACAAATCTCAAATTACCGTACCGTCTGACAGAATTACTTTCTGATGGCAGCGAGTACATTGAAGAACTGATGAAAGAGCTAATATTCTAACAGACTGTACACTCAGGACAAATGTCAAATTACCGTACCGTCTGACAGAATTACTTTCTGATGGCAGCGAGTACATTGAAGAACTGATGAAAGAGCTAATATTCTAACAGACTGTACACTCAGGACCAATGTCAAATTACCGTACCGTCTGACAGAATTACTTTCTCATGGCAGCGAGTACATTGAAGAACTGATGAAAGAGCTAATATTCTAACAGACTGTACACTCAGGACAAATGTCAAATTACCGTACCGTCTGACAGAATTACTTTCTGATGGCAGCGAGTAGATTGAAGAACTGATGAAAGAGCTAATATTCTAACAGACTGTACACTCAGGACAAATGTCAAATTACCGTACCGTCTGACAGAATTACTTTCTCATGGCAGCGAGTACATTGAAGAACTGATGAAAGAGCTAATATTCTAACAGACTGTACACTCAGGACAAATGTCAAATTTCCGTACCGTCTGACAGAATTACTTTCTCATGGCAGCGAGTACATTGAAGAACTGATGAAAGAGCTAATATTCTAACAGACTGTACACTCAGGACAAATGTCAAATTACCGTACCGTCTGACAGAATTACTTTCTGATGGCAGCGAGTACATTGAAGAACTGACGAAAGAGCTAATATTCTAACAGACTGTACACTCAGGACAAATGTCAAATTACCGTACCGTCTGACAGAATTACTTTCTGATGGCAGTGAGTACATTGAAGAACTGATGAAAGAGCTAATATTCTAACAGACTGTACACTCAGGACAAATCTCAAATTACCGTACCGTCTGACAGAATTACTTTCTGATGGCAGCGAGTACATTGAAGAACTGATGAAAGAGCTAATATTCTAACAGACTGTACACTCAGGACAAATGTCAAATTACCGTACCGTCTGACAGAATTACTTTCTGATGGCAGCGAGTACATTGAAGAACTGATGAAAGAGCTAATATTCTAACAGACTGTACACTCAGGACAAATGTCAAATTACCGTACCGTCTGACAGAATTAATTTCTGATGGCAGCGAGTACATTGAAGAACTGATGAAAGAGCTAATATTCTAACAGACTGTACACTCAGGACAAATGTCAAATTACCGTACCGTCTGACAGAATTACTTTCTGATGGCAGCGAGTACATTGAAGAACTGATGAAAGAGCTAATATTCTAACAGACTGTACACTCAGGACACATCTCAAATTACCGTACCGTCTGACAGAATTACTTTCTCATGGCAGCGAGTACATTGAAGAACTGATGAAAGAGCTAATATTCTAACAGACTGTACACTCAGGACAAATGTCAAATTACCGTACCGTCTGACAGAATTACTCTCTGATGGCAGCGAGTACATTGAAGAACTGATGAAAGAGCTAATATTCTAACAGACTGTACACTCAGGACAAATGTCAAATTACCGTACCGTCTGACAGAATTACTTTCTGATGGCAGCGAGTACATTGAAGAACTGACGAAAGAGCTAATATTCTAACAGACTGTACACTCAGGACAAATGTCAAATTACCGTACCGTCTGACAGAATTACTTCCTGATGGCAGCGAGTACATTGAAGAACTGACGAAAGAGCTAATATTCTAACAGACTGTACACTCAGGACAAATGTCAAATTACCGTACCGTCTGACAGAATTACTTCCTGATGGCAGCGAGTAGATTGAAGAACTGATGAAAGAGCTAATATTCTAACAGACTGTACACTCAGGACAAATCTCAAATTACCGTACCGTCTGACAGAATTACTTTCTGATGGCAGCGAGTACATTGAAGAACTGATGAAAGAGCTAATATTCTAACAGACTGTACACTCAGGACAAATGTCAAATTACCGTACCGTCTGACAGAATTACCTTCTGATGGCAGCGAGTACATTGAAGAACTGATGAAAGAGCTAATATTCTAACAGACTGTACACTCAGGACAAATGTCAAATTATCGTACCGTCTGACAGAATTACTTTCTGATGGCAGCGAGTATATTGAAGAACTGATGAAAGAGCTAATATTCTAACAGACTGTACACTCAGGACAAATGTCAAATTACCGTACCGTCTGACAGAATTACTTTCTCATGGCAGCGAGTACATTGAAGAACTGATGAAAGAGCTAATATTCTAACAGACTGTACACTCAGGACAAATGTCAAATTACCGTACCGTCTGACAGAATTACTTTCTCATGGCAGCGAGTACATTGAAGAACTGACGAAAGAGCTAATATTCTAACAGACTGTACACTCAGGACAAATGTCAAATTACCGTACCGTCTGACAGAATTACTTTCTGATGGCAGCGAGTACATTGTAGAACTGACGAAAGAGCTAATATTCTAACAGACTGTACACTCAGGACAAATCTCAAATTACCGTACCGTCTGACAGAATTACTTTCTGATGGCAGCGAGTACATTGAAGAACTGATGATAGAGCTAATATTCTAACAGACTGTACACTCAGGACAAATGTCAAATTACCGTACCGTCTGACAGAATTACTTTCTGATGGCAGCGAGTACATTGAAGAACTGATGAAAGAGCTAATATTCTAACAGACTGTACACTCAGGACAAATGTCAAATTACCGTACCGTCTGACAGAATTACTTTCTGATGGCAGCGAGTACATTGAAGAACTGATGAAAGAGCTAATATTCTAACAGACTGTACACTCAGGACAAATGTCAAATTACCGTACCGTCTGACAGAATTACTTTCTGATGGCAGCGAGTACATTGAAGAACTGATGAAAGAGCTAATATTCTAACAGACTGTACACTCAGGACCAATGTCAAATTACCGTACCGTCTGACAGAATTACTTTCTCATGGCAGCGAGTACATTGAAGAACTGATGAAAGAGCTAATATTCTAACAGACTGTACACTCAGGACCAATGTCAAATTACCGTACCGTCTGACAGAATTACTTTCTCATGGCAGCGAGTACATTGAAGAACTGATGAAAGAGCTAATATTCTAACAGACTGTACACTCAGGACAAATGTCAAATTACCGTACCGTCTGACAGAATTACTTTCTGATGGCAGCGAGTACATTGAAGAACTGATGAAAGAGCTAATATTCTAACAGACTGTACACTCAGGACAAATGTCAAATTACCGTACCGTCTGACAGAATTACTTTCTCATGGCAGCGAGTACATTGAAGAACTGATGAAAGAGCTAATATTCTAACAGACTGTACACTCAGGACAAATGTCAAATTTCCGTACCGTCTGACAGAATTACTTTCTCATGGCAGCGAGTACATTGAAGAACTGATGAAAGAGCTAATATTCTAACAGACTGTACACTCAGGACAAATGTCAAATTACCGTACCGTCTGACAGAATTACTTTCTGATGGCAGCGAGTACATTGAAGAACTGACGAAAGAGCTAATATTCTAACAGACTGTACACTCAGGACAAATGTCAAATTACCGTACCGTCTGACAGAATTACTTTCTGATGGCAGCGAGTACATTGAAGAACTGATGAAAGAGCTAATATTCTAACAGACTGTACACTCAGGACAAATCTCAAATTACCGTACCGTCTGACAGAATTACTTTCTGATGGCAGCGAGTACATTGAAGAACTGATGAAAGAGCTAATATTCTAACAGACTGTACACTCAGGACAAATGTCAAATTACCGTACCGTCTGACAGAATTACTTTCTGATGGCAGCGAGTACATTGAAGAACTGATGAAAGAGCTAATATTCTAACAGACTGTACACTCAGGACAAATGTCAAATTACCGTACCGTCTGACAGAATTACTTTCTGATGGCAGCGAGTACATTGAAGAACTGATGAAAGAGCTAATATTCTAACAGACTGTACACTCAGGACAAATGTCAAATTACCGTACCGTCTGACAGAATTACTTTCTGATGGCAGCGAGTACATTGAAGAACTGATGAAAGAGCTAATATTCTAACAGACTGTACACTCAGGACAAATGTCAAATTACCGTACCGTCTGACAGAATTACTTTCTGATGGCAGCGAGTACATTGAAGAACTGATGAAAGAGCTAATATTCTAACAGACTGTACACTCAGGACAAATGTCAAATTACCGTACCGTCTGACAGAATTACTCTCTGATGGCAGCGAGTACATTGAAGAACTGATGAAAGAGCTAATATTCTAACAGACTGTACACTCAGGACAAATGTCAAATTACCGTACCGTCTGACAGAATTACTTTCTGATGGCAGCGAGTACATTGAAGAACTGACGAAAGAGCTAATATTCTAACAGACTGTACACTCAGGACAAATGTCAAATTACCGTACCGTCTGACAGAATTACTTCCTGATGGCAGCGAGTACATTGAAGAACTGACGAAAGAGCTAATATTCTAACAGACTGCACACTCAGGACAAATGTCAAATTACCGTACCGTCTGACAGAATTACTTCCTGATGGCAGCGAGTAGATTGAAGAACTGATGAAAGAGCTAATATTCTAACAGACTGTACACTCAGGACAAATCTCAAATTACCGTACCGTCTGACAGAATTACTTTCTGATGGCAGCGAGTACATTGAAGAACTGATGAAAGAGCTAATATTCTAACAGACTGTACACTCAGGACAAATGTCAAATTACCGTACCGTCTGACAGAATTACTTTCTGATGGCAGCGAGTACATTGAAGAACTGATGAAAGAGCTAATATTCTAACAGACTGTACACTCAGGACAAATGTCAAATTATCGTACCGTCTGACAGAATTACTTTCTGATGGCAGCGAGTATATTGAAGAACTGATGAAAGAGCTAATATTCTAACAGACTGTACACTCAGGACAAATGTCAAATTACCGTACCGTCTGACAGAATTACTTTCTGATGGCAGCGAGTACATTGTAGAACTGACGAAAGAGCTAATATTCTAACAGACTGTACACTCAGGACAAATGTCAAATTACCGTACAGTCTGACAGAATTACTTTCTGATGGCAGCGAGTACATTGAAGAACTGATGAAAGAGCTAATATTCTAACAGACTGTACACTCAGGACAAATCTCAAATTACCGTACCGTCTGACAGAATTACTTTCTGATGGCAGCGAGTACATTGAAGAACTGATGAAAGAGCTAATATTCTAACAGACTGTACACTCAGGACAAATGTCAAATTACCGTACCGTCTGACAGAATTGCTTTCTCATGGCAGCGAGTACATTGAAGAACTGATGAAAGAGCTAATATTCTAACAGACTGTACACTCAGGACAAATGTCAAATTACCGTACCGTCTGACAGAATTACTTTCTCATGGCAGCGAGTACATTGAAGAACTGATGAAAGAGCTAATATTCTAACAGACTGTACACTCAGGACAAATGTCAAATTACCGTACCGTCTGACAGAATTACTTCCTGATGGCAGCGAGTAGATTGAAGAACTGATGAAAGAGCTAATATTCTAACAGACTGTACACTCAGGACAAATGTCAAATTACCGTACCGTCTGACAGAATTACTTTCTGATGGCAGCGAGTACATTGAAGAACTGATGAAAGAGCTAATATTCTAACAGACTGTACACTCAGGACAAATGTCAAATTATCGTACCGTCTGACAGAATTACTTTCTGATGGCAGCGAGTATATTGAAGAACTGATGAAAGAGCTAATATTCTAACAGACTGTACACTCAGGACAAATGTCAAATTACCGTACCGTCTGACAGAATTACTTTCTGATGGCAGCGAGTACATTGTAGAACTGACGAAAGAGCTAATATTCTAACAGACTGTACACTCAGGACAAATGTCAAATTACCGTACAGTCTGACAGAATTACTTTCTGATGGCAGCGAGTACATTGAAGAACTGATGAAAGAGCTAATATTCTAACAGACTGTACACTCAGGACAAATCTCAAATTACCATACCGTCTGACAGAATTACTTTCTGATGGCAGCGAGTACATTGAAGAACTGATGAAAGAGCTAATATTCTAACAGACTGTACACTCAGGACAAATGTCAAATTACCGTACCGTCTGACAGAATTGCTTTCTCATGGCAGCGAGTACATTGAAGAAATGATGAAAGAGCTAATATTCTAACAGACTGTACACTCAGGACAAATGTCAAATTACCGTACCGTCTGACAGAATTACTTTCTCATGGCAGCGAGTACATTGAAGAACTGATGAAAGAGCTAATATTCTAACAGACTGTACACTCAGGACAAATGTCAAATTACCGTACCGTCTGACAGAATTACTTTCTGATGGCAGCGAGTACATTGAAGAACTGATGAAAGAGCTAATATTCTAACAGACTGTACACTCAGGACAAATCTCAAATTACCGTACCGTCTGACAGAATTACTTTCTGATGGCAGCGAGTACATTGAAGAACTGATGAAAGAGCTAATATTCTAACAGACTGTACACTCAGGACAAATGTCGAATTACCGTACCGTCTGACAGAATTACTTTCTGATGGCAGCGAGTACATTGAAGAACTGATGAAAGAGCTAATATTCTAACAGACTGTACACTCAGGACAAATCTCAAATTACCGTACCGTCTGACAGAATTACTTTCTGATGGCAGCGAGTACATTGAAGAACTGATGAAAGAGCTAATATTCTAACAGACTGTACACTCAGGACAAATGTCAAATTACCGTACCGTCTGACAGAATTACTTTCTGATGGCAGCGAGTACATTGAAGAACTGATGAAAGAGCTAATATTCTAACAGACTGTACACTCAGGACCAATGTCAAATTACCGTACCGTCTGACAGAATTACTTTCTCATGGCAGCGAGTACATTGAAGAACTGATGAAAGAGCTAATATTCTAACAGACTGTACACTCAGGACAAATGTCAAATTACCGTACCGTCTGACAGAATTACTTTCTGATGGCAGCGAGTACATTGAAGAACTGATGAAAGAGCTAATATTCTAACAGACTGTACACTCAGGACAAATGTCAAATTACCGTACCGTCTGACAGAATTACTTTCTCATGGCAGCGAGTACATTGAAGAACTGATGAAAGAGCTAATATTCTAACAGACTGTACACTCAGGACAAATGTCAAATTTCCGTACCGTCTGACAGAATTACTTTCTCATGGCAGCGAGTACATTGAAGAACTGATGAAAGAGCTAATATTCTAACAGACTGTACACTCAGGACAAATGTCAAATTACCGTACCGTCTGACAGAATTACTTTCTGATGGCAGCGAGTACATTGAAGAACTGACGAAAGAGCTAATATTCTAACAGACTGTACACTCAGGACAAATGTCAAATTACCGTACCGTCTGACAGAATTACTTTCTGATGGCAGTGAGTACATTGAAGAACTGATGAAAGAGCTAATATTCTAACAGACTGTACACTCAGGACAAATCTCAAATTACCGTACCGTCTGACAGAATTACTTTCTGATGGCAGCGAGTACATTGAAGAACTGATGAAAGAGCTAATATTCTAACAGACTGTACACTCAGGACAAATGTCAAATTACCGTACCGTCTGACAGAATTACTTTCTGATGGCAGCGAGTACATTGAAGAACTGATGAAAGAGCTAATATTCTAACAGACTGTACACTCAGGACAAATGTCAAATTACCGTACCGTCTGACAGAATTAATTTCTGATGGCAGCGAGTACATTGAAGAACTGATGAAAGAGCTAATATTCTAACAGACTGTACACTCAGGACAAATGTCAAATTACCGTACCGTCTGACAGAATTACTTTCTGATGGCAGCGAGTACATTGAAGAACTGATGAAAGAGCTAATATTCTAACAGACTGTACACTCAGGACAAATCTCAAATTACCGTACCGTCTGACAGAATTACTTTCTCATGGCAGCGAGTACATTGAAGAACTGATGAAAGAGCTAATATTCTAACAGACTGTACACTCAGGACAAATGTCAAATTACCGTACCGTCTGACAGAATTACTCTCTGATGGCAGCGAGTACATTGAAGAACTGATGAAAGAGCTAATATTCTAACAGACTGTACACTCAGGACAAATGTCAAATTACCGTACCGTCTGACAGAATTACTTTCTGATGGCAGCGAGTACATTGAAGAACTGACGAAAGAGCTAATATTCTAACAGACTGTACACTCAGGACAAATGTCAAATTACCGTACCGTCTGACAGAATTACTTCCTGATGGCAGCGAGTACATTGAAGAACTGACGAAAGAGCTAATATTCTAACAGACTGTACACTCAGGACAAATGTCAAATTACCGTACCGTCTGACAGAATTACTTCCTGATGGCAGCGAGTAGATTGAAGAACTGATGAAAGAGCTAATATTCTAACAGACTGTACACTCAGGACAAATCTCAAATTACCGTACCGTCTGACAGAATTACTTTCTGATGGCAGCGAGTACATTGAAGAACTGATGAAAGAGCTAATATTCTAACAGACTGTACACTCAGGACAAATGTCAAATTACCGTACCGTCTGACAGAATTACCTTCTGATGGCAGCGAGTACATTGAAGAACTGATGAAAGAGCTAATATTCTAACAGACTGTACACTCAGGACAAATGTCAAATTATCGTACCGTCTGACAGAATTACTTTCTGATGGCAGCGAGTATATTGAAGAACTGATGAAAGAGCTAATATTCTAACAGACTGTACACTCAGGACAAATGTCAAATTACCGTACCGTCTGACAGAATTACTTTCTCATGGCAGCGAGTACATTGAAGAACTGATGAAAGAGCTAATATTCTAACAGACTGTACACTCAGGACAAATGTCAAATTACCGTACCGTCTGACAGAATTACTTTCTCATGGCAGCGAGTACATTGAAGAACTGACGAAAGAGCTAATATTCTAACAGACTGTACACTCAGGACAAATGTCAAATTACCGTACCGTCTGACAGAATTACTTTCTGATGGCAGCGAGTACATTGTAGAACTGACGAAAGAGCTAATATTCTAACAGACTGTACACTCAGGACAAATCTCAAATTACCGTACCGTCTGACAGAATTACTTTCTGATGGCAGCGAGTACATTGAAGAACTGATGATAGAGCTAATATTCTAACAGACTGTACACTCAGGACAAATGTCAAATTACCGTACCGTCTGACAGAATTACTTTCTGATGGCAGCGAGTACATTGAAGAACTGATGAAAGAGCTAATATTCTAACAGACTGTACACTCAGGACAAATGTCAAATTACCGTACCGTCTGACAGAATTACTTTCTGATGGCAGCGAGTACATTGAAGAACTGATGAAAGAGCTAATATTCTAACAGACTGTACACTCAGGACAAATGTCAAATTACCGTACCGTCTGACAGAATTACTTTCTGATGGCAGCGAGTACATTGAAGAACTGATGAAAGAGCTAATATTCTAACAGACTGTACACTCAGGACCAATGTCAAATTACCGTACCGTCTGACAGAATTACTTTCTCATGGCAGCGAGTACATTGAAGAACTGATGAAAGAGCTAATATTCTAACAGACTGTACACTCAGGACAAATGTCAAATTACCGTACCGTCTGACAGAATTACTTTCTGATGGCAGCGAGTACATTGAAGAACTGATGAAAGAGCTAATATTCTAACAGACTGTACACTCAGGACAAATGTCAAATTACCGTACCGTCTGACAGAATTACTTTCTCATGGCAGCGAGTACATTGAAGAACTGATGAAAGAGCTAATATTCTAACAGACTGTACACTCAGGACAAATGTCAAATTTCCGTACCGTCTGACAGAATTACTTTCTCATGGCAGCGAGTACATTGAAGAACTGATGAAAGAGCTAATATTCTAACAGACTGTACACTCAGGACAAATGTCAAATTACCGTACCGTCTGACAGAATTACTTTCTGATGGTAGCGAGTACATTGACGAACTAATGAAAGAGCTAATAGTCTAACAGACTGTACACCCAGGACAAATCTCAAATTACCGTACCGTCTGACAGAATTACTCTCTGATGGCAGCGAGTACATTGAAGAACTGATGAAAGAGCTAATATTCTAACAGACTGTACACTCAGGACAAATGTCAAATTACCGTACCGTCTGACAGAATTACTTTCTGATGGCAGCGAGTACATTGAAGAACTGACGAAAGAGCTAATATTCTAACAGACTGTACACTCAGGACCAATGTCAAATTACCGTACCGTCTGACAGAATTACTTTCTCATGGCAGCGAGTACATTGAAGAACTGATGAAAGAGCTAATATTCTAACAGACTGTACACTCAGGACAAATGTCAAATTACCGTACCGTCTGACAGAATTACTTTCTGATGGCAGCGAGTACATTGAAGAACTGATGAAAGAGCTAATATTCTAACAGACTGTACACTCAGGACAAATGTCAAATTACCGTACCGTCTGACAGAATTACTTTCTCATGGCAGCGAGTACATTGAAGAACTGATGAAAGAGCTAATATTCTAACAGACTGTACACTCAGGACAAATGTCAAATTTCCGTACCGTCTGACAGAATTACTTTCTCATGGCAGCGAGTACATTGAAGAACTGATGAAAGAGCTAATATTCTAACAGACTGTACACTCAGGACAAATGTCAAATTACCGTACCGTCTGACAGAATTACTTTCTGATGGCAGCGAGTACATTGAAGAACTGACGAAAGAGCTAATATTCTAACAGACTGTACACTCAGGACAAATGTCAAATTACCGTACCGTCTGACAGAATTACTTTCTGATGGCAGCGAGTACATTGAAGAACTGATGAAAGAGCTAATATTCTAACAGACTGTACACTCAGGACAAATCTCAAATTACCGTACCGTCTGACAGAATTACTTTCTGATGGCAGCGAGTACATTGAAGAACTAATGAAAGAGCTAATATTCTAACAGACTGTACACTCAGGACAAATGTCAAATTACCGTACCGTCTGACAGAATTACTTTCTGATGGCAGCGAGTACATTGAAGAACTGATGAAAGAGCTAATATTCTAACAGACTGTACACTCAGGACAAATGTCAAATTACCGTACCGTCTGACAGAATTACTTTCTGATGGCAGCGAGTACATTGAAGAACTGATGAAAGAGCTAATATTCTAACAGACTGTACACTCAGGACAAATGTCAAATTACCGTACCGTCTGACAGAATTACTTTCTGATGGCAGCGAGTACATTGAAGAACTGATGAAAGAGCTAATATTCTAACAGACTGTACACTCAGGACAAATGTCAAATTACCGTACCGTCTGACAGAATTACTTTCTGATGGCAGCGAGTACATTGAAGAACTGATGAAAGAGCTAATATTCTAACCGACTGTACACTCAGGACAAATGTCAAATTACCGTACCTTCTGACAGAATTACTTTCTGATGGCAGCGAGTACATTGAAGAACTGACGAAAGAGCTAATATTCTAACAGACTGTACACTCAGGACAAATGTCAAATTACCGTACCGTCTGACAGAATTACTTTCTGATGGCAGCGAGTACATTGAAGAACTGACGAAAGAGCTAATATTCTAACAGACTGTACACTCAGGACAAATGTCAAATTACCGTACCGTCTGACAGAATTACTTCCTGATGGCAGCGAGTACATTGAAGAACTGATGAAAGAGCTAATATTCTAACAGACTGTAATCTCAGGACAAATCTCAAATTACCGTACCGTCTGACAGAATTACTTTCTGATGGCAGCGAGTACATTGAAGAACTGATGAAAGAGCTAATATTCTAACAGACTGTACACTCAGGACAAATGTCAAATTACCGTACCGTCTGACAGAATTACTTTCTCATGGCAGCGAGTACATTGAAGAACTGATGAAAGAGCTAATATTCTAACAGACTGTACACTCAGGACAAATGTCAAATTACCGTACCGTCTGACAGAATTACTCTCTGATGGCAGCGAGTACATTGAAGAACTGATGAAAGAGCTAATATTCTAACAGACTGTACACTCAGGACAAATGTCAAATTACCGTACCGTCTGACAGAATTACTTTCTGATGGCAGCGAGTACATTGAAGAACTGACGAAAGAGCTAATATTCTAACAGACTGTACACTCAGGACAAATGTCAAATTACCGTACCGTCTGACAGAATTACTTTCTGATGGCAGCGAGTACATTGAAGAACTGACGAAAGAGCTAATATTCTAACAGACTGTACACTCAGGACAAATGTCAAATTACCGTACCGTCTGACAGAATTACTTCCTGATGGCAGCGAGTAGATTGAAGAACTGATGAAAGAGCTAATATTCTAACAGACTGTACACTCAGGACAAATCTCAAATTACCGTACCGTCTGACAGAATTACTTTCTGATGGCAGCGAGTGCATTGAAGAACTGATGAAAGAGCTAATATTCTAACAGACTGTACACTCAGGACAAATGTCAAATTACCGTACCGTCTGACAGAATTACTTTCTGATGGCAGCGAGTACATTGAAGAACTGATGAAAGAGCTAATATTCTAACAGACTGTACACTCAGGACAAATGTCAAATTATCGTACCGTCTGACAGAATTACTTTCTGATGGCAGCGAGTATATTGAAGAACTGATGAAAGAGCTAATATTCTAACAGACTGTACACTCAGGACAAATGTCAAATTACCGTACCGTCTGACAGAATTACTTTCTCATGGCAGCGAGTACATTGAAGAACTGATGAAAGAGCTAATATTCTAACAGACTGTACACTCAGGACAAATGTCAAATTACCGTACCGTCTGACAGAATTACTTTCTCATGGCAGCGAGTACATTGAAGAACTGATGAAAGAGCTAATAATCTAACAGACTGTACACTCAGGACAAATGTCAAATTACCGTACCGTCTGACAGAATTACTTTCTGATGGCAGCGAGTACATTGTAGAACTGACGAAAGAGCTAATATTCTAACAGACTGTACACTCAGGACAAATGTCAAATTACCGTACCGTCTGACAGAATTACTTTCTGATGGCAGCGAGTATATTGAAGAACTGATGAAAGAGCTAATATTCTAACAGACTGTACACTCAGGACAAATGTCAAATTACCGTACCGTCTGACAGAATTACTTTCTCATGGCAGCGAGTACATTGAAGAACTGATGAAAGAGCTAATATTCTAACAGACTGTACACTCAGGACAAATGTCAAATTACCGTACCGTCTGACAGAATTACTTTCTCATGGCAGCGAGTACATTGAAGAACTGATGAAAGAGCTAATATTCTAACAGACTGTACACTCAGGACAAATGTCAACTTACCGTACCGTCTGACAGAATTACTTTCTCATGGCAGCGAGTACATTGAAGAACTGATGAAAGAGCTAATATTCTAACAGACTGTACACTCAGGACAAATGTCAAATTACCGTACCGTCTGACAGAATTACTTTCTGATGGCAGCGAGTACATTGTAGAACTGACGAAAGAGCTAATATTCTAACAGACTGTACACTCAGGACAAATGTCAAATTACCGTACCGTCTGACAGAATTACTTTCTGATGGCAGCGAGTACATTGAAGAACTGATGAAAGAGCTAATATTCTAACAGACTGTACACTCAGGACAAATGTCAAATTACCGTACCGTCTGACAGAATTACTTTCTCATGGCAGCGAGTACATTGAAGAACTGATGAAAGAGCTAATATTCTAACAGACTGTACACTCAGGACAAATGTCAAATTACCGTACCGTCTGACAGAATTACTTTCCGATGGCAGCGAGTACATTGAAGCACTGACGAAAGAGCTAATATTCTAACAGACTGTACACTCAGGACAAATGTCAAATTACCGTACCGTCTGACAGAATTACTTTCTGATGGCAGTGAGTACATTGAAGAACTGATGAATGAGCTAATATTCTAACAGACTGTACACTCAGGACAAATGTCAAATTACCGTACCGTCTGACAGAATTACTTTCTGATGGCAGCGAGTACATTGAAGAACTGATGAAAGAGCTAATATTCTAACAGACTGTACACCCAGGAAAAATGTCAAATTACCGTACCGTCTGACAGAATTACTTTCTGATGGCAGCGAGTACATTGAAGAACTGATGAAAGAGCTAATATTCTAACAGACTGTACACTCAGGACAAATGTCATATTACCGTACCGTCTGACAGAATTACTTTCTGATGGCAGCGAGTACATTGAAGAACTGATGAAAGAGCTAATATTCTAACAGACTGTACACTCAGGACAAATGTCAAATTACCGTACCGTCTGACAGAATTGCTTTCTGATGGCAGCGAGTACATTGAAGAACTGATGAAAGAGCTAATATTCTAACAGACTGTACACTCAGGACAAATGTCAAATTACCTTACCGTCTGACAGAATTGCTTTCTGATGGCAGCGAGTACATTGAAGAACTGATGAAAGAGCTAATATTCTAACAGACTGTACACTCAGGACAAATGTCAAATTACCGTACCGTCTGACAGAATTACTTTCTCATGGCAGCGAGTACATTGAAGAACTGATGAAAGAGCTAATATTCTAACAGACTGTACACTCAGGACAAATGTCAAATTACCGTACCGTCTGACAGAATTACTTTCTCATGGCAGCGAGTACATTGAAGAACTGATGAAAGAGCTAATATTCTAACAGACTGTACACTCAGGACAAATGTCAAATTACCTTACCGTCTGACAGAATTGCTTTCTGATGGCAGCGAGTACATTGAAGAACTGATGAAAGAGCTAATATTCTAACAGACTGTACACTCAGGACAAATGTCAAATTACCGTACCGTCTGACAGAATTACTTTCTGATGGCAGCGAGTACATTGAAGAACTGATGAAAGAGCTAATATTCTAACAGACTGTACACTCAGGACAAATGTCAAATTACCGTACCGTCTGACAGAATTACTTTCTGATGGCAGCGAGTACATTGAAGAACTGATGAAAGAGCTAATATTCTAACCGACTGTACACTCAGGACAAATGTCAAATTACCGTACCGTCTGACAGAATTACTTTCTGATGGCAGCGAGTACATTGAAGAACTGACGAAAGAGCTAATATTCTAACAGACTGTACACTCAGGACAAATGTCAAATTACCGTACCGTCTGACAGAATTACTTTCTGATGGCAGCGAGTACATTGAAGAACTGACGAAAGAGCTAATATTCTAACAGACTGTACACTCAGGACAAATGTCAAATTACCGTACCGTCTGACAGAATTACTTCCTGATGGCAGCGAGTACATTGAAGAACTGATGAAAGAGCTAATATTCTAACAGACTGTAATCTCAGGACAAATCTCAAATTACCGTACCGTCTGACAGAATTACTTTCTGATGGCAGCGAGTACATTGAAGAACTGATGAAAGAGCTAATATTCTAACAGACTGTACACTCAGGACAAATGTCAAATTACCGTACCGTCTGACAGAATTACTTTCTCATGGCAGCGAGTACATTGAAGAACTGATGAAAGAGCTAATATTCTAACAGACTGTACACTCAGGACAAATGTCAAATTACCGTACCGTCTGACAGAATTACTCTCTGATGGCAGCGAGTACATTGAAGAACTGATGAAAGAGCTAATATTCTAACAGACTGTACACTCAGGACAAATGTCAAATTACCGTACCGTCTGACAGAATTACTTTCTGATGGCAGCGAGTACATTGAAGAACTGACGAAAGAGCTAATATTCTAACAGACTGTACACTCAGGACAAATGTCAAATTACCGTACCGTCTGACAGAATTACTTTCTGATGGCAGCGAGTACATTGAAGAACTGACGAAAGAGCTAATATTCTAACAGACTGTACACTCAGGACAAATGTCAAATTACCGTACCGTCTGACAGAATTACTTCCTGATGGCAGCGAGTAGATTGAAGAACTGATGAAAGAGCTAATATTCTAACAGACTGTACACTCAGGACAAATCTCAAATTACCGTACCGTCTGACAGAATTACTTTCTGATGGCAGCGAGTACATTGAAGAACTGATGAAAGAGCTAATATTCTAACAGACTGTACACTCAGGACAAATGTCAAATTACCGTACCGTCTGACAGAATTACTTTCTGATGGCAGCGAGTACATTGAAGAACTGATGAAAGAGCTAATATTCTAACAGACTGTACACTCAGGACAAATGTCAAATTATCGTACCGTCTGACAGAATTACTTTCTGATGGCAGCGAGTATATTGAAGAACTGATGAAAGAGCTAATATTCTAACAGACTGTACACTCAGGACAAATGTCAAATTACCGTACCGTCTGACAGAATTACTTTCTCATGGCAGCGAGTACATTGAAGAACTGATGAAAGAGCTAATATTCTAACAGACTGTACACTCAGGACAAATGTCAAATTACCGTACCGTCTGACAGAATTACTTTCTCATGGCAGCGAGTACATTGAAGAACTGATGAAAGAGCTAATAATCTAACAGACTGTACACTCAGGACAAATGTCAAATTACCGTACCGTCTGACAGAATTACTTTCTGATGGCAGCGAGTACATTGTAGAACTGACGAAAGAGCTAATATTCTAACAGACTGTACACTCAGGACAAATGTCAAATTACCGTACCGTCTGACAGAATTACTTTCTGATGGCAGCGAGTATATTGAAGAACTGATGAAAGAGCTAATATTCTAACAGACTGTACACTCAGGACAAATGTCAAATTACCGTACCGTCTGACAGAATTACTTTCTCATGGCAGCGAGTACATTGAAGAACTGATGAAAGAGCTAATATTCTAACAGACTGTACACTCAGGACAAATGTCAAATTACCGTACCGTCTGACAGAATTACTTTCTCATGGCAGCGAGTACATTGAAGAACTGATGAAAGAGCTAATATTCTAACAGACTGTACACTCAGGACAAATGTCAACTTACCGTACCGTCTGACAGAATTACTTTCTCATGGCAGCGAGTACATTGAAGAACTGATGAAAGAGCTAATATTCTAACAGACTGTACACTCAGGACAAATGTCAAATTACCGTACCGTCTGACAGAATTACTTTCTGATGGCAGCGAGTACATTGTAGAACTGACGAAAGAGCTAATATTCTAACAGACTGTACACTCAGGACAAATGTCAAATTACCGTACCGTCTGACAGAATTACTTTCTGATGGCAGCGAGTACATTGAAGAACTGATGAAAGAGCTAATATTCTAACAGACTGTACACTCAGGACAAATGTCAAATTACCGTACCGTCTGACAGAATTACTTTCTCATGGCAGCGAGTACATTGAAGAACTGATGAAAGAGCTAATATTCTAACAGACTGTACACTCAGGACAAATGTCAAATTACCGTACCGTCTGACAGAATTACTTTCCGATGGCAGCGAGTACATTGAAGCACTGACGAAAGAGCTAATATTCTAACAGACTGTACACTCAGGACAAATGTCAAATTACCGTACCGTCTGACAGAATTACTTTCTGATGGCAGTGAGTACATTGAAGAACTGATGAATGAGCTAATATTCTAACAGACTGTACACTCAGGGCAAATGTCAAATTACCGTACCGTCTGACAGAATTACTTTCTGATGGCAGCGAGTACATTGAAGAACTGATGAAAGAGCTAATATTCTAACAGACTGTACACCCAGGAAAAATGTCAAATTACCGTACCGTCTGACAGAATTACTTTCTGATGGCAGCGAGTACATTGAATAACTGATGAAAGAGCTAATATTCTAACAGACTGTACACTCAGGACAAATGTCATATTACCGTACCGTCTGACAGAATTACTTTCTGATGGCAGCGAGTACATTGAAGAACTGATGAAAGAGCTAATATTCTAACAGACTGTACACTCAGGACAAATGTCAAATTACCGTACCGTCTGACAGAATTGCTTTCTGATGGCAGCGAGTACATTGAAGAACTGATGAAAGAGCTAATATTCTAACAGACTGTACACTCAGGACAAATGTCAAATTACCTTACCGTCTGACAGAATTGCTTTCTGATGGCAGCGAGTACATTGAAGAACTGATGAAAGAGCTAATATTCTAACAGACTGTACACTCAGGACAAATGTCAAATTACCGTACCGTCTGACAGAATTACTTTCTGATGGCAGCGAGTACATTGAAGAACTGATGAAAGAGCTAATATTCTAACAGACTGTACACTCAGGACAAATGTCAAATTACCGTACCGTCTGACAGAATTACTTTCTCATGGCAGCGAGTACATTGAAGAACTGATGAAAGAGCTAATATTCTAACAGACTGTACACTCAGGACAAATGTCAAATTACCGTACCGTCTGACAGAATTACTTTCTGATGGCAGCGAGTACATTGAAGAACTGATGAAAGAGCTAATATTCTAACAGACTGTACACTCAGGACAAATGTCATATTACCGTACCGTCTGACAGAATTACTTTCTGATGGCAGCGAGTACATTGAAGAACTGATGAAAGAGCTAATATTCTAACAGACTGTACACTCAGGACAAATGTCAAATTACCGTACCGTCTGACAGAATTACTTTCTGATGGCAGCGAGTACATTGAAGAACTGATGAAAGAGCTAATATTCTAACAGACTGTACACTCAGGACAAATGTCACATTACCGTACCGTCTGACAGAATTACTTTCTGATGGCAGCGAGTACATTGAAGAACTGATGAAAGAGCTAATATTCTAACAGACTGTACACTCAGGACAAATGTCAAATTACCGTACCGTCTGACAGAATTACTTTCTGATGGCAGCGAGTACATTGAAGAACTGATGAAAGAGCTAATATTCTAACAGACTGTACACTCAGGACAAATGTCATATTACCGTACCGTCTGACAGAATTACTATCTGATGGCAGCGAGTACATTGAAGAACTGATGAAAGAGCTAATATTCTAACAGACTGTACACTCAGGACAAATGTCAAATTACCGTACCGTCTGACAGATTTACTTTCTGATGGCAGCGAGTACATTGAAGAACTGATGAAAGAGCTAATATTCTAACAGACTGTACACTCAGGACAAATGTCATATTACCGTACCGTCTGACAGAATTACTTTCTGATGGCAGCGAGTACATTGAAGAACTGATGAAAGAGCTAATATTCTAACAGACTGTACACTCAGGACAAATGTCAAATTACCGTACCGTCTGACAGAATTACTTTCTGATGGCAGCGAGTACATTGAAGAACTGATGTAAGAGCTAATATTCTAACAGACTGTACACTCAGGACAAATGTCATATTACCGTACCGTCTGACAGAATTACTTTCTTATGGCAGCGAGTACATTGAAGAACTGATGAAAGAGCTAATATTCTAACAGACTGTACACTCAGGACAAATGTCATATTACCGTACCGTCTGACAGAATTACTTTCTGATGGCAGCGAGTACATTGAAGAACTGATGAAAGAGCTAATATTCTAACAGACTGTACACTCAGGACAAATGTCATATTACCGTACCGTCTGACAGAATTACTTTCTGATGGCAGCGAGTACATTGAAGAACTGACGAAAGAGCTAATAGACACACATTTATACAATAATAATTTGCAAAAGGAAAGAATAAAGAACCTTAGAGGTGTATTTTTCGATATAGCGAACTCTGTCGGAGAAAACGGTGCTTACATTGTTGAAATCCCGTTTCCTAACCTTTCATTCCAAATTGTCTTTCCATTCCAATCCCAGAGCACAAACACTTTCCTCCCAAACCCACCCAGAAAACCCGCCTAGAAAGCTCAAGAGTCATTGGCCTTGTGACCAGTTAACTGACTAAAGGATAAAAAAGTTTTCCAAAGTAGGAAGTACCAATATTGAATGGCTCCTCCCAAAAGTGTTATTATCATTATTTCTTATTCAATTGTTTCTTTTTATTTACTTGTTTTTTACTTTGTTATTTTTATTTATCTATTCATTTTTGTTTTATTTAATTATTTTATATTATTTATGTTGCCAGTTTTATTAATCAATTTCTGTATATTGAAAAAAAATGTGGAATTGTTGGTTTCGTTGTATTCGTTATAAAATTTAAGAATTTGTATTCTAAGCGTTCCAATCAGACCAGGGGTAAGCATTATATGGAAATCGCTAAAATGACGGAGTTTCTATCTGGATTTATGGATATTTTCATTTTTATTATTAAAAAAAAAATATTAGAGTTAAAAAAAAATATATAACTCGTTCGTGAATGTGGAGAATGAAGTTGAATGGGGGTATTCTAATAGGTTATTAAAAGATTCAACTTTCCACTCTGCTCCCTAATGGAGTATGAATGATAATGCGGCATTATATAAGTATGAATGTACAAGAGGACTTGGGCAGTTTGGTCATGCTGGGGGATTACACATTCATTGCTTTCCAGTGGGGTTCTAGTGACATTCACCAGCTCTTAGTAAATAATATAGAGTCAGTGGTTTGTTAATCAGGCAGAATGGCTTCCTGTCATATATGTGGGGAATAAAATTTACAGATTCTAGCGCAAAATATCTCCATTTCTATAGAGTTTTTCTCTTTAAAGAGGAAACAATTTCAGAGAATCATTCAGTTAGATAGCGCGAACATGGGCTTAATAACGTAAGCAAACAATCGCTAAGAACTATGAGTTTAAGTAAAGGTTCGGATTCGGCTAAGGCTGCACATACATTGGGCCCATATTTTGCCAGATCCGATCCGATCCGATTTCGTTTGATCGACAACGGCCAACAGCGGCCGACGTGAGTGCCTATACTTGTCAGTAATGACGTGGTAACGACTTTGACCTAACCTATAACATCCCCGTATCAAGACATACATTTATGCCAAGTTTGGTGAAAATCGGTCTAACGGAGTGGAAAAAAAAAAGAAACATACAGACTGCAGCTGGTAGACGTTTTTGACTTGGCCTATGGCAATCCCCTGATCAAGACCAACCTGTGTGCCCAGTTTGATCAAAACATATAGAACGGTTTTGATTTCATAGGGAACAAACATACAGACAGACAGCTGGTAGAGGTTTTTGACCTAGCTTACGGCACTCTCCAGATTGGGATCTACCTGTGTACCGAGTTCAGTCAAAATCGGACGAACGGCGTGGATTTGTATGAGGTTCAAACTTACTGACAGACAGCCGGTAGACGTTTTTGACTTAGCCTACGACACTCCTCAGATTAAGATCTACATGTGTACCGAGTGTAGTCGATATCGGACGAACGGTGTGGATTTGTATAAGGGACAAACATAATCGAACGAACGGTGTGGATTTGTATAAGGGACGAACATACAGACAGACAGTTATAAGACTTTTTGACTTAGCCTAAGACACTCCCCAGATTAAGATCTACATGTGTACCGAGTTTAGTCAAAATCGAACGAACGGTGTGGATTTTTATAAGGGACAAACATACATACAGGCAGTTATAAGACGTTTTTGACTTAGTCTACGACACTCCCCAAATTATGATCTACATGTGTACCGAGTTTAGTCAAAATCGGACGAACGGAGTGGAGACGGTATCGAGTTTATTCAAAATCGGACAAACGGTGCGGATTTGTATAAGGCACAAACATACAGACAGACAGCTGGTAGATTTTTTTGACTTAGCCTAGGAGATTTCCCGTATCAAGACCTACCTGTCTGCCAAGTTTGGTCCAAATCGGTCAAACGGTGTAGATTTGTATAAGGAACAAACAAACAGAAAAACAGACAGACACGTGATTTTTATATATATAAATATTGAGACACTTGGCAGCTCTGGCGACAAGAGCTTTACATATGGATATTATTTACATTGATAGCTGATAAATCATCTTAGATGGTTTTACAGAAATAGACTATAAATATACTTTAACATACACAATATAGAGCTTTAAATCTGATATAGTATTAACGCAATTTAATAATTATATTGGTTATAATTCAAATTTATAATTTACTTAACAATTAACCTATTTACTATGTTACTAAAAAAAAGGAAAAAAAGGGAAAAAAGCGTCACGCAGGAGCAGCATAACTAAGCACTTTCCTCAGAATTGGGTAATGTCGAGTGCATTCCAGAACAATTTGCTTAAAATAACCTAGATAGATAAATAAAATAAAAACATAAATAGTTCTGCTCTTTTGAATTTATTATGAGCATATGTTTCAAGTATTAATTTTGTAATTAATTTCCTTCCAGAGTTTTGTGTATGTGGGGTAATAAAATCAGTGCCGCAGCAGTGTAGGTGCACCCTTACATGTCACTAGGACCAATCAGGATGGACATTGAGAGAAATCGGTGAAATTTGTTGACCAATACATTTATTACATTAAACATTCATTACATTCCATTCCTACATTAACATCACATGAAATATGTGAATAATTTATGGATTGATAATTTATGTATGTAAACCTCTAAAGATATTGACTTATGCCTCGTCCAATATGGCAACCATCTTGATGAGAATTATGTTAATACGGCTGGCTATTTGTGGTGCTTCATCGTGTTAAGTGCTTTGCCTATATGTGGATTCAACATTGGCACATATTACAGATAGCAGTCCCTCTGGCTTCCTCTTGGCCGAATGCCAGTTGGAACGAAATATGGAATAGTATGCAAGCTGTGGTCCGGTTCTAATTCAAACATTAGTTCAGGAAATTTAGTTGGAAATGAAAATAATAGTTACATTTACATGTCAACACATAAAAGTTCATTGAAACTCAACAAAGGAAGTAAATGGAGAATATACTCTTAGGGACAGAAACCACTTTGATACAGTTTTATAATTTCTTAAATATTAATAAGAAACGTTGCATAGACAAATTAATATATATATATATATATATATATATATATATATATATATATATATATATATATAGAGATCGTCATTCTACGATTTTTTTTTTTTTTTTTTTTTTTTTTTTTACTGCTAAATCGTATTAGTGTCAATAGAAATAAAAAAAAAAAAAAAAAAAAACAGAGGAAAAAATGTATGTATGAATGGGGTTTAAGGACGAAGAACGTCAAAGGTTACCATCGTCCTGTAAAGTGTTTTTCAATGAAAATTATTTTGTACTATAAAGGTATTAGAGGAGTCAATTGCACTACATATATTGTCGAGAATGCTCTTAAGTTGTAATGTTATATAATGTTCAAAAAGGGTTTTTAAAATTGGTTCTGAAACTGCTATGGCTAATATAATTGTTTTACATAGATACTGCTATAATAATAATTATGGTGATATGAGCTTGCTCCGTTACGGTATATTACTTAAAACTATGCGCAATCAATGCATCTGCGTTCAAGGTATAGAATATATACAGAAATTATTTATTTTTATTAATATATTTATTTTATTTTTTATTATTTTTTTTAATTTTTTTATTTTTTATTTATTTATTTTTTGTTTATTTATTTTATTTATTTATTTATTTATTTTTTATTTTATTTTATTTTTTATTTTTATAGAGGAAAAAAGACTTAAAGATTCCTTCATTGGTAGAAATCTACACATTTGAAGTTTTAAACATTTATTTATCTAGCTTGGATCGTCCCATTGAAAATTACTTGAGAATAATTTTTGTCGAACATTTAGTAATCTTTCGAATGGTTACCTTCCACACACCTCGATATCTAACCAGTTATTAAGATATTTAAGAAAATCCCAAAACCAGGGACCGAAAATAACTATTAATCTTTATTTCAAAGGAGTTTCACTTAATCTTTAATTTTTATTATTTGGAAATAAAAATAAAAATGTCATCGTAATTTATATATTTTATTATTTTTAAAAAACAATTGTCTAATAATTTTTATTACAAAAACTTAAAAATAAAAATTATGTGAATAATGTTATTTCAAAAAAAAAATTGTATACAAATTTTTAATAAAATTTTTTATTATTTTAACTTAAAACATTATTTTAAATAAAACGCAAACAATATTAGTGCCATAATGAATAGATTTATTCATTTTAAGAGCTCGCACACATAGCGACTAATAATGAATAAAAAGTAATACACACAAACCAATTCTAGAATATACAATATATACTCATAGAAATCAATTGGATTTAGACGAACTTTGATTCACTCACATAAACAAATAACTTCTAATAAACAAAAGGTTAAAAATCAAGTATTTATTTATTTATTCCGAGGATAAGAGATATTTAATAAATGACATTTCGGCTTGAACTTCAAGCCTTCATCAGGGCTGTAAAAAACAAGTAGGACGGATGTATTACTAAAATATATATATATATATATATATATATGCCTACATACACACATACACATAGTACATATATACATACATACATATATGGAAAAAGACAAAACCATAAAATCATAATATACTAGAACATAATATATAGAAGAACAATGTGCTCTAGAAGTGCTTAGATTATTAGGAGAACAGATATAAGAAAAACAGATTACATTACAATACATATAAAAAGTCCGACTCGCAGGAACTGCGTCATCTTAGCGCGGTTCCAGTTTTTTTTTTTTTTTTTTTTTTTTTTTTTTTTTTTTTTTTTTTTTTTACGGCACATCTACATCTCGGTCATTAGCGCCGACATCCAGGGTGTAGCGAGGAATTTCACCAGCGAGCCGTGGGATGATAAAATTCCTGCCGGAGGTTGGGAATCGAACCCACCATCTCCCGCTTATGAATCCAAGGCGCTAGCCATTAGACCACGGGAGACCCCGGTTCCTGTTCATATCCCTATTCTCATTTGAAAAGCATAGAATAGAAACAGATAATATTTTCCTGGGCCTTTGTTCAAAGGGTTTTATGGCTATACCTGGGGTCAGGTCCGCAAGACCCTAGAATCCTCTTCTACCGATACTTCATTTCATACGTTTCAATGAATTGGAAAATATCAAATATTTTCACACATTCCTGTGTTCTTTTACTATAGTAATAATTCTACAGATAAAATCAATTAAAAAATAAAATAAAAAAACCAACAGCATAAAGGCAATTGAAAATATTCAAAAGACGTCAACGAATCTTTTTCTCTTGGCAAGCTATATTTCTAACAATGAATTGTTTTTCTTATTTTGCCTAATCTGTTTTATTGTAAAATACATTATCCAACTATAAGCAATTAAAAAATAACAAGGAATAAAAACAGACAAAAAGAACAGTTTGAATAAGCAAAATCAATTACTTTAATGTTTTAAGCACTTATTTCTCCGATTGACATCGCCTAATCAAAACTTTCATCAGAACCTTTTTTGTAGAGCATTTAGTAAGCTTTCTAATGGTATTCTTTCGTTTACCAAATTCTTAACCTTTTTCGAGATATTAAAGAAAATATACAAAGTTACCAAAACTTTTTATGTCTGTTAATAAAATATTTTATTCTAACCCTTCCTTAACTCCAAACGTAACCAAAATTTCAACATATTAGTTTTAATGAAAGTAGAACATGCAGAAAATGTTTCAACTGAATCCCATGATTCTAAGTACCCAAACCAAAAACGGTATTCAAAAACTATTTTTCCAATTTTTTCGAAAACGGTTAAAGCTATCGCCTTGAAAATGGTTTCATTCGTTTTCCTAGCCCAAGAAGCCTATAAAAAGAGTACTTTCAAGCTTATAAACTCAAAAACGTAAGCGTTACGATTTTTTCTGCGCGAATTTCGCCCCAAACTCCATCTTCCAGTGGGCGGATTTTTCTGGTTAACGAACTTGACCTTTCATATTGGACGACTGATTTTTGTACCTAGTTTCATCAAAATCGGACCATTCGTTTTCGACCTAGAGAGCGAACAGACAAATATATATATATATATATATATATATATATATATATAAATATATACATATATATATATATACAAATTTGAACCACCGTTATTTTCGGTCTCTAGGGGTTCTGAAACGCGAAATTTTCTTGTCGGCACTTCCGGATTGTTTCATTGTATCAACCTTATAAGCGGGGTTCCTCCCTATGGGGGAGGGAGGAACCGCGCTAAAACAGAAGTATTTGAAGTTTTAAGCACTTATTTCTCCGATTGACATAACCTAATCAAAAATAGTTTTAGAATCTTTTTTGTAGAGAATTTAGTAAGCTTTCAAATAGTTTCTATCCACTTACCACGATTTCCCAACCGTGTTCGAGATATTAATGAAAGTATACGAACTTCCCAATACTTTTCATGTCTGTTCATAAAATATTTTATTCTAACCCTTCCTTAACTCCAAACGTAACAAAACTTTCAACATATTAGTTTTAATGAAAGTAGAACATGCAGATAAAGTTTCAATTGAATCCCGTAATTCTAAGTACCCAAACCAAAAACGGTATTCAAAAAATATTTTTCCAATTTTCTCGAAAACGGTTAAAGCGATCGCCTTCAAAATGGGTTCATTCCTTTTTCTAGCCCAGGAATCATATAAAACGAGTACTTACAAGCTTATGAACTCAAAAACGTAAGCGTTACGATTTTTTTTGCGCGAATTTCGCCCCAAACGCCATCTTCCAGTAGGCGGATTTTGCTGGTTAACGAACTTGACCTTTCAAATTGGACGAAGGATTTTTGTACCAAATTTCATCAAAATCGGACCATTCGTCTTCTATCTAGAGAGCGAACAGACAAATATATATATATATATATATATATATATATATATATATATATATATATAAATATATACATATATATATATATATATATATATATATATATATATACAAATTTGAACCACCGTTATTTTCGGTCTCTAGGGGTTCTGAAACGCGAAATTTTCTAGTCGGCACTTCCGGATTGTTTCATTGTATCAACCCTATAAGCGGGGTTCCTCCCTATGGGGGAGGGAGGAACCGCGCTAAAATAACAATTTGGGCTTACCGATGGGAAGATTGAGAACTATACCTCACAGATGCGGGATCATTTCTGACAGTTAATACAGGGAAACTTAGGGAGAAAGGAGTTGGTGGGGGGGGGGGATCTGGACCACCCAATGGACAGAGAACATAGAAGATGAGAGAAAGAGCGGCGGAAGCGGCGTCGTACAGTAAGGTGTCATAAACCATTTTTACGATAAAATGTAGTTTTATTAAGTAGCAGTGACCGAACCCCGACAATCCCTACCTTGCATCGTCTACGGTCAACGATCTCTCAATTTAATAAATGAGTTTCACTTAACCTTTAATTTTTATTATTGGGAAATAAAAAAAAAAATTACATCGTAATTGATATATTTTATTATTTTTTAAAAAAGATTTTCTATTAATTTTTATTTTAGAAAGTTAAAAATAAAAATTATTTCATAACAGTCATTCGTTAATTTTAAAAATATAAATTATGGAGTAATTTTTTTTTCATAATTTTTAGTAAACATTTAATTTTTATTTCGGTCTTTGCCCAAAACTATTTATGTTGATAGAACTTGCTTTCCCCGCCTTAATTCAAGCATAATCAGTTTTATAGCTTTTCACAAAAAATTGTAGGTAACTAAACAGCTTCATTAAATGGCTTAAACGGAAAATTTCCTTGTGAAGTTCGTGCATCCGTAATTGAACTTCAATTACGGCCTTCAAAAACAAATGCGCCATACATAAAAGAAAGATGAGCCATCCCATATTATATGAAAGAAATGGCGTGGCTGTTCTCGTATATCTTCATGCCCAATTTCAGCAGAAAGGTGTATGTCCAAGATAACTCTTCATTTATCTTTGACTTATTATCCGTGTAAACAGCTCCGAAAACGAATGAATTATCTTCATCATAAATATATTTTGAAAAAATATGTTGAGCGTAGTCAAGAAGGTTCTGCATTCAAATCACAACCCGGTTAGTTTTAACAAATAAACCGTTGGACGGTACACCACCCCTGGTGTGTTATATTTAATATTTAATAAATTCAAATTCCTATAGTGAATAACATTTTCTTTCTATTCGACAAATATTTCGGATTTATTCTTAATATATTTGGAAATATGTATTGTTTAGGAAATTTGTAGGGCTCTCAAATCATCCTTAAGGAATTACGGAAGATTTGACAATTGTCGAGAATGGCCCAACATCTTTTCAATGATTTTCTACATAAAATAGGCAATTATTCTACATAATTATTGTAAAGAATTATCGACTAAGGCGGAAGGTCAATAATTTTACATCACATACTTTCACACTTTTTATTTAACTTCCCTACATGTTTCACAACATTTTGATGTCCCTCAGGGCAATATGCTTCAAAACACAACTTGATCCTCAACATAAGGAGGAGAACCTTCAACTAGCAGGGATTATTCATCAAGGTTAGATGACTATATCTCATCAGGGAATTAAAGTTAATTTTTAAGGTATGATATATTGATTATCGACTAGCTTTCACCATTTTGGATTCGTTCAGTCAATGACCAGTCTAGACGTGGCCCTGCTAGTGGAAGGTTCTCCTCCTTATGTTGAGGCTCAAGTTGTGTTTTGAAGCATATTCCCCTTAAAAGGCGACAAAATGGTGCGAAACATGTAGGGAATTTAAATAAAATGTTTGATAGTGTGTGGTGTAGTATTATTTACCTTTCGCCTCTTTTGATAATTCTTTAAATTTGAGCAAAGGGTCAGTTAATGATTAAGTAATAATTGTATAAACAGAGATTTTAATTATCTCACTCTGATTATTTTGCAGGTTTCCTCTTCAGCTGCTGGTGCCCGTGCCGAGTTTGACGTCCATAGACGTGTCCAGGAACAAGATCTACTTTCTAGACGAGCGATCGATGAGTCGACTAGAGAACTTCGCCATGGTCTACCTGTCCGAGAATCCTTGGGCTTGCGACTTGTGTCACATCGTACCGATGCTCAAGAGCGCCGTCAACACCAGCTGGGTGAGACAGGCCGTCTGCTCGCTGCCGTACCATCTCCGAGGAAGGACTCTAGGCAGTCTCTCTATCGACGATCTCAGCAGATGCGGCTCAGGACTCGACTACAAGGAGGACGGCTTTGCCGGACTCGCCTTGACGCACAGGACTCAGTTAGGACTCATAGCTGCGGGCTCTGCGGTCGCTCTGCTAGTCATAACGATGGCGGGAGTCGTCGCGGGACTCCTGTACAACAGGAGCCACACGGCGTTCTACTACACGAACGAGGAAAAGAGGAAAGCTGCGTCGGAATCCGCCGAGCAGATGTGTAACGGGAATGATAAGAAAGTATCAATTGCCACCATCGACGAAATAACCAAGGACCCGGAACTGGAAGCATTGGCTGGTACTGGAACGTCCTGAGAACCAGTCAAGGTCTTGGCTCAGGTCACCCTGGAAGCAGCTGGGTGCTCTGACCTCGACCAGAAATGCTGTCAGAACTGGGTGGTCCTATAGTCTACTAGGCTATGAGAACGGCGCCTCAAAAATAAAAAAAAAAGTGTGTATTTCGAACTTTAAGAATTTACAGACATATTTTTTACTTGAAAAGAAAAATTGTGTATTTTATTGGATCTTAATCAAGACAAAATATCTCTAATTTATTCCATGTAAATATTTCTCACCATATTTTTACAAACCTACTAGTAGTGAAATTTACTACAATTGTCATGCCATTAGTGTGTATTTTTAAAGAATATTTTATTCCAAAGGATTTCTAAGAACATTAATTATAATCAAATTAACCCGATGTTATCCTTGAATTTCACGACAGAAATGTCAAAAAGAAAAAAAAAATCTCTTGTTCCAAAATTCCATCTAGACCTCGTTAAGGAAAGACCACTTTTCAATAAAAAGAATTTTAAAATATCCTCTTCACATTCAAAAATGCAACCACAATAGGCATTTCTGTTATTGGATTATATAATGGTCAAATTAAATTAATTCATAAATTGTACGAAAATGAATACTCCAAAGAATTCTATTCCAAAGTTAATCTCATTTATATTTTTTTCAGTAAAATTGAACTCTTCATTTTTAATTAACTTTTACAACAAAAAAATTATATATTCTGTTAAGTATACTGCTAAATTTTTGTGAGAAGCTTTTTCCCGAAATACAAAAATTAAATAAATCATAAAATTCGCTAGATGTCAGTTGATTAATGGAATAATATTGTTTCATCACAAATTTTCAATCAATGTTTTTTTTTCATGACAAAAATTGTAATGGAAAAAACCTTTGCCACAAATATTTTATACCATAAAGATTGTGAAAACATATAACACTATATTTAATAACTCTATATATTAAAAAATGTAATATTGGTAAGTATCGGATGTAAAGCTAAGATGTATGGTGAAACTGAAAGATGTTTTTGTAAACAATATTAAATATTGTAACCTATAATTATACCAATTTTAATATATTATTTATTTTTGTAATGTCGTATGAGTGCTGAATGTATTTTATGTGTGCGAGGTTTGCAGATACACATATTAAAATATTACCATAGATTTACTATTTGTCGTAGAAATTGTTGTAAATATTATTCATTAATGTTTAAAATATCTCATGTTTATAGTTGTTTCTTACTTGTCTTTGATATTTGAATGTATTGTAGTTTATCAGAGTTTAAACAAGTCTTATTTCTATTACAAAAGCGGTAACGGTCTAGTTTCTTCCTCTTCCTATGCTAACGGTCAGTTTTTAGAAATCGATCTTTGGTAAACAGATAAGTCTGTAAATATCAAACAGTTCTTTGATATTTCACGCCATCTGTTGTTTTCAAGTCTTCCTTATTTAGGGAAAAACAATAAATACTCAAGACTTCAAAATTACAAAACATTTTTGCAGTACATTGAGTTTCCAAAGTGTCTTTAATACACATATTCAAAGCTTCTCCAAATATTGATACAATTTTAAACGATTTATGTCTCTAATTCTATGGTATCTAGATATCGTGATGCAATATAATTTGTTTCTAAAGAATAACTCGTTTTTGGGACAAAATTGCAAAATTGTCTACTATTTTCAGTGGGAGACACGAGATAATTTCGCGCGAAATATTGTAGATTTGACATTTTGCGAGAAACCGTCTACGGTTGTTTTTGTGGCCCGTAAATATCGCGTATTTTTTTTTTTCTTCTTCTTTTTATTTTTTTATCAAGACAGTCCCTACAGATGTCTATAGACATCCAAATTCATTTCTATAGACAGTCTCCATACATGTATATTCTTAACAATATACGTCTATAGACGGTCTCTACAGATATCTATAAACAAGTACAATTCATGTCTATAGACAGTCCCTACAGATGTCTATAGACATCCAAATTCATTTCTATAGACAGCCTCCATACATGTATATTCTTAACAATACATGTCTATAGACGGTCTCTACAGATGTCTATAGATATCCAAATTCATTTCTATAGACAGCCTCCATACATGCATATTCTTAACAATTCATGTCTATAGACAGTCCCTACAGATGTCTATAGACATCCAAATTCATTTCTATAGACAGCCTCCATACATGTATATTCTTAACAATACATGTCTATAGACGGTCTCTACAGATGTCTATAGATATCCAAATTCATTTCTATAGACGGCCTCCATACATGTATATTCTTAACAATACATGTCTATAGACGGTCTCTACAGATGTCTATAGATATCCAAATTCATTTCTATAGACTGCCTCCATACATGTATATTCTTAACAATTCATGTCTATAGACAGTCCCTACAGATGTCTATAGACATCCAAATTCATTTCTATAGACAGCCTCCATACATGTATATTCTTAACAATACATGTCTATAGACGGTCTATACAGATGTCTATAGATATCCAAATTCATTTCTATAGACGGCCTCCATACATGTATATTCTTAACAATACATGTCTATAGACGGTCTCTACAGATGTCTACAGGCAATCGCTGGACATCACATACATCTTTAGACGAAGCTTATGACTATACACATATTCGCAATTTCCTTTTTGAAATATATTCTCCTTTTTTTAAAAAAAAATTGCTTTTTCTTGTACATTAATATATTTTATAGTTTTAAAGTAATATTTTTTTGTTTGAAACCACAAATCCAGTGGACGAACTTCGAAATATTTATCATAATTATCAATAAGCTCATTTCAGTGTATAATTACTGTTATTAATCACTGAAATGAGTTTATTCCTTAAACAAAAATAGTTTTTTTTTTTGTTTTGCATATGAAAATTCAAAATTCATCTCCCCCTTACTAGTTTACTCAATTTTATGTTGGTGTTCATAGTTTTTTTCAGAGTTGGGCATAATTTTATTTATAAATAAAAATACGAATTTATTCGTACTTCATAAATTTGTGAATACGAATATAAATAAATTCGTACTTCATATATTTGTGAATACGAATATAAATAAATTCGTATTCATAAGTGTGAATACGAATTTATTTTTATTCACATATATTAAATATAAAAATACAAATAAAATTTTATTCGCAAATTTTTCTGCGAATAAAAATAAATTCACAGAAAAAATTGTAAATAATCACAAAAAATGTGAATATTTACAAAAAATCAAATGATTACAAAAAAAAATGACATTAAAATATACGAATAAAAATTTATTCACATTATAATTTGTGAATAAAAATTTATTCACAATAAAATTCGCAAATAAATTATGAATTTATTCGTATTAAGATGATATTACGAAGGTGATTTTTTTTTTTTTAAAGGCGTTAAACGTCTAGGTTATTAGCGCCTAGATTTTTTGTTTACCCCGAGTCCGCCGCGGGACCACCAGCATGCTGCAGGGGCAGGGACACAGTTTGTCATCTGTACCTCCATAAAAAAAAAAAAAAAAAAAAAAAAAAAAAAAAAAAAAAAAAAAAAAAAAAAAAAAAAAAAATCACCTTCAATAACTTTCGTAATATCATTTTAATACGAATAAATACATAATTTATTTGCGAATTTTATCGTGAATAAATTTTTATTCACAAATTATAATGTGAATAAATTTTTATTCGTATATTTTAATGTGATTTTTTTTGTAATCACTTGATTTTTTGTAAATATTCACATTTTTGGTGATTATTTACAATTTTTTCTGTGAATTTATTTTTATTCGCAGAAAAATTTGCGAATAACATTTTTATTTGTATTTTTATATTTAATATATGTGAATAAAAATAAATTCGTATTCACACTTATGAATAAGAATTTATTTATATTTTTATTCACAAATATATGAAGTACGAATTTATTTATATTCGTATTCACAAATATATGAATTACGAATAAATTCGTATTTTTATTTATAAATAAATTATGCCCAACTCTGTTTTTTTTTATATTAGTAACCGTAATTTGCTTACGATATCAATAGAAAATTATATTCCTCATTCTTTCAGCATATCTGTACAAATTCATTTAAATATTTTTAGAAGATTCAATATTCTTCTCTACTCTTAATGTGTTTGAATAATTTACAAATTTGTATAAGCTTCAAAAGCTATAAAAGAAATTGTTATATGTATTTTTATGGTTAAATTTACTATAGTTGTAAATAATGTATAAAGATAATTGAAATCAGGAAAATTTTAATCCATGAAAATAATATAATTAGACCAAGTATTTTTAACAAATATGTACCTACATGTTAGATTGAATTATCTGCCTATTTCTTTCAATACAATTCTGTAATCCTTCCTATTATATCAGAATAATTTTTCTCTACAAATATAATTTAGATTTCTTATTTTTTATGGCATGAAATAAAATGTATTTTAACAATTTTTTATTAATTTTCATTTACCTTTCCCAGAATAATATGTTCTTCTAATATGTATTTAAAAAAAATAAAAAAAAAAAAACACAAAAAAAAAACATTTGACGCCGCAAATTTTAACACACCAAATGCATTATATCATAAAAATAATCAATAATTTTTTTTTTACTCTACCCCGATTGCCTATGTATTCTGTAAGGGTACATATAGGCTATCTATGCAAGTGTAAGAAGACCTGAAGTAGAATCTAATCGCCTTTTGCATGTTCAGCCCACCATGTTTCAGAAAGAGAAGTACCCGTCCTAAATGCATTAATATAATGATTCCTCCTAAGTAATGGCTTGATGTTTGAGAATTTTGCTATGAAAAGTACTTGTTTAACTGACAACTTCATCTTGTCATCAAAACGCGTCAAATACAAAGAAGAACAGAGTGTGAAAGTGAAATCAAAGGAGAGAGAGAGAGGAGAGAGAGAGGAGAGAGAGAGAGAGAGAGAGAGGGAGAGGAGAGAGAGAGAGAGAGAGAGAGACAGAGGGAGAGAGAGAGAGAGAGAGAGAGAGAGAGAGAGAGAATAAACGTGTAAAAATGAAGGCACGTCACCAAATGACGACAAAGGAATGTGCTATGAAAAGAGAAAGAGAGATAGTAGAAAAGTAAATAAGAAAGAAAGGGTGAGAGAGAAAAAAACGATAATGAGAGAATAAGAATGTTAGTTGCTTGTTTAGGACAGAGAAAAAACAGTATAGGAACGCCAAAATGAAGACACGTCACCAAATGATGACAGAGGAATGTGCTATGAAAAGAGAAAGAGAGATAGTAGAAAAGTAAATAAGAAAGAAAGGGTGAGAGAGAAAAAAACGATAATGAGAGAATAAGAATGTTAGTTGCTTGTTTAGGACAGAGAAAAAACAGTATAGGAACGCCAAAATGAAGACACGTCACCAAATGATGACAGAGGAATGTGCTATGAAAAGAGAAAGAGAGATAGTAGAAAAGTAAATAAGAAAGAAAGGGTGAGAGAGAGAAAAACGATAATGAGAGAATAAGAATGTTAGCTGCTTGTTTAGGACAGAGAAAAAACAGTATAGGAACGCCAAAATGAAGACACGTCACCAAATGATGACAGAGGAATGTGCTATGAAAAGAGAAAGAGAGATAGTAGAAAAGTAAATAAGAAAGAAAGGGTGAGAGAGAGAAAAACGATAATGAGAGAATAAGAATGTTAGTTGCTTGTTTAGGACAGAGAAAAAACAGTATAGGAACGCCAAAATGAAGGCACGTCACCAAATGATGAGAGAGGAATGTGCTATGAAAAGAGAAAGAGAGATAGTAGAAAAGTAAATAAGAAAGAAAGGGTGAGAGAGAAAAAACAGCATAGGAACGCCATAATGAAGGCATATCACCAGAAGAAGAAAGAATTGTGGTTTGAACAGAGAAAGAGATAGGAAAAAAAAGAAATGAGAATGTAAGAGTGAGAGAGAGGGAGAAAGAAAATCAGGGAGAATGAATTGTGATTGTTTGTTTGGGAGTGATAAAAAATGTTAGAAGAACTGCAAAATGAAGGCACGTTACCAGATGAAGACAGAGAAATGTGGTTTGAAAAGAGGAGAGAGCTATGGCAAAAGAAAATAAGGAAGAGTGAGAGAGAGGAAGATAGAAAATGAGAGAGAAATATTGATTACTCTTGTGGCGTATGGGAGAAAAATAAATAAAGTTGAGAAACGATAAGATGAAGACACATCACCATATAAAGTCAGAGGAATGTGATACGAAAAGAGAAAGAGAGAGGAGAGAGAGGGGGGGTGAGAAAATGAGAGAGGAAGAACATTAATTAGTCGTTTAACAGGGAAAGAAAAGAGTATAGGAACAGAAAAATAAAGTCACGGCGTAAGATGAAGACAGAGAAATGTGGTTTGAAAAGAGAAAGAGATAGGAAAAAAAGAAATAAGATGTAAGAATGAGTGAAAGGAAGAAATAAAATCAGAGAAAATGAATGTGACTACTTGCTTGGGAGAGCAACTGCAAAATGAAGGCACGTCAGCAGAGGAAGACACAGAAATGTGATATGACAAGAGAGATAAACAGGGGGAAAGTACATAAGGAAGGAAGAATGAGAAAGAGGAAGAAAGAAAATGAGAGAGAAATATTGATTACTCTTGTGGCATGTGGGAGAAAAAAAAATAAAGTTGAGAAGCGATAAAATGAAGACACGTCACCATATAAAGTCAGAGGAATGTGATATGAAAAGAGAAAAAGCGAGAGAGAGAGAGAGAGAGAGAGAGAGAGAGAGAGAGAGAGAGAGAGAGAGAGAGAGAGAGAGAGAGAGAGAGAGAGAGAGAGAGAGAGAGAGAGAGAGAGAGAGAGCTGAGTTATTCATACGAATGAAGAGAGACAGAGAGAAAGAGAGAAGAAGAAAGTTCGTACTAACTTTGTATATATAAATTCTGAATATTTTATCCAAAGTCTGAGCTGAATAAGTGACTTCTAAACCCGGCATTTCCCGGTCCAAATACTATCCACTGAATAAAACAAACAGAAAATGCATTCAGCGATTCATTCCTACAAATTAGCATTTAGATTTTCTCTCCGTCTCCGTAAACCTAGAAGACAATTATTTATTAATGGCTACAACCGAAGCGCGCATAACTTTCAACATAATTTAATGCTTTCTTAAGCATTTCCCTAATTCTTATCAGCCGGATTTAACAAACAGTTTTTCGCTAAATGTTTAAACGCTTGGATTTCATGTTTCTTAATTTATTAAAATGGCGATAGGTTTTGGTTTGACACTTTTACCACACCCTGCAACGATGACGTGGCTCAGGAGACAGTTTCACAAAATTCTCTTAAAGGTACTTAGAATTTTGTATTAGCCTCTTACATTGACTGCACATCAATAATCTAAAGCTCTCAGAAGAGCAGAAGAGGTTTGCATCAGAAGCAGCTCATGACTTGCGAGGTACTTAATTGCATCCCAAAATATGTCAAAAGCTACTAACAACAGTATTTATTAATCACTCATTTTTCAAATAATTCCGTATCTATTTAATTTACCAAATCTATGATTATGACTAGAATTTCTCATATATAAAGGAGTATTACTAGCTGCGTGATCACAAGATCCAACACTCGTCAGTTTCTGGCTAAAAGTAAATTTAAGAAAACAACAGACAGATGTCGGTTTCCAGAAGTATCATACTGGTATCATCTTCTGGGCACGTAGTTACGTCTTTATCAGACGACAATTCTATGAAACGCAGGACAATCCAATGTTTGACGACATCGCACCACTTGGACGAAAGGGTCTTTTGATGAAAATACAATTCAAAATTGGCACACGAAAACACCAAATATGTCATAAACTTTCTGTGGCACAACATAGCCCAGTATATAGGGGCTTGAAAATGGGGCCGAGATAACATGAATTCCCCATTAGATTTTTTTTTCTAATGTCATTAGGTATGGTGCGAATATGCTGAAACCAAGTTTTCCAACTCAATAGCCGGGGGGAGAACTTTTGGCAGGTAAAAAAACCGCGAAATTTTCGTCCAAGTGGTGCGATGTCGTAAAACATTGGATTGCCCTGCCTTTCATAGAATTGTCTTCTGATAAAGACGTAACTATGTGCCAAGAAGTTGTAACCAGAATGATGCTTCTGGAAACCGACATCTGGCTGTTGTTTTCGTCCAAGTGGTGCGATGTCGTAAAACATTGGATTGCCCTGCCTTTCATAGAATTGTCTTCTGATAAAGACGTAACTATGTGCCAAGAAGTTGTAACCGGAATGATGCTTCTGGAAACCGACATCTGCCTGTTGTTTTCGTCCAAGTGGTGCGATGTCGTCAAACATTGGATTGCCCTGCCTTTCATAGAATTGTCTTCTGATAAAGACGTAACTATGTGCCAAGAAGTTGTAACCAGTATGATGCTTCTGGAAACCGACATCTGCCTGTTTTTTTCTTAAATTTAGTTTTAGCCAGAAACTGATGAGTGTTGAATCTTGTGATCGCGCAGCTAGTAATACTCCTTTACATATGAGAAATTCCCTTCAGAAGTATAGATTTGGCAAGTTAAATAGGCATGGAATTCTTCGCAAAATGAGTGACGAGATAAAATTTCACGTTTTTTTTTTTTTTTTTGTTTTTTTTTTTGCCTGCCAAATGTTCTTTCCCCGGCTTTCGAGTTGGAAAACTTGGTTTCAGCATACTGACGCCATACTTCAGGATATTAGAAAAAAATCTTTGGGGGGGGCGTTACTGTTAGCTAAAACCCCTCCATCTATTGGGCTCATAAGCGAAACGTCTAAGAAGAAACCTCTCGAGCTCATTAACACATTGCTCTTTTCCTATCCTGAAACTTATTCCCACTTTTTATCGCAGCATTCCGTGTGCATCCACATTCAAATGAACTCGTATGAAATCCAACAATTCTAACCTCTCATATCACTGTTGGCTCTCTCTCTCTCTCGCTCTCTCTCTCTCTCTCTCTCTCTCTCTCTCTCTCTCTCTCTCTCTCTCTCTCTCTCTCTCTCTCTCTCACACACACACACACACACACACACACACACACACACACACACACACACACACACACACACACACACACACACACACAAACTATCTTTAGCCCTCCCGTAGTACAAAGCCCCCAACGCCTTATAAATCACGTGACCATCCTAAAGGTCTTATGCATTACCCAACTCTTGTATCTTTATCATCATTTGCACGGCGAATTTTGGATTAGCTACTTGGACCTAAAATAAATGTACTCATTGGTCAACTGTTATTTCGTTTGAACAAAAGATTAAAACGCCAATTTGCAGGAAGTGTCAAATCTGTGCGATTAGTAAACATATTATTATTATTAAATTTTGACGTCCATTTATTATTAACTACGAATTTTAGGACGGGTTATCTATAGGTTACCACCCTTTTCTAGCCTGGACATGACATTTCAAAGAAAACCCCAACAGTAAAGTACTCATGTCAATATTAAATGATATTTAAGAAAAAAAAAATCCGTGATGTAGCTGCATAAGTAAGTACATTTTTCAGAATTTAGGTAGTGTAGACTGCTTTGCGCCATAAGGTCGATGTCATAAGTGGGTTTTCTTTCTATAGAGGGAGGGAAAAAATGTGACAAAAAACTGACAATATTTTCTCTTATCATAAAATTAGGCTTCCGTTACCCTGACGATTTTCCGACAAGCCGATGCCGCTAACGATTCTAAAGTTTGTATTACACTAAGCTACATAAACACAAAGTCTAAAGAAGCTCCGAGATCAAAGCACCCCTAAGGGCATACCGCCTAGTGCAGCTACAAGCTAAACATTTACAAAATACTTAAATCAGAAAACCCAGCTATGAGCCGATGGAAATAGCACCCCGAGGCCTGAGCGAGCTTCTTTGTGAGTAGAATTTCGCACTAGGAAATAAGGAAGTTCCGAGCCGGAGCGTAGAATTTCAGACAACATTTTGGGGTGTTAATTAACGGAAAGCCAGAGGGCGAAGACAAATTGCTAACCGTCAGTTATTATGCAATTTCCGGGAATATCCAACAGCTGGTAATTAATCCAAGCCAGCCTGTGAGACGACAAGAAGCATTACCCTATTAAACCACACCTTAATAAAGTATAACTCACCATAATCATCCCGAGTAAGAAGTCATCGAGGCGGATGTGTTAACTACCTTGTGCAAACAAAATCAAAGTTATTTTTCTGGAATTTATAAATAACAAAAAAAGTCAATATTTTTCAATTCTCTATATCAAACGTTTTATATGGGATGTTAAAATATCCACAAAAAAAATTCTTGGGGGAAAAATGGCAGCGCTCTCTCTGACGAACGGAAGCCCTCTTTTTTCGGGTCTACACGTAGACATTTTTAATCTAGAAAGAAAAACTAAAATTATTTCGAAAAAAGAATGTAAAATATAGCAAAGTACGTTGGATTTTTAAGAAATATTAATTGTTTTGAAAATAGCGAACAATTATTCATTTCCTATTAAAAAATCCGCCGAAAATTGGTAATTTACTCATAAATGCCATTAAAAACAAAAAAAAAAATCAATTGAAAAGTGAGTTAAATAAACTCAAAACCCCGTTCAGCAGAACTAAACAAACTCATTTAAACTTTTAAGCAGTTATTTCTCCGATTGCCCACTCGAAAATTGCTTCAGATCCTTTTTTGTAGAACATTTAGTAAGAACTAGCTGTTACCCGGTGCCCTATGCTACACCTACTTTCTGCATATAGAAAAGCAAAAATAAATTAGAAAACAAATAATTAATAATAAAATCTGTAACAATTTGAGTTCATTGTTTCGAACTCGTGATCTCCGAACTGTGAGTCATAGACGATTTTAACATAGCCTATGACTCTACCTGTATCAAGACCTACCTGTGTGCCACGTTTGGTCAAAATCGGTCAACCGATGTGGATTTGTATAAGGAAAAAACATACAGACAGACAGCTGGTAGACGTTTTTGACTTATTCTACGACACTCCTCAGATTAAGATCTACATGTATACCGAGTTTAGTCAAAATCGGTCAAACGGTGTGGATTTGTATAAGGAACAAACATACAGACAGAGAGCTGGTAGATATTTTTGACATTGCCTACAAGACTTCCCGGATCAAGACCTACCAGTGTTCCAAGTTTGGTCAAAATCGGCCAAACGGTGTGGATTTGTATAAGGAACAAACAGACAGACACGTAATTTTTATATATATATAGATATAACCCTGATGAAGGCTTGTAATTCAAGCCAAAACGACTGTAATAAAAACACACTTGTATTTTCAAATGTAGTTTTATCAAGTCCTAACCCAGAATATTTTCAAGCTGTATTAACTACACGATCAACGATACTGACAGACAGCTGATAGACGTTTTTACCCGGCCTATGACACTCCCCGTATCACGACCTACCTGTGCGCCAAGTTTGGTCAAAATCGGAAGAAGGGTGTGGATTTGTATAAGGAACAAACATACAGACAGACAGCTCATAGAAATTTTTGACTTAGCCTACGAAACTTCCTGTATCAAGACCTACCATTATACGAAGTTTGGTCAAAATCGTTCAAACGGTGTGGATTTGTATAAAGAACAAACAAACAAACGGACAAACAGACAGACGCGTGATTTATATATATATAAAGATTAAAATGGTCACCTTTAGATATAAAATATACAAAGATCCGAAACATTTATGTCTACTAATAATTTTTTTTTTCGAGGCCTTCCTTAACTCTAAATGTAACCAAAATTTAAACATCTTAGTTGAGATGAATTTCAAATATGTGTATATTTATTTCAATTGAATCCCACGATTCTAAGTACACAAAAAAAAAGAAATGAGCCACAAAAACATTTGTTCCACTTGTCTCAAAAACAGTTACAGATATCGCCTTAAAAATGGTTTCATTCGTTTTCCTACGTTAGGAAACATACAAAACAAGTACCTGCAAGCATATGAACGTAAGCGTTACGATTGTGTTCGCTCGAATTTCGCTCCAAACACAATCTTCCGGTAGAAGGATTCTGCTGGTAAACGAACTTGACCTTTCAAATCAGACACACCTATATTTTCGTGATCTATGGGATCGGAAACGAGAAATTTTCGCGTCGGCACTTCCGGATTGCGTCAAAAGGTCCATCTTATAAGCGGGTTTCCTCCCTATGGAGGGAGGGAGGAACCGCTCTAAGAACAGGAATTATTCAATTTTAAAAACTTATATTTTATTCAATGGGTAAAGATATGTATAATTTCAAATGTAGTTTTGAGAAAAAATTAACAACCTACGTGACACTGTTAACTGTTCTCGACGTATTTCTCTTTATTAAAATTTCAGAGTATAACGGAGACATTTTAGAGCGTCACACGAGATAGGAGATGGATTTCACTGTTAATGTTTAGTAAAGTGGTTTTTCGTAAAATAATTGCATCGCTAACTGATAGACTCATTTGATTAGGCTGTGCACACATACGGGCGACTATGGCGATGAAATATATTGGATAGTGCAATAGTTAAAACTATGTGTAGAGGGTAGCAAAGTCTACATCTGCAACAAATAAACTCAGGATATTTGATTTTCATTACAGATCTCTTCACAACCTAAATGCATCCACTTTATGATACATTTTGGCAAGAAAGAAAATCCTTTTAAAAGCTACATATATACATGAGACTCTCTGAGTAATATCAAGTTTTCAGGAATAAAATAAGTGATATAAAATATTGTTTTACTTTTCACTAAAAACAGTGAGATTTTTACTCAGTAAGAAAACGGTCAACCAAATGATGTTTTCTGATCAGAACTATTAATAAAATGGAAAAGCAACATTAGAGAAGTATTCTACAACGAATCTATTAATATGAAGATCACCTGTCTCTCTGTTTGGAAGCGTTGATCGTCGGGGTCTCGGTCAGTGTTCTTATTCAATAAAACACATTTTATTTGCTAAAATGTATATTTATTGCCGCCAACGTTTCGGCTTGTTATACAAGCCATCTTCAGGGCTGTAAAAACATATATGGTATAACAATGGTAAGGATAGAAAAAAGGCTAGAAACATTAACATAAATATGAGTACCTATATGCTTGAAAATATAAATATAAATATATATATATATATATATATATATATATATATATATGTATATATATATATATATGTATATATATATATGTATATATATATATATATATATATAGTATAATAATAGCAATATAAATAAATATGAATAAATATACATTTTAGCAAATAAAATGTGTTTTATTGTGCAATAAATATACATTTTAGCAAATAAAATGTGTTTTATTGAGCAATAAATATACATTTTAGCAAATAAAATGTGTTTTATTGAGCAATAAATATACATTTTAGCAGATAAAATGTGTTTTATTGAATAAGAACACTGACCGAGACCCCGACGATCAACGCTTCCTACTTCCGAACGGTCGACCATATCTTCTCAATTGTCTCTCTGTTTGTCTGTTTGTTCCTTATACAAATCCACACCGTTTGACTGATATTGACCAAACTCGGCACACAGGTAGGTCTTGATAAGGGGAGTCAAGTAGGCTAAGTCAAAATAGTCAAATTTCAAAATTTTGTCAAAAGGTCAAAAGTTTTGTTGAAGAAAAATTTGCTACACTCCTTTCAGATTCTGACGGCCATTTTGAATAGACGGCCATTAAAACGTTCTAGATTTTGTTATCAACATTGTTGTAGTGCTTTCAGTAAAATGTCTCTTGAATCTAATGTGTCTATTTAATCTCAAACGTAACCTTAACTCACTCCTATGACATAACTTATGGATCCACTAACAGAGCGAAGAAGGGTTCGGACATTAATGTTTTTCCGTACCAACTACTTGATTATAAATTGATTAATAATGTATACCAATTTATTATTTGATTTTGTTGATAATTAGAATAACTCAAACTCATTGATGACTTTACATCATTATGTCATGTGATAAAGTTTCTTTGATTTTAGAAGGCCTTTCTTTGATAAGAGCTATCTACTCGTAGGCTGTGGTGCTGGCCTCTGTCGACTGCTTCACGAATAACTTGACAGATATATAAAAATTCACACCGTTCGGCCGATTTTGACGTGGGGAGTGTGATAGGCAGAAAGTAGATGTAGCATGGCAACACGTTAGGTATAAACAAATGTTAGTTTAAACGCAATTGAACACCTTCGGTTTTGGAGGTTATTCCCTCTCACACCACTGTGCATCGTCCAATGACCCAGTCCAAAATGTTACCGTTTGAGACCCCAAAGGTATCAAAAGTAATTATTGTTCATATTTAAGCGCGTGTTTCTTAGTTTCGAATATGAAAGGATACATTCTTGACAACAGTCCATTTTTAATTTTCACTTTTCCCACTCAATCCCAACAGAAAAGAATCGGTTAGCACTTCACACCAATTCGAACGAAAATTCATAAACAATAAGAGCCTAGTGAGCGCTCTCCTGGAAGCGTTTGCCCCGACTGTATGTTCTTGCTTGCATGTTTGGTGTATATATGCTCCTCTGGAAATATAGGCCGTGATAAAAGAACGGGCTGGTATGTCGTAAAGGAGAACGGAGTATGAAAATTTGAGTAGTTCCTCTTCATGAAGATCGTTTGCTTAGTCTCTGCGTGCACTTGAGAGCTGTGAGGGCGAAGGATGCAGTGCGAACACCCGTATAGAGCGTCGTATCGTGGGGACAGCTCGGCAAGCTGTATAACAAAATATTCAAAAGCTGTCTGCATAAGTTAAATAGACCGTTGTTAAAAAATATAGGGAGACGACAACTCTCATGAAAAATGCACCAAGGAAGGTCTTGCAAGGATAATTCACAAACAGTAAGATTATCCTTGCAGGAGGATACTGCAACAGGCACATACTATAAATGTATGCATATACGTATGCATATATATGCATATATATATATACATATATATATATATATATATACACATATATTCGCTATGACTCACTACTAGACCAATAAGATTTTGAAGCTTTCGACACTCACCTTCGCTTGACTCATGTTTAGTCATTACGTCACCAATTTTTCCAGGCATCAACATTTGTGGATTTTTCTCAACGGGCTCTGAAATGAGAAAAATAACTGATATAGCTGTACTCGAACCCCCATCTCCAGCATAAGAATTCAAGGTACAAGCCACCAGGCCATGGGGGGCCCTAATTAGTTTGAAAAACGCTGTTTTATTAATACAATTTAAAACGTTTCCCAAAAATGTGCACTTTTTGAATGGCCTAATATATACATATACAGGATGATCAGAATTCGATGCGCGCCCTCTTTTTTTCTACAGTTTTTGGAATTCCGATACGAAACTCTCGAATCGTGGTCTTAACTGCTTCGAATAAGGTTTCTTTTCAGGTTATTGCCGGCTCTCTAACCTTCTCCAGTACTTCTCCAATTTTCTTATGACGGGTTCTTGTAGAAAATCAAATTCTAAAACGAGTTTATATAGGTGAATTTTTCGATTTGATGCATCCTTTAGATGAAAAATGCCAAAAACCTGTCTCGATGTTCCAGACTAATACCTCTGCAACCGTTTGAGATAAATTAGTGAAACTTTTTTCTGTAGTTCGAACTTTAAAAATTCCACAAAAAGATGTATTTCCCGTACTTTTGTGAACCTAAATGCATGCGCGACCGAATGCGAAAAAATGAGCCTGAGGCTTCATAATGAAGTAAGTGAAGTTGCGCACTATATTTTATCATTTTTTCAGCTGAATATAATAGGGAAATCAGTTTTTTAATACAATCTACAATAATGAGAATATACAGCGTTTAAAAGACTCGACTAATGGCCGAGACGTCGAAACGCCGTTTAAAAAAAAATTACCATTTTATGGAAGTGTCTTATTTCTTTTGCAAAAAAAAAAAAATTGGTGTATATAGAGATCATTATCTCCATCTGATTTGCAAATTGTCATCACAAATTATCCGTAAACCCTAATCCTGCTGTCCAGACACTGTCCACTCCCAACCATCCCTATTCCCCACCAAGACGGTTGAAAAGGATGTGGCCCCGCGATCTGCTTTAAGCAATACAAGGGAGTGATAACGGTGGTTATCTTCTCCCCACAAGCCCCTAGAGTGTCTGCAGTTCTCTCGTCCCTTTTCCAGCTCCAGTACTTCCTACTGCCGCTGGTTGAGGAATGGGGTACGGCTGTCCCTAGTCATGTCGCTTACCCGAGGAGACAAGGGGGAAGCTGGTGCGGACGCTCGTGATTTTTATATGTTATGTAAGCACATTACAAAATGTAATTATTTTACAGAATGAAATATCATTAAACGAATAAATAAATTTAAAAAAAATAGAGGTCATGTAATCAAAAACTAGGAAACACATCACAGCTTTATTATGGGTTTCCTAATGGCAAAGAATCTTAGATGACGCCACCATCCAATCCCTCATCAACCAGTGTGGCCTATCCGCAACCTCTGTGATTCGAGATTTATGGCATTCTTGACATTTCGCTGTCACTTGACATTTGTGGCCCGCAAAGAACCACCGACTACCGATATAAGTCAACGAATCCCCATTAATTTGGCTGCGTTCCAGGGCTTTATCCGATTCATTAACTCCTTGTTAAAAAGGTAAAATAAACAATCATGGTAGTCATTAAATGTTTGACTCTCTGACGAAGCGCATCTTGGTTCGGGGCAACGCCCGACCTTCATTCGGTGGACACCGGGCGAATAGCTGACAAGTTGGAGGGCGCTTCTTCCCTACCTCAATATGGAAGAAACCCCATTATATCGTAGACCTGATATAAATCTATTTAAAATGGTGTCCTCAGTAAAAACTCTATTCGTCAAAATCTTTAAGTTGTAAAGCATAGATAGATTGTTGTTTTTTTTTGTTCCAGGGAAATAACTAATATTAGGAAACGAATCCAAACAGCAGAAATTTTCAAAACGGGTTGGAAAGTCTAAAAGCACATTTGCAGGCGGGTACCTTATATAATATGGTGTGGAAGATAAATCCAGAGGAAATAGGCGTTGGGGATTTACTGAAGACCAAAAATCGCTAGTTATGAGGTAAAGAATTAATGAATGGAGAACAGTTAAATAATAGAATGTCAGAAAGAAGAAGAAGCAAAAGAGGCTAGAAAAAAAAAATACTTTGTTACAAAAAATATAAAACTAAGGATTATGAAGTAAAATTATAATCCACGGCCCTCTTTTGCAAGACGGCCTTTCTGTGATAAATCAAATGTTCTTATCATTGTCAAGTGAAATATGATAGATAACTTTATTGGTAAAAGGGTTTCCAAATATGAGAAAATCCAGATATCGAATTAAAAAAAATTGCTAAAATATCAGTATTTGATACTAAGCCAATATATTGTGTAATGGGGTTTCCCCATGGTTACAGCCCTCAAAATATTGATTAATGGGCTAATTACAAAAACCATGAATGCAACAAATGCTTATTTAAAACTTTCAGAGCAGCTACTAAAACTATCCAACAAATGGCACTGCTCTATATCGCAACGAAGAAGGAGAATGCATAGAAAAGGCTTACAGTTGAAGTAAAATTTAAATAATATGAATTGTTTTCCTGGAGAGTCACCAAATTGAATTTATTTTTCAGGAAACAGGAATAAATGCTTTAATAATAATAACAAAAACGAAGACAGTTGTAAAAAAAAAATACATTTCTAGAATAAAAGAGTTGAAGCTGAAAAAAATATGAAATAGTAAACGTGCGGCATACTACAAAGCACAAAAGAAAATGAATGAAAAAGCCGGAGTCATAGTAACTTATAGTAAAACTATATCCTCTATACTCACTTTTCTCAAAAACTGAGTACAATATTACACTTAATGATTACTTTATTAGTAACCACAATTTATCGGTAAACTCTTCACAAAAAATCAATAAGTGTTAAATTTTCGTGTATAACTACTTTGCCCATGATAAATTATCAGGTTAAGGAAATACTGCTCTTTAAGTAATGGACAATGAAGATGTATACACCATGGGCGTATATAAGGGGGAGCTGAGGGGGCTGCAGCCACCTCCTGAAATTTTGTATTGTAAAAAACATTTCATGTAAAAAAAAGCCTATACCAACGCCTACATCTACCATGGTCTACTAGGAGTCTAGAGGACCTTAAAACCCACCATTTTACACTAAAATAATTCAAAATTTCCCAACATCCCAAATTTCTAGGTGCTCCCAGCCCCCCCCCCCCGAAATTATTTTCTATATACGCTAGTAGTACACAGCGACAATCAATATCCATAATATCAGAATTCTCTAATATATCCATGGTGAATATCAAATATATATTCAGCTTAAAGCAATCCAATTAGAGCCAGCACCAATTAACACAAAGGATAAGAGCTGGTTAGTATATTAATATACCACAGAGAATAATCCTACAAAGGTAGCTAATGTCTGTGGGCCTCCGAGATGTAATAAAGTAGAATACGCAACATAAATCGAGGGCAAACACGTGTACGTTGATATCAATAATTTTATTGTTTTCGCAATTTCTTCCATTTTTACGTGGGGTGATCAAAAAGTTGCAGGACTGTTTAGATTGCGCGGCAATGGAGTGTCATAGAGCAGTGCGGTTGGCAGCATTGTTTATCGTGACTCTTCCTGAACTCAGCTGTTTATTCAGATTGTTGATAACCTTCTTCATTGTAAAGTTACTGCTGTGTTCGTAAAAAAAGTTTTTTGTGTTCGGCGATTTCTTGAAATGAATGAAAAGGAAGAGCAACGCGTTTGCGAAAAGTTATGTGTGAAGTTGGGTAAAACGTTTACTGAAACTTTTCAAATGTTGCAAGTGGCTTTCGGTGATGAATGTCTGAGTCGGTCAAGGTGTCATGAGTGGTACAAAAGGTTCAAGGAAGGCCGGACATCGTGTGAAGATGATTCTCGTTCAGGGCGCCCATCAACTTCGACTGATGACGATCATGTTGCAAGATTGAACAGTCTCGTGCGTTCTAATCGTCGACTAACCATTCGTGAGATGGCTGAAGAATTGAACATTTCATTTAGTTCGTGTCAACAAATTTTAACAGAAAATTTGCAGAGTTGTGGCGGAGCGGTGAGTGGTTCCTGCATCATGACAATGCGCCTGTTCATTCCGCACTGCTCATTCGCGACTACTGCACCAAAAATGGAATGACGATCATTCCCCAGCCTCCATATTCACCTGACCTTGCCCCTGCAGACTTTTTCTTGTTTCCAAAACTCAAGAGACCCATGAAGGGAAAGAGATTTGAGTCCGTAGATGACATTCAAGAAAAATCGCTGGAGCAGCTAAACACCATTTCACAAGATGATTTCTCAAAGTCCTTCACGCAGTGGAAACATCGTTGGGAAAAATGTATAGCTTCCCAAGGAGAGTACTTTGAAGGGGACGACGTCCAATAGCCTGTAGATTTTTTAAATAAATTAATAAAAAATCAGTCCTGGAACTTTTTGATCACCCCTCGTATAAAAAACCGATTCAGCAATCCTGAAATGTAGATGGGAAAAGTCGATGCTCCATGACCCATAGGTACGATGAGATCCGAAAATGAGCTGATTTTATTGAAATGTGGTACAAAAATATATCAACAAGGAAAAACGAAGATTTGTTGGTTGTGGCGTTCTGATGCCACAAGGGAGTTGTTTATATGTAGATATAGTTATATGTAGATATATTTATATGTAGATATAGTTATATGTAGATATAGTTATATGTAGATATATTTATATGTAGATATAGTTATATGTAGATATAGTTATCTGTAGATATAGTTATATGTAGAAATAGTTATATGTAGATATAGTTATGTGTAGATATAGTTATATGTAGATATAGTTATATGTAGATATAGTTATATGTAGATATAGTTATATGTAGATATAGTTATATGTAGATATAGTTATGTGTAGATATAGTTATATGTAGATATAGTTATGTGTAGATATAGTTATATGTAGATATAGTTATATGTAGATATAGTTTGTGTAAGTATTTGCTTGACATTTTAGTCATGGAGAAGACAATATATGTACAGAATAATGGAAAAAGTCCAAACTTTCCACAGGTATTTTATTTTAGACTTAAGCCTAGATGCAAGGCTGGACTGAATAAAGAATTTTGCATGGGCATTAAAAATGGGGCTAAAAAGTCCCTAAAACCACTCCACAAAAAATAAGATACCTATTGATATTTTGGGTTTTTTTAATAATTCTGAACATCAATTTACAATCATCCAGCAATTACTGCAATCATTTTTTGTCCGTTTTCGCTCACATCATATGTATATTAGCACTTTCCTCCGAAGGAAAGTAGCTATTGAGGTAGCTCTCATGACGGAATTTTTCAAAAATTTGTTCAAATCTTTATCGATCCTACCTAGTAGACACCGAAAATGACCCCCGTTAAAATTTATAGATATATATATATATATATATATATATATATATATATATATATATATATGTGTGTGTATGTGTGTGTGTGTGTGTGTGTGTGTGTGTGTGTCTGTTAACATAGCGGCCAATGTTTTTGTTTTTTCTTCACGAAACTTGGTATATAACATTCAATTAGCAAACGATTGAACGAGTTCGTTAACCACCAAAATCGGGCACCGGAAGGGGGGGGTTTACCCCGAACCCAAAACACTAATTTGACCATGCCAGCCGTAATATTTGTTATATTTCAACGAAACTTGGTATTCGTAGTGGTAATATAGAGAGAAAAGTGATATGTAAAAATAAACTAAATCGGTTCATTAGGAGGGGGGGGGGGGTTTACTCCGGACTCACAATACCAATTCGCCAATACCAGCCGTTATTTTTCTTATATTTTGACGAAACTCGGTATTCGTAGTGGTAATCTACAGGTAAATATGTGTTGTAAATAATAAATAAACAAAATCGGTTCATTAGGAGGGGGGGGGTTACTCCGGACCCAAATTATAAATATACTGATAACGGTCGTAATTTCTGCTTTATTGTAACGAAACGCGGTATACATCGTGGGTAACTCATGAGAAAGACGTTTTGTAAAAATGATCTAAATCGGTCTATCGGAAGGGGGGGACTTTTTAATATATTTCAATAGAATAGCCCACCAGGCGTAGGTTCGCAAGGCCGCCGCAAGGAGCGCTTTCTACCACTTAAGAGACTGTATCGTGTCCCTGGGTCAGATCAAAAGGCAAAAATATGAAGTTTTTTGTATTAATGAAGTAGTGTAGTAGGTGCCATGTGTAAACATTACTCAGGAATCAAATTAATTACAAAATTAATAATTGAACAGTTACTCATTACAAAATTAAAAGAGAACTATTCATGTTTTTATTTTATTTTTATAGGATATTTTAAGCAAATTATTCTGGAAAGCATAATACTACCCAAATTCTGAGGAAAGTGCTTAGTTATGCAGCTCCTGCGTGACGGACTTTTTATATAGATATTATCTGTTACCTGGCGTGCCATACTACACCTAATTTCTGCATCTTGAAAAGAAAAAATAAATTAGAAACTAAATAAGTAATATTATAATCTAATAACGCAAATCTGTAACTATTTGGGTTCATAGTTTCGAACCATGACTCTCCCGGAATCTAGACCTACATGTGTGCCAAGTTTGGTCAAAATCGGTCAACCGATGTGGATTTGTATAAGGAAAAAACATACATACAGACAGCTGGTAAACGTTTTTGACCTAGCCTATGGCACTCCCCGTATCAAGATCTACCTGTGTACCAAGTTTGGTGAAAATCGGACGAACGATGTGGATTTGTATAAGGAACAAACATACAGACAGAGAGCTGGTAGATATTTTTGACATTGCCTACGAGACTTCCCGGATCAAGACCTACCAGTGTTCCAAGTTTGGTCAAAATCGGCCAAACGGTGTGGATTTGTATAAGGAACAAACAGACAAACAAACAGACACGTAATTTATATATATATAGATATAACCCTGATGAAGGCTTGTAATTCAAGCCAAAACGACTGTAATAAAAACACACTTGTATTTTCAAATGTAGTTTTATCAAGTACCTAACCCAGAATATTTTCAAGCTGTATTAACTACACGATCAACGATATCTTCTGAATAATTTTCAAATATTCATTCATACTTACATCCTCATTGTTAATGAGGTTCCTCCAATTACACAATTTAATTGTCTCCCGAGCAAACAAACTGTTCTTGATATTATAATTCATCGTTGAAGGTGTGGTTTGTTGGTTGACTTTCTTCCTCAAGACCTTTTTAAGACGACGAAGGCGGAGAATGAAAAAGAGAAGAATTATTTCTGATGACTGGAATGACTCTAGACTCCTAGAAGAGAGGGAGGTAATGATAGGTTAAAAGAGGAAGCAATCTTCAAGTACTTTTTATTTTAGTTCTCGCCCACGCTGCTTGGTGGCGGTAGTGGAGCCCACGGTTTTTGCCCCCACACCCCACCACAGCCCGCAATTAACCTGTTCCTCTCTCCTAATCTACCTCTTTTCTTTCACTATATCATTAACTCATTCTCGCCTACCGACTCACAGACATGTATTTTTTTACTTCTTGATACATTCAATTAATGGATCATGAATCTCATTTTTTTTTTTCTCTGAGTGGGAAAATCAAGTGGCTGAAGAAAGAAGGTTTCTGTGATTAATCCACCGACAATAAAATATAAGGGGTTAAAAAGGATTACGTATTGTCACAAATGGATAAGAAGGACATGGTGGTGTTAATTGTATGTCAAATTCGAAATTCGACTGGCCACAATCAGGGCTTCCGAGAGGAATATTTTTTTATTCAACTGTTTATTTGATATTAAAAACAAAACATAATGTATAAATTATGTACCTACAGACCACAAGGTTAAATTTAAAATTTAACTGTTTATTTGATATTAAAAACAAAACGTAATGTATAAATTATGTACCTACAGACCACAAGGTTAAATTTAAAATTTAACTGTTTATTTGATATTATAAACAAAACATAATGTATAAATTATGTACCTACAGACCACAAGGTTAAATTTAAAATTTAACTGTTTATTTGATATTATAAACAAAACATAATGTATAAATTATGTACCTACAGACCACAAGGTTAAATTTAAAATTTAACTGTTTATTTGATATTAAAAACAAAACATAATGTATAAATTATGTACCTACAGACCACAAGGTTAAATTTAAAATTTAACTGTTTATTTGATATTAAAAACAAAACATAATGTATAAATTATGTACCTACAGACCACAAGGTTAAATTTAAAATTTAACTGTTTATTTGATATTAAAAACAAAACATAATGTATAAATTATGTACCTACAGACCACAAGGTTAAATTTAAAATTTAACTGTTTATTTGATATTAAAAACAAAACATAATGTATAAATTATGTACCTACAGACCACAAGGTTAAATTTAAAATTTAACTGTTTATTTGATATTAAAAACAAAACATAATGTATAAATTATGTACCTACAGACCACAAGGTTAAATTTAAAATTTAACTGTTTATTTGATATTAAAAACAAAACATAATGTATAAATTATGTACCTACAGACCACAAGGTTAAATTTAAAATTTAAAAAAAATTAGCTATACTATTATTGACAATTATTTAAATTCGTCTAAGAGGAATGTATCTTCTTCATTTCCTCACTCTATTACATTATGAAAGTGAATATAAAATTCATTAATTGAAAAGAAAATAGTTAATGAGAATAATTACTGCTGATAGTATAATCCAGTTCTTAGCATGCACTCGGCATGATCTGTTATACTTATTTCAGTAATATATGCTTTGTCCTTTTATGCGCATTAGGCCGAAAAAACTCATTTCTTTATTTCGAAGTTGTAATAGTGCGGGAAAGTTGCGAATTATATAGAGAAATAAAAGGAACCAAAAATGATCAAAATCGGTTGACATCTTCCGTTCGCGCATTGGCTTTGAAATTTTACAAAATATGAAAAATCTTACTTTTTGCGCCTATTTTTTAAATTTTTGAATTTGATGATTTCTTAATATAATAGTTTTTAACGTCTTCCAATAGAGCCTAAAAACATTGTGTATTAATTTGGTTTAGATCAGTTGATATCTTTCAGTCGTGCAAAGGGCTCAAAATTTGCCCTTAATGTACATAAAAGTAAGATCTTTCCTATTTTGTAAAATTTCAAAGCCAATGGGCGAACGGAAGATGTCAACCGATTTTGATCATTTTTGTTTCCTTTTATTTCACTATATAATTCGCAACTTTCCCGCACTATTACAACACCCAACTTCGAAATAAAAAAATGAGTTTCTTCGGCCCACCCTAATGTACATATCTTTTAGTTTTTTACCTGTATATCATAATTAGCTGAAAGCAAATAATTGAAAATAAAACATGCAAATTGTAAATAAATAATAATTACTTATAAGATAAGCTTGCTTGCTATTGGAGCTTGAAATCAGTTTCCTTTAGAAGTTCATAGCTTCGGCTAATTTTAATAGGATCCAATATCCTTGTTGAGCAGGTATTTATTGGTCATAACCCCTTTCCAGAGGCTTGTTGCCAATTAGGGATAGCTAAGCCTCTGGGTAGGACTTAAGGAATAATCTATACATTACTCTCAGGGCAGTAGCTCAGTAGCTGTTCTTTATTAGAACTTTGTCAAGGAATGTAGCTATTGAAGGTTGCACTTGAATTTTTGAAAAGAGTATTCAAATCCTCATCGATCCTCCTTTTATTTTGCCATGTTATGACAGTGTTTTTTCGTTACTAAGATCATATTTCCGATGCGGTTAGAACAGCTTCTTCCTCCAGTGGCGTTTCCCCTGTCCTGCTTCTTCCTCCAGTGGTGTTTCCCCTGTCCTGCTTCTTCCTCCAGTGGTGTTTCCCCTGTCCTGCTTCTTCCTCCAGTGGTGTTTCCCCTGTCCTGCTTCTTCCTCCAGTGGTGTTTCCCCTGTCCTGCTTCTTCCTCCAGTGGCGTTTCCCCTGTCCTGCTTCTTCCTCCAGTGGTGTTTCCCCTGTCCTGCTTCTTCCTCCAGTGGTGTTTCCCCTGTCCTGCTTCTTCCTCCAGTGGTGTTTCCCCTGTCCTGCTTCTTCCTCCAGTGGTGTTTCCCCTGTCCTGCTTCTTCCTCCAGTGGTGTTTCCCCTGTCCTGCTTCTTCCTGTGATATTTCGCTCTCCTGGGAGTGCACATACACCGGCATCTTTCTGTGATGCCGTACGTCACCAGCCGCCTGAGGGAAGCCCGGCAGAAGACGTTCCGCATGAATCATCTCTTGCGATCGGCCCAGCTGTCGCTTCGGCTAAAGCTGCAGATCTTCAAGGCGATCATCAGGCCTACTCTTCTGCATGGAGCTCCAGCCCTGCGATACATCTACCCGAGTACGCTGAGGCAGCTACAGAAGTTCCAGGCCAAGGTACTCCTCCGCGCAGTACTGCACACAAGTCTCCAGAAGAAGCCATCCCTCCTTCAGAACCAATTTTTTCCAAGTACCTTCTGAGACAATAAAATATTCATTTAAGTGGTTGGAAAAAGGAGTCTTTCTTCTTTTTAAAGAGCTCATGTGCGTAAAAATCAGATTATCTCAAGGCGAGATATTGAATTTCAAAACGTCACGTTACATTTTCGTTTACAAATGTTTAGTCTCTTCCAGACTGGGAAAACTCATTATTTTTTTTCCAATGATATTCGCCATTTTAAAACGTCACGTTCTTACAAATTTTAAGTCTCTTCCAGATTGCGAAAAATTAAATTGTTTGTTTTCGATGATATTTACCAAATTAGGGATTCTTGTGGTTGGATTTTAAATATGCTATTATTTTTGGTGTAAAAAAATGTATAATACTAGTTTACTTGAAAACGTAAGCATATTTCTGAATTTGTTTGACGAAATATAAATTATTGTTTAACGACTATATTCTTTCTTTAATCTGCTCTATAAAACAAATAAATTGGTGAAAGGATCATACCGATATCATTTTTTAAATACGATGTATAAAATAAAGCATTTTCAAGCTATTTTATTTTATTTCTCAGCTCCTAAGGCGCACTGTATGGAACGCTCGGATACGTGTCTACTACTTTTCGATGCAGAATCTCCAGAAAAAAAAGTGGGGTAAATAGATGACCCCACTACTGTATACTCCTCTTATAAGAAGGCTTAAGACCTCCTTGGTACATTTTACACTCCCTTCTAGTAGGTAAGCGTAGGATAAGGAGTAGATTTAAGCCTGGTTCCAGGTTCCAACCCATTGGACGGAACGTTTGGATACGTGTCTATTACTTTTCGATGCAGAATCACCAGAAAAAAAAGTGGGGTAAATAGTTGACCCCACTACTGTATACTCCTCTTATAAGAAGGCTTAAGACCTCCTTGGTAAATTTTACACTCCTTTCTAGTAGGTAAGCGTAGGATAAGGAGTAGATGAAAGCCTGGTTCCAGGTTCCAATCCGTTGGGGCCTGGAGTTTTCTTGTTACTTTTTTTTTTTTTTTTTTTTTTTTTTTTTTTTTTTTTTTTTTTTTTTTTTTTTTTTTTTTTTTTTTTTTTTTTAACGGCGCATCTACATCTTGGCCATTAGCGCCGTTGTTACTTTTATGTAAATAAATTGGGCGGGTGGGAGAAAAAAGGGAGTGTGTCTAGTAATGAATTTTCAGTTAGACGAACTCTTTCAACATTGCAATCAAAAATTTATTTTTGACATTGGTTTGTGTTACTGCTTATTATTGGCGAATCAATCGGCCACACTCCTTATGGAAGAAACATTAACTTTGTTTCGCTTATAAAACTTTAAGAAAATCCAATAGGTTTCTAACAGCCACGAGTATTTATCCCTCCAATCTAGGAGTCCATAGACATCCTGTCCAGGACATTCCAATAAAATGTCATTAGCTAATTGGATTTTGCAATTGGACGAGCCTTCTGCTTTTCGGCCCTTTTATCTCAATCTTTACAAGCAATTTCACTAAAATATAGGTCAATTCACTATTCTCAGCAGGATTCAAGTGATGACATCACTAAGACATTTAAACATTTCTTATTGATTTGTTAGAACAACGAAAAAAGTTATTAAGCATTAAAGTTAACTGTTTTGCAAATTATGAAGGACAACATAAACAACGATATTTGTAAACACACATATTTTATTCCTTTTCTCTCTATCTTTTTGGATATTTTACATTTATTAAGCATTATGGGTATACGTGCTATGCGTTTCCGCTCGCTTAAGAAGATATCAAAACTCTAGTCTATCCAACTCGCTAAAATTAATAGAATTCTATTAATTTTTCCTATCATGAATAAGAAACCAATCCCTTTTTCTTTTTCAGGAACATCGCGAACTAATTGTAAAAGACTCATTTTTTCTCGCTAAAATAAGCAGAGCTTTTTTATAAACAAAAGCTAATTCACCAAAACAATTGCTCATCGGAATCCTCCAATAGGAAGACAAAGGAGTTATGCGCATGCAGTGAATCACTGATACAATCACTGCTGCTACTTCAAAAGTAACTGGATGTGGTCTTCGCAAAAAGACCCCGAAGAATTATGTAAGCGACATCAGCTAACTTAGATCTATGTTGTCCGTTACTTCAAACGATAATATTGCACAAGTTAACTAATTGTTGATAAGATAAAAATGTAATTAACACAATTCATTATTGTAAATTACTTCACAATGTTACTAGAATACACATGTCCTCCTAGTATATTGCACAAGTTAACTAATTGTGAGTTGATAAGATAAAAATGTAATTAACACAATTTATTATTGTAAATTACTTCACAATGTTACTAGAATACACATGTCCTCCTGGTATATTGCACAAGTTAACTAATTGTGAGTTGATAAGATAAAAATGTAATTAACACAATTTATTATTGTAAATTACTTCACAATGTTACTAGAATACACATGTCCTCCTGGTATATTGCACAAGTTAACTAATTGTGAGTTGATAAGATAAAAATGTAATTAACACAATTTATTATTGTAAATTACTTCACAATGTTACTAGAATACACATGTCCTCCTGGTATATTGCACAAGTTAACTAATTGTGAGTTGATAAGATAAAAATGTAATAAACACAATTTATTATTGTAAATTACTTCACAATGTTACTAGAATACACATGTCCTCCTGGTATATTGCACAAGTTAACTAATTGTGAGTTGATAAGATAAAAATGTAATAAACACAATTTATTATTGTAAATTACTTCACAATGTTACTAGAATACACATGTCCTCCTGGTATATTGCACAAGTTAACTAATTGTGAGTTGATAAGATAAAAATGTAATTAACACAATTTATTATTGTAAATTACTTCACAATGTTACTAGAATACACATGTCCTCCTGGTATATTGCACAAGTTAACTAATTGTGAGTTGATAAGATAAAAATGTAATAAACACAATTTATTATTGTAAATTACTTCACAATGTTACTAGAATACACATGTCCTCCTGGTATATTGCACAAGTTAACTAATTGTGAGTTGATAAGATAAAAATGTAATAAACACAATTTATTATTGTAAATTACTTCACAATGTTACTAGAATACACATGTCCTCCTGGTATATTTTCCTAGTAGATTTAGAGAAGTAGGGGCTCCTTTTCGTAAGTATTTCGTTTATTCTAACCCTTAATATTAATAAATGTACTTAAATATGGCGGAAGATCAATAGTATTTATTATTTATTTATTTAATATATTGATGCTCCGCCTCCATGGCTAATAGCATATATTCATCACTGTGAGTCGATGTAGGCGCTGCACCAATCGATACCACTCCAAAAAATCATCCAAGTTAGATGGATATAAAAACAAATAGGTTCAAAATAAATGAGAACTACAAGAAATAATTATATATATATATATATATATATATATATATATATATATATATATATATATATATATATGTATCTTTAACAAAATAAATAAAATAAAAATTCTGTTATAAAGAAGAAGATAGTAATAAAATGTAAAGCATAAATAATTTTGTATCGCTGTAGTTTATTGTAAGAAGAAATGAATTGGAATTCTCATGATTATGTGACCATTTGCCCCAGGTTGTATGTGAAGTCTATATTTTGTCGAATATGTTATTGTTCTTCAAATAGGTCAGTATTGTATCAATATGTTGGCTGCCTTCAGAAAGTATATCTGTCAGGTCATGTGGAATGTCCAAGTTAGTCCATAACCGGCAGTATGTTAATATATGTTTTACAGTAAGGTCTGTGTTACAATGTTTACATTTTGGTTTGTCAGTCTTTGTCATCAGGTACTCATGGGTTATGCGTGTGTGGCCGATTCTTAGCCTCGCAAGGACTACTTCTTCTCGGCGTGATGTACGATGATGACCAATCAGAAATAGTGGGTTTAATAGTCCGTAGTTTATTGTCAGTCTCAGTATGCCAGTCAAGTCGCTATTTGTCTAGTATAATTTTGCTGATATGTCTAGTAATGTGATTGTGAAGTAAATGAAATTGTAGGTACGCCTGTTCTTCTGTCACAAGTCGAGCATGTTTATCAGCAGTTGTGTTTTGACCGAGGTCTTGATGTCCAGGAAGCCAAGATAGTGTTATATGTTTCTGTCGTGTCTGTAAGTCATGGATTTTATCTTCTATTTCAGTACATAGTGGGTGGGTTGTGTACAGGTTCTGGAGGCATTGTAGTGAACTCAATGAGTCGCTGTATATAATAATTTGATTATGTTGTTTAGATGGAATATTTTTGAGTGCAAGTAGGATGGCATATAATTCTACCCCTAATATGTTTAAAGATGGGGGCAGCTTCTGGGCATAAATATCTTCTTGCATAATTGCTGCCGAGCCAACTCCGCTTTCAGTTTTAAGATCAATAATAAAAGTATGCAATCAATTCAGCTCGACATTTTAGCACGGTTCCTCCCTATCTCCATAGGGAGAACCCGCTTATGAGGTCTACCTCATGACGCAATCCGGAAGTTCCTCCCTATCTCCATAGGGAGAACCCGCTTATGAGGTCTACCTCATGACGCAATCCGGAAGTTACTCCCTATCTCCATAGGGAGAACCCGCTTATGAGGTCTACCTCATGACGCGATCCGGAAGTGCCGACTAGACACTTTCACGTTTCAGACCCTATAGAGCACGAAAATATAGGTGGCTAAAATTTGTGTATATATATATATATATATATATATATATATATATATATATATATATATATATGCATGCTCGTCTGTTCGCTCTCTAGCAAGCTCAAAAATGGTCCGATTTTGATGAAATTTGGTACAAAAATCTGTCGTCTAATTTGAAAGGTCAAGTTCGTTAACCACCAGAATCCGCCCACTAGAAGATAGTGTTTGGGGCAAAATTCGCGCAAAAAAAATCGTAACGCTTACGTTTTTTAGTTCATATGCTTGCAGGTACTTGTTTTATAGGTTTCTTAACATAATAAAACGAATGAAACCATTTTGAAGGCGATATCTTTAGCCGTTTCTGAGATAAGTGGAATCAATGTTTTTGTAAGTCATTGTTTTTTTGTGAGTACTTAGAATCGCGGGATTCAATTGAAATATTTTCTACATCTTGGAAATTAGTCCCAACTAATATGTTCAAATTTTAGTTCTATTTAAATATAAGGAAGTATGCGAAAAAAATTATTTTATTAATAGACATGAAAAGTTTTCGGATCTCCATATATTTTTCGTAAATATCTCGATAACGGTTGGGAAACCGTGGTAAGTGGAAAGTGACCATTCGAATGCTTACTAAATTCTCTACAAAATAGTTTCTAAAGCAACATTCGATGGGGAAACGTCAATGAGAGATATAAGCGCTTAAAACTTAAAAAGTGTTTGTTTTGTTGTTTTAAAATGTTTTTTCTCTTTCTTTATCTCACTTTTGAATTAGCTGTTTCTAGTTATAAATTGCATTTATCAGTAAAATTAGTATTGTAGTCAAATAAGCTAAGAAACGGTGAAAGGTATTTATAATAAGTTTGGAGTGGCTGTAGTAATCATGATGGCAGTGGCTAATCATGATGACGTAGGTTGTTTTGAATTCTCCATCTATATAACCTTCCTCATAGCTTCAAACTGAAGTTACCGTTATTTCTTATTTTATAGAAAGATTTAACCCTCGACAGAATGGAATTTAATTAGCCACGAAGCACATATTTACAGTTGATTATAACAGTAAAACGAATTTGCTAGTAAAACAAGATACTTAAAATGACAAGGAATTTTTGGTTGTTTAGAATAGAGCCTTCTCAGAAATAGCCAAAGAGTAAGTACGTTTTCAGTACATAATTGTATTGACTTATACAGATTAAGAATTATCCTGAGTAAGTTGACTACTGTCAGTTTCCTGTGATTTGTGATGCTAATCTATTCCATTTCTTCGAGATGTAACCGCGCTAAGATGACGCAGTTCCTGCGAGTCGGACTTTTTTAACTTTTTTCCCTACATGTTTGGGCGGGTATGTCACATGATTTATTAACGATTCCAAAATCCAATAATGTATCTTTCCAGAAGAAGTTCAGTCATTAAATGTAAAATCGATTGGCCACCTATTTGACAATTCTATTTTATTAACTGGAGTCGTAGGAGGAGCTGAGTGTATAAATTAATTGATATGCTTGCGCGCAAACACACACACATTCGCATCTATTCACCCCCAGAAATTCATTCACGCACATATGTATGTATGGATAGGGCTTAAGGACGAAGAAAATCGATGTTTATCATCGTCCTGTAAAGTGTTCTTTAATGGAAATTATTTATGTACTTATAGAGTTATTAATGGAGTAAATACCTCCATAAGGTATGCCTACAAATATAAATGCGTGCAATTTAGAACTATAATGGCTCTCAAAGTGAAAAAAAGATTTTCTTATTAATTTCGGTAAATGTTGCACCGAGGCTACCATCTTATATGCAAACTTTTTAACTATACGATTCCAGTTCCAAAATATTTATAGTCTTTGACGAGAATTCGTCCTCTAACGTTGTGGGTATATTGTCGGAAATGTTCTTAAATTGTAATTTAATAACATGTTCAAAAAGTTCTTATACTCGTTCGGAACTGATATGGCTAATAAAATTGTTTTAGTTAGATATTGGAATATTAAAGTGTAATAGTAATTATGGTGATATGAGCTTGGTCCATTACGGCTTATTATTTAAATCTCCAAGTCCAAGGTATAAAATAATGGGTTGAGTCAGAAAAAATGACCGTTTTCTTTGTGTTTGAACTTTGCATCGTATTCCTCTCTTATTTACATTCGGGAGCTAAGAATTGTGATAAGAAGTTCATGATTGATCCCTTGTGAATCATTTGCTAACAAGCATGCCCTCTATCCGGGCTCAGTACTTCTATAGCTCCCCTTTGTTTACAAAGACACTACGGAATTATTATAATATTGCTTTATTTTTGGAAACGGAAGTTTTCAGCAGCTGAAACCATTCGTTTAGTGGTTGAATTTGAGGATGAAGACTTTTTGAATGAAAGGACTGTGAGAAGGTGGTTCCAAAAATTTAATGAAGGTGATTTGAGCCTTGAAAAGAAATCGGTATCAGGGCGTGTTACAGTAGTCAACCAGAATGCTCTGCGCACTGCTTTTGAAGCCGATCCTATAAAAAGCAATTCTAAGAGTTTATATTCAGTACAACTGCTGAGAATTTACGATTTTTTGGTTCAGCGATATCGAGGTTTAGTCAACAGAAAGCAAGTCTTGTTTCTACAAGATAATGCCAGACCCCACACCTCTCGCCTTACAAGCCAAAAACTGCCCGATTTGGATGGAATCGAGCTTCTCCCTCACCCGGCATATCAGACTAACACCTGTTCGGATCTTTGGCTCCTTCAAGGAAAAACATGTCACAACTTGAATGAAGTTGAAAATGGCGTTCGTGAGTTATTCGATTCTAAACCCAAAGAGTGGTACCATCCAGGATTTCAACCGCTGGCTTCCAGAAGGCCACAAACCATAGAACATAATGGTATATATTTTGATTATTAAAAACCTTGTAAGTAGAAGAAAAATTAACTTTGATTTTTACCTATAAAACGGTCATTTTTTTTTACTCACTCCATTATAAACAGAATTGACGCTTATGCTCAACCACTTGCAGAAAACACACAAACGCCATGAAAAATCATAATGAGTATTAATTAATCATAACAACGTATTTAGATATTATTTATAAGTTCAGTTTTTTCTACGATGTTTCTTAGTTTCCCCACGTTATAAACCTGAACTTTGAAGATTTCATCAATAATGTCTGATGACTTTAATTCTTCTCTACATGACATATTTCGCATTTTGTTAACAAATTTTCCAATGCTATTTGTTAAATGTTGACAGATTCGGGATGGATCTTTGAAAAAGAAGAGTGAATGTGCTAGTGTTGTTTGGTCAGGTGTGAATGTTTGTAAGAAGAAGTAGCTAAATCCTTCTAGAGTTATCCTCTAGAGTTCTAGAGAGACAGAGAGAGATTGACTTGCTAACACTAAGGAGAGATCCCATTAGCAAGAAGTGTGTGAAGAAGCCTAGGGGTAGATTCATAAAACATTTCGAATCTACCCCTAGGCTTCTCTGCTTAACTATCTTATTCCACAGGGGAGGGGATCACATTTCTGCATTTATATTTTAATTAGTTTCATGAAAGATTTCATTAAAAAGTTCAAATGTATTCTTAGCGGAATATGATCGCTCTCAAGCTGGCTGAAAAATGGACCAATTGTACTGAAATTATGTACAAGAATGGTTTTGTGTTACTTGGCCTTGGTTTATGTGTAATTGGACTTGGGGAATCTAATAAAACCCTTTGCAAGTATCTATAATCTTGCTTTAGCTGTCAATTTGCTCTTTTTAGTTTGCTAATTTTTGAACGTGGATATGTTTTATGTTTGAGGGTCAGCACCGTTTTGAGCGTTTCGTAACGTGAAAATGCAGAGAAAATGACTCCTCTCTTCCTGTTTTCTTTCTGCTAACATCCTGTTCAATTCCTCGTCAGATCCCTGTAACCTTCTCCTCACGTGCAATTCTCTTCCTATCCATTTCTGGACTGCATTCTGCTCACTTCCGGGCTATATTCTGCTCACTTCCGGACTGCATTCTGCTCACTTCCGGGCTGTATTCTGCTCATTTCCTGACTACATTCTGCTCACTACCTGGCTGTATTCTGCTCATTTTCGGACTGCATTCTGCTCACTTCCGGGCTGTATTCTGCTCACTTCCGGACTGCATTAGCTCACTTCCGGGCTGTATTCTGCTCACTTCCGGACTGCATTAGATCACTTCCGGACTGCATTCTGCCAATTTCTGGACCGTATTCTTACTAACTTCCGGTCTGCATTATGCAGACTTCCCGCTAGCATCCTATTCAATTCCGGTCCCGTACTACTCACTTCCTGTTATTTAGAACATATCTATGACCTTAATTATTTTCCACTAAAGGAAATTAAAATTTGTCTAAAACTTTCTCTTGTCATAACCGAAATATATTTTTATAATAATATTGTAACCAGGAATGTTAAGTATACTCAGTTACTTTATTAAAATTTTACATTCAAGGAGAAAATTTCACACTTTGATGGTACTCCAAGTATAATAGAAAAGATAAGGTTTTACAACTTAAGTAAAGGTAGAGTAAATTGTAAGATTTTATTATTGGTGCGTAAAGGCCTATAATTGAGAGAGGGTTGTGAAGTCCTCCCACCAAAAGTCACTCTATAAAGAGAAAGTATTGTTGTATAGATGAAAGGAGCAAAAGTAGCGGGATCGAGAAGTCCAAAGTCTGAAGCCCTAAGACTTAGGCCTGTAATCCGGAGCTTTACGATCCCCGGGCTTAGTTTCAGGCAAGTAGCTCTCTACCTTCAACAACTTATTTTCCACCCTCTTGGATGTAAGGGAGAAAATTTGATAAGAAAAAATCGAGATGGGAGTGGGGAAAGCAAATCAAAGTTTCGTCAAAAAGCAGTTATCCGAAACCGAAAGTTTGCCAGGCCCTTGATATTGTAAATATAATAACATAGTTTTTGTGAAAACTGTTTCTGGACAAACCCTTTCCAGTTTTTTTTTTTTTTTTTTTATCTTCGAGTGCTCGTTCGGATTTTCAAACCGGACGCCCGGTGGCCGTGCGAGTTAAGGCGTAAGCACTTAACACTCCGTGCCAAAGGTCGTGGGTTCGGTTCCCACTATGGGGTGGTGCCTTTTCTTTAAAAAAAAATAAAATACATAAAAGGGTGGTAACCTATAGATAACCCTTCCCAAAATTTTTAGTTAATAATAATGGACGTTAAAAATTTAAATAAATACATTTTCAAACCACTTATATCTAAATATTCCAAGTCGTATAAATCAATATCATTTACTTATTCAAATAAAATTAAGGGCATATCTATAAAAACTTAGGACATTGGTATATTGAGGAAAAAATATCATGTCATAAATGTGATAAGTAGAGCCCGGAAGTTAGGCAAAATGCCTTTTTTATGTGAAAGGATATATTGAAGAATCAGATAGAAATAAATATGTTTTCGTGCATTTAGGAAGTGTAGAGACAATTTTTATTTTGCCTTTTTTGCCTGATGCATGCAGAGTTTTTCCATGATGGAAAACATTTTTTTCTTAGAAGGTCTATGAGAGTTGATAGTTTGAAAAAGCATCCTTGTTGTTGCTTGTAAGAAGGGAAAGTAAGAGTAAGTACACTAATTCTGTGATAAATTGATAATAAAGAAATGGATGAGTATTTAAAATACATATTTTCATTAATAATGAGTGAGATTCCTCTTTGCCTTCACTCCTAATAAATGCCTATTTTAATTACAGTACTGCCTATTTTCAGTATTTTTAGTGCCTTTTTGCCTGCCTATTTTAACCAAAAATAAATGCCTAACTCCCGGGCTCTAGTGATAAGGTAATAAATAAAATGATAAAACCCCCAATATTGTGGACTAGAATAATAAATTCGTGCAACTTCATTGTTAGTTTTGTATTAAATGAATGTATGTTGACAATCAAACTTCAGCAGACACGAATTAGAACGAGCTAATAATTATAAAGGCATTAGCTAATTATTAAGGGATTTCTGTTATATAATACTTTTCATGAACGAAACCATACCATACCCGCGCATGCGCATGTTGACTAATATAGTTGTTTACAATGTCTCTCATAACCCCCATAACAGTGAACTTTAGTGTTTAATAACTTCTTTCCTAGTTGAAAGCGAGTTTTTTTTTTTCTAACGGATTCGTGTTTAGTGCATCAAAATACGTTATTGTACAAAATTTGAAAGAAATCGGTTGTGAGGAAGCTAAACTTCAGTTCTACCCTTTTCGATTTCAAGTTGTTGAACTAGCTAGTTCTGATATTATTGCAGGTCCGTCTTGTCCTGACAAGCTTTCTACCCACTAAGGAAACAGCTGCAGGAAAAATTAGATGAAGAACAACCTTTACTAAGCTGAACCTCAGCCGCAGGAAATAGAAAGCAACTTTTCATCCCATAGAGAAGACCACAATCACCGTTTAGCCTTTCTGACGGAATTTCTTTATTTTCATTGGCTCCATTGACGATTCGCTGACGAAGAACTTCAATCATCTTATTTTTTAGCACTTTCCTCCGAAGGAAAGTAGCTATTGAGGTTGGACTCATGACGGAATTTTTGAAAAATTTCGTCAAATCTTTATCGATCCTACCTAGTAGACACCGAAAATGACCCCCGTTAAAATTTATATATATCTATACATATATATATATATATATATATATATATATATATATATATATATATATATATATATATGTGTTAACACGATAGCGGCCAGAGTTTTTGTTTTTTCGTCACGAAACTTGGTATATAGCATTCAATTAGCAAACGATTGAACGAGTTTGTTAACCAACAAAATCGGTCCACCGGAAGGGGGGGTTTACCCCGGACCCAAAACACTAATTTGACTATGTCAGCCGTAATATTTGTTATATTTCAACGAAACTTGGTATTCGTAGTGGTAATATAGAGAGAAAAGTGAGATATAAAAATGAACTAAATCGGTTCATTAGAAGGGGGGGTTTAATCCGGACCCACAATACCAATTCGCCACTACCAGCCGTGATTTTTGGAATATTTCGACGAAACTCACTATTCGTAGTGCTAATCCACAGGTAAATATGTGTTGTAAAAATAAACTAAATCGGTTCATTAGGAGGGGGGGGGGGGGGTTTACTCCGGACCCACAATACCAATTCGCCACTACCAGCCGTGATTTTTGGTATATTTCGACGAAACTCGGTATTCGTAGTGGTAATCAACAGAGAAAAATGTGTTGTAAAAATAAACTAAATCGGTTCATTAGAAGGGGGGGTTTACTCCGGACCCAAATTCCTAATATACTCATACCGGTCGTAATTTCTGCTGTATTGTAACGAAACGCGGTATACGTCGTGGGTAACACATGAGAAAGATGTGTTGTAAAAATGAGCTGAATCGGTCAATCGGAAAGCGGGGGTTTAATTTGTAATATATTTCAATAGAAAAGCCCGCCAGACGTAGGTTCACAAAGCCGCCACAAGGAGCGCTTTCTACCACTAGAGTGACTGTATCCTGTTCCTGCGTTAGATCAAAATACGATAATATGAGGTTTTTTGTATTTATTACGTAGTGTAGTAGGTACCATGTGTAAACATAACTCTGGAAGCAAATTAATAATCATCAGTTACTCATTACAAAATTAAAAGAGAACTATTCATGTTTTTATTTTATTTATGTAGGATATTTTAAGCAAATTGTTCTGGAAAGCAGTCTACACTACCCAAATTCTGAGGAAAGTGCTTAGTTATGCAGCTCCTGCGTGACGGACTCTCTACAGGTTACAACCCTTTTATAATGCTAACAGCACGTGGTTGGTCACCCATTCAGGTCCTGACCAAGCCCGACGTTGCTTAACTTCGGTGATCTACGGGAAACGGTGCATTCAACGTGGCTATGGCCAATGGCTTCAATCATCTTATTGTTCCTGTTTCTATTTAGATTTACGAAAATATAATTCCACGTGTCTTTTTGTCGGTATACCAGATATAAAAATAAAGATTCCAGATATAAAAATGTGTGTAAGACAAATTCTCAATAGCACCAAAACCTTGTAAAAATTAATTAGAACAACCAGATGTTCGGAATACATTTCATTACGTACAATACATTATAGAATAATCTATCTAGTTATGGATAAACAATATGAATGGCGCATTTTCCCTTAAAAAAATGATCAACTACGCAACCTACCAAGAGTCCCGTAGGAATCAACTGAACTACAAGATCAATAAAAGATTTGGTTATGTCAAAAAAGACGGCAACAAGGCACCAAGCAGGTCCGAAGTTTAATACCGCAAACAGGGACAGCTTGAACAGGTTCGAGGTCAGTGTTTATTTGTAACAGTATTGGGGTATTTACATTCAACCCACTGGCTGCTACTAAGACAGATCTGTGCGGTAAGGGCTACGCACCTAATGTACTACCAATCCAGACCTGTCATTTTGAACAACTGCTGTTCTCACATATTTGTTTGGGTAGAATTGAAGTTTATGGTCCTTACAACCGATTACTTTCAAATTTTGCACTATAGCGTATTTTAATTCACTAAATACGAATCCGTTAAAAAAAAAATCGCTCTCAACTATGAAAGAAGTCATTAAGCACTAAAGTTCACTGTTATGGAGGTTATAAAAGCTGGCGTAAACAGCGTATTTGTAAACATGCGCTTGAGCAGACATGTAACATTGTGAAACAAAGAACTCTCTCTCATTTGAAATGTTGATAAACTAATTATTCAAAATTATTGTCAATTTTAAGGGCATCCTCACCCGTCGTAACCTGTCGCTTTTGGGCAGACCCTTTTTAATTTATTATACCTCCTCTGAAGGGTTGCTGAACCCTCAGCACTGGGTGGTTGTAGAGACACCAGCCTTGAAGCATCCAGTCAAAGTCAAGCCTTGCACTGCTCTGTAGCAGATGGGTTAAGAGGAACAATACTATAGTACATTTATACCTCCTCTGAAGGGTTGCTGAACCCTCAGCACTGGGTGGTTGTAGAGACACCAGCCTTGAAGCATCCAGTCAAAGTCAAGCCTTGCACTGCTCTGTAGCAGATGGGTTAAGAGGAACAATACTATAGTACATTTATACCTCCTCTGAAGGGTTGCTGAACCCTCAGCACTGGGTGGTTGTAGAGACACCAGCCTTGAAGCACCCAATCAAAGTCAAGCCTTGCACTGCTCTGTAGCAGAAGGGTTAAGAGGAACAATACTACAGTACATTTACTATTTTTTTTAAATTTTAAGGTCCAATCATTCATCGCGCGTATCTAGACAGGCCTCAACTCTCTCTGAAACTGAACAAGTATGAAGTACTTAATATAATAAGGGTAAAACTGAAGGAGAGCGTCCTCAGCTACGATTTTCTTCAAAGTTTGCACTATAACGTATTTTGATGCACTAAACACGAATCCGTTGAAAAAAAAAACCCGCTCTCAACTAGAAAAGAAGTTATTAAGCACTAAAGTTCACTGTTATGGAGGTTATAAAAGACTGGGTAAACAGCTTATATGTAAACACGCGCCTGCGCAATAGTCCTTAATGACGAAGTGTAATTGAAATTTAGACTCACCTGTGGTAGCTGACTTGGTCGTAAACTGTCGCTTTTGGGCATACGTGCTATGCGTTTCCGCTCGCTCAAGAAAACATCAAAACCCCTAGTCAATCCAACTCGCAGAAATGAAAAGAATTCTATGCCCAAAAGTCGTCCAAGGCATTCTTCCCTAACCTTCATAACAGTGAACTTTTTTTTTTAAATAACTTCTTTCCTAGTTGAGAGCGGGTTTTTTTTTCAACGGATTCATGTTTAGTGCATCAAAATACGTTATAGTGCAAACTTTGAAGAAAATCGTAGCTGAGGATGCTCTCCTTCAGATTTACCTATAATAAGTAAGTATTCTTCGGGCGACCATGGCGCTACGGTGTATTCCAGTACATCCCAAGGTCTTATGTCGGCTGATAGATCCAAAGACACTTCCCCGCGAAATCTGACCTCCTATTAGCTACTGGCTGGATATACGAACAAGGTCTTTATAAGAGTTTCATCAAAAATATCCTTTGAAAGCATATTATCAAGAATCTGCAGCTGGGTCGCTTTAAGCTCCAAACCGACAAAACATTCGACGTGAACGGTTTTAACTTAGTATTTTTAAAAGGTTTTTCGCCACACAGGTTAAATCTGCAGGAATGCTTTGAGGATTCTTCATCAGTCCCTTCATTTTCATCTTAAATGGTTCCCAAATTCTTGAACTCACCTACGAGTACCCGTCTGACACGCCCTTCACGTTTTACCACATTTCGTTTTATATACATTCATTCTGAAACCACATGTTTCCAAACAGTCGCCAGATTTTAAAACAACTGTACACAAATACAACAACTATATACTTTTTTGCATATTTTGTTTTGTGTTAGTCTTGGCCATAAATGGGGTAAGAAAGGGAATCGGCTACATTCGAGTATATTCGTCAAATGTCAAATATACTCTCGGTGTCAGATTCAGAAACATTTCACCGGCAAAAAGCAGATTTTTCATTCATATTTCTCTTTCTTGTGATCCTATGAATACCATAATCAAATGCTCAACGGCTTCTGGAGTGTTTCAATGTTAATTAAAAAAGTTTAACACTAAAATAAATTCATTAATACAACACAAATACGAGAAAATTGATGGTATTTGAAAACCAAATTAACTTTTCGCCTGAGCTTTTCAAACAACACCACGGGTATGGACACAGGCGAAAAAAGGACGCATGTTCGCGAGTCGAACTTTTGTTTTCCTAAATAACTAGGACAAAATTTAATTAAAAGTTGTAAAACAATGCAGTCATTTGCCGTTATTTCAATTAATTGCTGAGTATTCTTTATTGAAAAAGTACATTTGCTGTCCGGTCATTAAGGATTGGGAAAAAGTTCGGGTCTTTTTTATTTCGCTAACGCAAATATAAATTAATTTATATTGCTTTATTAACATGTGATTCTATTGATACCTAGTGATTACATGTTATTATGAGTGCTGTTATAGATATAATCTTAAATAAAAACTTATTTTTTTTTTTAACAATATAAGCAAAGCAAGAATATCAAGAAAAAAAAAACATATTTTTAACATGAAGAAGGCCAGTAGTCTAATATTTTCCATAATCACTCCGAAAAGATCTTCAGTCTCATGTCTTCTTCTCCAAACAAATTAGCACAGTCTAAATCTAAACACGCTTGGGTACTTACGTATTAGCGTCAAAGCAGGTTAAAGAGTCGGGTCTCAGAGAACTGGATCTACACCGGGTCAGAGATCTGGATCAAGGAGTCAAATCAGATTTCGCCAATATGGCGACGGGATTATCAACGATTTAGGTTAACTAGAGTTAAGATATAACCTTTAGCTAGCGAAAACGCGTAGCACTTATATTAATAGCATAATTGCTATGCGTTTCCGCTCGCTACGCTCGCTCAAGGTTATATCTAAACTCTAGTCAATCTAACTCGTTGATAATATAGATCAAGGATGGTTTTTCGCAGGATAATGGACTGATAAACAATTTAGCATCGCTTCGAAACTGTAGCTTTAATCCTAGCTATTCTGATGTCGCTATCTCGCACAGAAACTGAAATCGCGTAGCAAAAAAACAACAACAATTGCGTGGGTAAATAAAGCACAAATGAATTGCGTAGAAAAGACAAAATTGTCTACAAGATGGCTACTATAACCACAATAGATGATATCTCTGATAGTGATTGACCAATAGAAATGCGTTATCTACGATCCAGATCTCTGAACGAGACCCGCCTCTTTAACCTGCTTTCACGCTAATACGTAAGTACCCACGTTTGCTTATACACAATAAATAACCTAATACGTTAACTGTTATTATTTATTTAAATTTTAACGTCCATTATTATTAACTAAAAATTCAGAGATTGTACACCAGAGGGCAGTTGTGTCACTCTTCCTGTCATAATACTATTTCCTCTACATAGGCAAGAGTGAAACATTTTCAGTTAATTTTTTTTTTGGGGGGGGGGGAGTTGTGTCACTTTATAAATACTAGTACGATTAATAATTCTTGATTAATTTATAACAAATAAAATATGGAATATTACAATTAGTGTTGGTTGGCTGGTGAAGGTTCATCGTATTTACTTAGAACGAAAACTGGTCAAAATCTCCACTGCATAAATATTTATTTTTATAAGAGAACGTTTTCGATGTGAACACCTCAACTTCGGTGTGAACACCTCAACTTCGGTGTCCTCCTTTAATTGAGAGAACCTCTGGTGGGCGGAAAAGGGCTCGAGTGAACCTCCAAAGCCATATGTTACTTAAAAATATATGAGGAGCTTAGTATCAAAGTTGGACAACTCCATTTTTTTCAGTTTTGAAATTTTTTTCGATTCTTAAGTGGATTTTTATGCTGCATTCAATTTTACAACTGTTTTTCATTTAAAACGGACAGAAAATAGGTAAAATAGCGTTTATTTCAACCGTTCAGAATCAAAATATGGACAATTCCAACATAGTTTGGTTTCAAAAAATGACAATCAGTAGCCAATGAGAAGCTTGCATTCATGCAATCTGCTCCCAACATGCATTGCAAATCCATAATGGCTGAATGTTTATAGTTACTTGTAATAAATGCATTTGGCGATAATTCTTATTAATAACTAGCTGTTATCCGGCACACTGTGGTTCCGAATGCCGGATTTTGGGACGAAACCTCTAGGTACTTGAATCTTTCTGATTTAGGTATGATTTTTGAAGAATTTCTTTTGTGCCGAGTTGAATGAGACCACTACCCATTCTATAGAATAATTATTTTATTAATAAACGGGCTTTTTATAACAACAACCGTGAAAAACAGCAAGTATTTAATTTAAAATATTCATACTTTACTCAAGTGGTAGAGCTATGTATCCTTCCAAATGTATTTTCAAGACCTCCGGTGAATAAATTAACAGCTAATGTGGTACTGGTCACTGTTCTCGACATATTCCTCTTTATTTAAATTTTCGTGTGTAACAAATAAATATTGACAGTTTCACACTAGATATTAAATAGATCTCATCGTTAATGTTCAGTTATTTGCTACTAAAAACTTTTCAACAACTCTCTGCTGAAAATAATAATGGTTAACTCGTTTTTCGTAAAATAATCGCATCGCTAATTGTTAACTTTATTTTATTAGCTGTGCACAGGTATGGCGGAGTACGGCGATGAAAATTATAGCACAGCCACTTCAATACATCTAGTTATAGGTAAAACTGTGCGAAGAGGATAGCTAAGTACCACTTTTTTTCTAAACTTAATAAAATAAGGATAATTTAGTTTCATTTCAGTTTTGTCAAACTGTATTTAAATAACATTTTTCATGTAATTTTCAACTATATAATTTTGATTTAATACATTAGACATAATTACATTATATTAAAACACCCTCGAGCATACCAAATTCATATTTGTTTGGTTTAAAAAAAGGATAGGTTCAATTTTGAAATGGCTCCATTTGGTTTCAAAAACAGACAACTCCATGACTTGGTTTCAAACATGGCCAACTCCACTATTTAAAGTGTAATTACGGCCTTAATACTTATATAATTTTGTAGTGCCTTTGAAATAATGTTTCTGAGGCCTATAAGAATGACATATAAAAAAATCACCATGATACTGACATCAATATAGTAGATATGGTTTTTTGCCTCTCCTGTAAAAAAAGCAAAAGTGGAGTTGTCCAACTTTGATACTAAGCTCCTCATATACAGTGGAGGTTTTTTGATCAGAATTTCATCCTAAGAAAATATCTGAAATCTTCTTGAGAAGCGCAAAAGAATGAGTAAAAGCTACTTTTCTTACTTGTATAAGGTGAGTATTTAACTTCTTCTGAGACCCTTTACTAGCACATGATATCTCCAATATTTTAGGACATACCTTATTGGGAATCCCTAAGGAAAGCGGAACCTGAATATGAGAATAAGATGAAAGAATACACGTCAACGAAAGGACTGTCAACAAAGAGACCGGATAGAAAGCCACTACAACCAGAACTCTTAAATGAGGCTAGTTAATATTGGTGTTAATTAGCAATTTACAATTATATATAGATTAAGGGAGGGTAAGAGAACGCACCTAGTGGATTACGGGTTATATCTTAGTATTTATAAAAGATACGGACCTCAAATTTTTACTCAATGTTATTTATTAAGGGCAGAAGGGATCTCCCGTGGTCTAGTGGCTAGCGCACTAGATTCATAAGCGGGAGATGGTGAGTTCGATCCCCACCGGCGCCAGAAATTTTCTCATCTCAGGGTTCGCTGAGAAAATTCCTGGCTGCACCCTGGATGTCGGCGCTAATAGCCAAGATTTGTTGATGCGCCGTAAAAAAAAAAAAAAAAAAAAAAAAAAAAAAAAAAAAAAAAAAAAAATTAAAAAAAAAAAAAAAAAAAAAAAAAATATGGTAAATTCTTTACGACACGTTAAGAAATTAGTAATAACAAATATATATATATATACACACTATGACTTATTGCATATCACAATAAAACTTGAGGAACACATTATATCACATTTTTGTATTCGTAAAAGAATCACAGGCACTGGGGCACACTTGGTACACTGGGACAGATGTGGGTCGAATTAAAAAAAATCATCTTCTATATTCTTTGATATTCTACTTCTTGATCATCTTGATTTGAGAGTTCCTCGACTCCTTCATCATCATTTGAGAGAATTCCATCGTCAGACTCTGAATCTATTTCATCAATTTGGTCATCTAATTCCGCATCAGATTGCTCCTCTTGTACCCTGAATTCGGTCTTCTATGTTATTAAATAATTTATTTTCTCCAGAAGCCATGATTTTTTTAATGAAAACCTAGAACAATAATATATTTAGTTAAGAACATTAATTCTGGGTCGTATCCGACCCTGGCTAGGGAAAAATTTACATTGAGAGTTGATTAAAAAAGAAATTGTTCTTACCTGACAGACGTAAACGTGGTCCGTTGCTGCCGCGGTAGTGATTGAGAGGGTACCTGCAGCCCTTTGACGTTGGAGTGCGTGTGTGAAGAGCCCCCCCCCCCAGTATGTTTATACCCGACACTTGAACGGCAAGCTGTCCCGCGAGCTCTCGCGCGAGTCACTGTCGCAAGTTGTTGCGGCTGAGAGCTAAAAATCCGTTTACATTGTGACACCGTTTGAAGCAATTTCAACTCGCGCAAGCAGCTCTTTCTAAGTCAATTTTCAGTCTCTTTGCCGCCGAGAAGACGTCAAAATACGACTCGCAGGAGCTCCGTCGGACAGAAAACTCGCGCAATTTCTCGCCCGTGTAAACGCAGCCTAAGTCTTAGTATGGGTGGCGAGCTATCCACACATGGGGATGTAATGGCCCCTGAGGAGGTGGCATAAAGGCCCCTGAGGAGGTGGCATAAAGGCCACGAAACGTGTAGGGCGTACAAACAATAAATAGTACAAAGAAAATTGGAGTACTATTCTTTTGACCTTGGCCATGTATAAATAATAAATAATTAGATATAAATTATAATGTGAATATATTTTTAAACATAACTTTTTTTTGTATTCACTTGATTGTGTGTGAATATTTACAATTTTTCCTATGAATGTATTTGTATTTACAGGAATATTTGTAAACACAAATGTATTGTTATTCCTACATTAGAACACAAATAAATTATTAAAGTATTTACAAATAAGTAAAATTCGAATAAACTCTAAATTTAATTATACCTCCCCTATTTAACTTATAAAAGATATGAGCAATATTTAAGAAATGTGTATTACGCTTTAGATAATGGACACAATAAACAAGAGGAAGTCACAGATCGAAGAATATAGAAGAGAAAATCCTACACCTCAAGTAGAGGTGCAGAACGATGATCTCCAGATACGACGAATTAAGGTAAGTCATGATATCGTCGATACGAATCCAAAGTATCAAATGAGAAAAATAATTTGGTCAAGAATCTAATAATACTCTTTTACTTATTTGTGAAATTCTAACTTGGCCAGTTTTCGTACCGAGGCCATCATTTAGCCTGTATAACGATCGCATTTATTATAAAATTTCTGATTCAGGTTATAAAAGATTCAGGCCCTTAGGGTAAGGATCAGGATTATTATTAGCTCTTTGATGACATAAAACGGTCGGGTTTGTATGAACTTTTCTTAAGTTAAAGCGGCCACGGCCGTATGTAAGTTGACGAAAACTGGCCAAATTGGAAATGCACAAATAAGTGAGAGGGTATTATTAGGTTCTTGACAAAGTATTAAGAGCCTAAAACTTGGCCAATCCGGAGGTATAGATTGAAAATGAAAAATGTTTTTTCATATTTGATGCTTTGCATTTGTATCGACGATATAATTTCAATAGGTCCCTACATTTTTAGATGATTCTGACCGATTTAGATCATTTTTATTCAGGTTAGTAATTTCTTCAAGAAATGTTGGGTTTTGTTTTGTTTTTTGCTAAAATTATGAATTGGGTTGAAATTTCGCAATAAATGGTATGCAAGACGCCCATCGTGTAAAAAGCTTAGTTAGCTGCGTATAAATTAGCTTAGTTTTAAGGTTAGTTGTTAGTTTCTAGTTTTAGGTTTTTATCTATCCCATTGATTTATTTTATTCCATCTCCCCTCTCACTATCCCTTTGACTTTATCTTCTTTAACTATCTTCTTATTGCGACAATACTAAGGCCGGCCATAAACGTTCCGGTATACCGGAAAGGTTTACCTGTACAGGTGTACCTCTCCGGTATACCTGTGCAGGCGAGAGCCCACACACGCTCCGGTAAACCGGACGGGCGAAGGATTTCTATAGTCTAGAAATGGCGAACCGACTAGATGACATGATTGCCTTAGTGGGTTTGTTAGTGGCTATAAACTGCAAAAAAATACGAAAACACACGGTAATGGTATTCCTTGCTCTTAACTAACAGGGTTCTGATGGATAAATTTAAACGAATTCCTCCAGAATTCGGTTCCGTTTTCGGACAAATATGATGACTAACACAGCAAACAAACGTAAAAAATATAGAAATGTTCTAAGTAACCACTGGCACGCGAGTGCAGAGAATAGACTGTAAGTTAAGCACAACACGAAGCTCAGTGATCAGAGTATTTGCCACAACAAGCCTCACACCTGCGCAGGTATACAGGATGACACACTCACGCTCCGGTCTACTCGCCTGCGCAGGTAAAAAGAATTGAATTTTGATTCTTCTCCGATATACCTGTACAGGTCGATACGCCTGCACAAGAATGCCGGAAGCGGCTGGCACACACGCTCCGGTTTACCTGCGCAGGTCACCTGTACAGGTATACCTGTCCGGTATACCGGAACGTATATGGCCGGCCTAACGATTTTCCAGACGTTCAGTATTAACCCCACCACCACCAGCTGCGGCTGGCACTTGAAACTCTAACTTAATTAACTTACTAGCCTTCAAATGTGCTCTGCACAATATAAGACAGCTCTATCTTTTCTTCACCCCGCAGTGCTTAACCTATTATAGTTGCAGTCGCGCAGTTTTTCTATTAGTTCTTTTAATTTCTTTTTTGTTTTTCACTCGTTTTATTGGGTTAGAAACAAAACAACAGAAGTATAGGTAGCTTAATAGTCATTCAAAAATAATTAAGCTAATTTGCCGTTAGAAATTAAAAAGAACAAAACCATTCTATGTTTTGTACTGGTATCTAGCTTGTACAGGGATTTTTTCACTTGAAGCATCTCTTGCGGGATTTCCTACCTCTAAAGTTCGTTATAGAAATTAATGGGAAATCATCTTTGGATGCCCGTTGGCGTGTGTACTAAGGCGTATACACTCAGTGCCTAAGGTCGTGGGTTAGATTTCCACCGGGGGTGGTGGCTTTCCTTTCAAAAAAAGAAAGAGCATCAGCCCTATGCTGGAAAAGGGTGCTAACCTATAGATAACCCGTCCTAAAATTTGTTGTAAATCATAAATGGCTGTTAAAATTTAAATGTATTGTAATTTTTTTGCAGACTGACTATCAGACACATAGAGAGGATTACAACGTTTTTGGTATGTATTACATTAATCTTATAGAAGTAAGATATATGATTTTTTTAAGGAGAAAATTAATTCAAAACAAAAATATTCTTTGAGAAATGGCATGAATAAATTGTATGATATATAATACTTGGTAATGGGGCACATTTAAGGCATTTTCTACATGAAAGCTGCAAGTTACTTGTTATCTCATTTATCAGAAAATGATTACATTAAAAGTAATCGCTTAATTTGACATAAATAGTTAGATGAAATATTATCTTATATCAAGTGAATAATTAAAAAAAATGTGTAGACACTATAACTAGAACCAACACACAAACAGTTGAATCACTCTGGGCGAAAGCTGAAATGACAACTATAAAAGAGTGTGGCACAAGGCGGGATCTTTTAGATTCTTATTTTACGAGTTTTTATGAAGACAAAGGAACAGTAACAAAAATGTGTTTCGACAAATATTTGAAGACAAGGCTGATTTTTTTTCAAGGTTAAATTATTTAAATTTACCTGAATTATTGTTTGCCTAATCATATCGTCCCTACCATGTCAAACTATCGGACATGAAAATTTGTACTCAGGACGAGGAGAAAATCAAGACAATACTAGCAATAGACACAATAGAAAAACTTAACAATATTTATTATTATATCACAAACTCATTAAAAATAAGAGCTTTCATTATTAATTTTTTTTTTTTTTTTTTTTTTTTTTTTTTTTTTTTTTTTTTTTTTTTTTTTACGGCGCATCTACTTCTAGGTCATTAGCGCCGACATCCAGGGTACAGCGAGGAATTTTCCCAACGAGCCCTGAGATGAGAAAATTCCTGCCGGAGGTGGGGATCGAACCCACCATCTCCCGCTTATGAATCCAAGGCGCTAACCATTAGACCACGGGAGACCCCTTTCATTATTAATGAATGATATATTGATGGTGCTAGCTAATTCAGAATTTAAGGGTACTTTATAAATGAATAAAACTTAACAAATAAATATTCCAGCATATTCCGGGAATTAGGTGCTATTCATCAATTAATAATAAAACTAAATATATTACTATATTAATATATAATCGAGGAGAAGGACAAATTTATTTTATATGTCTCTATGTATATAGACTATGTCTTAGTAAATAAAAATAATAATTTAAAAAAAAATTTAGCTTATAAGTCTGTTATTTTGGGATTAGAAGAATGTTATTCATTATTAATTGATAATTATTTTTTTATAACTTTTACTAATGTTAAGGATATATATATATATATATATATATATATATATATATATTATTTTTTTTATTTTTTTTTGGTTGTAATTCATATGACTTCAGGTCATCATCAGTTGTCAGCGTAGATACGAATAATGTATAATTTATATTTATCTATAAAGGCATGGTAACTTCCACCATTTATTATGATACATTCGTAAATACAAATTTTTCTTCATCTTCTTCTTCCTCTTATAATAATAAAACTAAATAAATTATTTTATTAAAAAAAAAGATGATAATTATAAAATAAGAATTATAAAAATTTAGTAAAAAAGTCTGTCAGTTTTACATTGGAAGAATGTCATTTATTATTGATTGATAATTATTTTTTAATACTTTTATTTATGTTAAGGATATATTTGTTTTTTGCTTTTTTTTTTTTTTTTGTATTTGTACAATGACATGATCATTTTTTTGTATATTTTAGTATTAAGAGATGATAACCTCCAATATGTAATGTGAAACATTCACAAATACAATCTTTCTTCTTCTTCTTCTTCTGAAAATTTGTACTTTTCAAGAGAGTAAGATAAAGCTGTAATAGTCATTCCAAAATCAGCGCCTTTACAAAAGGACAATTATACATATTTTTTCTAGGTATATTGTTAATCTCTTTAACTTTATAGAGGAGTGGTATGACCGAGGGTACCTGGTGACGGGACCCTCCCGATACCTGAGTGTCCCTCCTGACGGCTACTAGCTAGCTACCTTCCACGCCCGCTCGACAATTGTCTTGTTTTTTTGTTTTTTCGTTTTTTTGTGTGTTCTCGTATTAGTAATAATATATGTATATTCTTTAATTAATCCAGAAACCTTTCCACGTAACACCTTTGTACTACTGATAGAAAACATATATCCCTGGAAACTGCGATGCTTCCTCAGCAAATTACATTGTTTACGCTTCGGAAAAAGCCTATCGTCTTCGTCGAAATCCTAGAATGCTCTTCAATATTACTTCCTGGAGCTGAGGAAGGACGAGGCTGCGATTTATCATCTTCCGAGAAGTCTCAAACACGTCTACTAAGAAATCTGACTAATATTCTAAAAGAACTAGAGAAGCCCGCCGTCCTTATGTTTTTTTTAATTTAATTTTCGAGCTTCGCAACGACGGCAATTTGCTCTTTTTAAAATACACCAAATACCGATTTATACAAAAATACAAACTTATAGAACTAAATACAACAAAATAAACGAAGCGGCCGTCCTTATACGACATAGAGTGAGCTGGCAGCTGGAGAAGACCACCGTCAGCCAGCCACGGATCTGTGCTGGCTGCTACAGAAGCCCACCGTCAGCAAGTCACGGCTTTGTGCTGGCTGCTGGAGAAGCCCACCGTCCAGAAAGGGTTAAGGTGATATTAGGAAAAATCTGTTTACTGTTTTTTAATTACCAAAAAATCATATCCGTGAGTTTGCATCTTGGTGGTAATAAGAGACTTCTTGGATCTCCGTTTTAAATTGTCAAATGTGGTATTTTCGATAGTTTGCTAATTATGATTGACTGAAATATTTACAATTTCAAACTAACGAATGTGACGCATTCGACATTATGCATTGTATTAATTGTACAGATTTTTTTTTCGGCACATCGACATCTTAGCCATTAGAGCCGACATCCAGGGTGCAGCGAGGAATTTTCCCAACGAGCCGTGAGATGAGAAAATTCCTGCCGCCGGTGGGGATCGAACCCACCATCTCCTCCAAATAAATCTAAGGCGTTATCCACTAGACCACGGGGAGACTAATAGTATAGAATTAATTATTTCTACAAATCAAAGTAACGAATATACCATTTTCGTCAGTTTGCAAAGTAAGTTTTTGGTCTCAAAAGTATGACGATTAGGATCAAACGAGCGAACGAACATATTCGATACATTGATGGAGTTATATATTAAAAAATGGTCATATTCGATACATTGATGGAGTTATATATTAAAAAATGGTCATATTCGATACATTGATGGAGTTATATATTAAAAAATGGTCATATTCGATACATTAATTAAACAATTCTAAAGTGTCTAGAGTTTCCACAATTTGCCACAATCCGTATCGCCTACAATGCCAAATCTAAAAAACGAGATTGTTCATATTCGATAGTTTGACTTGGTAGGGTCGATATGTTGATTAAATCGATTACTTTTATTGAGCTATCATTCGCTGGTAAAAAGTAACTGACAGCCTGAATGTAGAAAATAACCCACATTTATCCACAAGAACAATATAATAAAATAACTGCTGTAAAAACTCGGAAAAGAAATAGCTGAAACATAGCGGCCTTCACCACTATGCCTCCTCCTGAAATAATAATAATGGAAATTTATCTCATTTTTGTCTATATTAATTTTCAAACTGCTGCAATCATAATAATAATAGAACATAAATATAGAATAAAACATTTATATATCGAATGCAATATCGGGGATCACCGTTTGATCACTTGATACTAGGAAGGCTTACAGTATCGGCAGGCATGGCTTTGCCTGCTCAGTGACGGGTTCAGTATCCGTGGAAAAAAAATAAAAAATAAAAAAAAAATATATAAAAGGAATAAATTTATCACCCGAAGAAGCTTCCAATGTGATATTTCAAGTAAAGAAAATCATTGATGTATATATATATATATATATATATATATATATATATATATATATTGATGTTTTCCGGTAGTGGAGTTGCTTAATTCCAGAGGGTGAAACAAAATTCAGTCTTCCCACAAATTTTCTTTATTTTGCACTAGGCCTTTCAGCACAAATGTGCCATCATCAGGTGCTAACAACAAATAAAAACATGCATTAATATTGTTTGACTTCTTAATAACAATTAATATTGTTTGACTGTTGTTGGACAGTAATTAGTCTAATTAATAGTTAGAATTTATGAAGCAAACAGTGAAAGTATAGATTGGATTAATTATAACATTATGTTCCAATCTATACTTTCACCGTTTGCTTTATAAATTCTAACTATTAATTAGACTAATTACTGTCCAACAACAGTCAAACAATATTAATTGTTATTAAGGAGTCAAACAATATTAATGCATGTTTTTATTTGTTGTTAGCACCTGATGATGGCACATTTGTGTTGAAAGGCCTAGTGCAAAATAAAGAAAATTTGTGGGAAGACTGAATTTTGTTTCACCCTCTGGAATTAAGCAACCCCACTACTGGAAAACATCAATAAAATATATATATATATATATATATATATATATATATATATATACAAACCATTCCCTGCCAAGAGTTATTTTAAAATTACATCATTTTGTCATTCTTTTAATCTATTTTATTATTATTATTATTATTTTTTTTTAGCTGAGGATTATGTGGAGAAACAGAAAGCACGATATATGAAAGCTAAAATTGCTGATCAACTGGCTACGGTAGGATACATTAACATAGTCAATAATACACATTTCGAAGGGTCAAACTATAAAAGAATGTTAATGTATTTTTAAAAAATGAGTCATTTATATATGCTAGTCAATTTATTGAAATTCCCTTTATGTAGTCACTATTATTAGGCTGCTGATGAGAAATTTTAATAGATTGACTTTCGTTATAATAATGACATTTTTTTTATCTTTTTCTGATACAAGAATCATTAGCGGTACGGTTTTCCAAGCCGAAATGTTCCTCCAAGATTACATTTGGGTTTTTCAGGTATTCCTCGACACTTTTTTCATTGGCTGCAATTAGTTGTAGTTGATTTTTTTTCTGAAATGATGAATGAAAAGGAATAGAAAAATAAAACAAATAAGAAAAAAAACGGACAATAAGTGCCTCAAATACAACAAACTTGTATAAGGGCTACAGATGAAAAGGAGAAAGTTACCTAATTATGGATGGAGAAAGATAATAGGAGATGGTTATCCGATTCTACATGAATGTCTTTGAAGAGGGGAAGTGACTGGAATGTCTGCTTAAAATGTCCAAAGAAGTTGTGTAAATGTTTTGGGCATATCGAAGGGGATGAAGGTAAAGATACCGCCGAGTGTCTAGCGCCTGGTGAGTGTCCCTATAGGTGGAATAAATTGAGTCATGTTCTAGTTGAGTATGTAGTCCTAGTGGTGTGGCGTCGTTAAACAGTGGACTGTCATGATTAGAGCCTGTCAAAGAATTTAATTTGGCGTCGTTTATTTAGCTACTTTCGTGAAATACAATATTGTTATACATTTGAGAGGCCACAACTATGGAGATTCATCATAAAAAGTCCGACTCGCAGGAACTGCCTCATCTTAGCGCGGTTCCGTTCTTATCCCTAGTCTAATTTCGAAAGATTAAAATAGAAGCAGTTATTATTTTGTTGAGAGGAGATCGTTGACCGTTGATGATGCAAGGTAGGGATTGTCCGGGTTCGGTCACTGCTACTTAATAATACATACCCTATATGTGTATGTATGTGGGCATATATATGTACATATGTGTGCGTGTATATGTGTATGTGTATATGCATATATATAAATATATATATATATATATATATATATATATATATATATATATATATATATTATATGTATATATATATATTTTTAGATGGAACGGCATTTTTCTCCAGCGGTGGTACTCCCCCTCACTTCTTCCCGGAATATTTCGATGGATTCATCTCCATCTTCTTCAGCCAGGTACTGGTCTTCCTCGGTGGTTGCCAAGGGAATGAGGTACTTGTTTCTTCCCTTGGCAACCACCGAGGAAGAAACAAGTACCTGGCTGAAGAAGATGGAGATGAATCCATCGAAATATTCCGGGAAGAAGTGAGAGGGAGTACCACCGCTGGAGAAAAATGCCGTTCTATCTAAAAATACTATCCCAGCGACGAAAAATAACATCAAATATATATATATATATATTATATGTATATATATATATATATATATATATATATATATATATATGTTAGGTATATTTACATAGATATGTGCATATATTAGTGTTAAATATGTCCTACTTGTATTTACAGCCCTGATGAAGGCTTGAAGTTCAAGCCATAATGTCGGCACAATAAAACCATTTTTACGATAAAAGTAGCAGTGACCGAACCCCGACAGTTATTGTTTTGGTTCCAACAGTCTTGAAAGGTAGGATTTACAATCTTACCTGGAAGGGTCGGCATCACTAGAAACTTTCCCGCTAGTTACAAGGTCTTGGAATCTTGGAACTCTATATTTCTAACAATAAATTGTTTTTGTTATTTTACTAAACCTGTTTTATTTTCGAATACATTATCCAACTATAAGCAATTAAAAAATAACAAGGAATAAAAAACAGACAAAAAGAACAGTTCGAATAAGCGAAATCAATTACTTTAAAGCTTTAAGCTCTTATTTCTCCGATTGTCATCGCCTAATCAAAACTTTCATCAGAACCTTTTATGTAGAGCATTTAATAAGCTTTCTAATGGTATTCTTCCGTTTACCAAGATTTTCAACCGTTTTCGAGATATTAATGAAAGTTCCCAAAATTTACATTATTTCTAGCAACAGAAAATTGGTCTCATGTTTCATGTCCTGTTTTACACACAAAATTTTCCCAACATAAGAAATTACAAAAATAAAAAGCAATAAAAAACAAAGGGAAAGAGACAAAAATTACAAAAAGAACGACAAAAACCCGTTCTTAAGAACAAAACAGACGTATTTGAAGTTTTAAGCACTTATTTCTCCGATTGACATAACCTAATCAAAAATAGTTTTAGAATATTTATTGTAGAGAATTTAGAAAGCTTTCAAATAGTTTCTATCCACTTACCACGATTTCCCAACCGTGTTCGATATATTAATGAAAGTATACGAAGTTCCCAAAACTTTTCATGTCTGTTCATAAAATATTTTATTCTAACCCTTCCTTAACTCCAAACATAACAAAACTTTCAACATATTAGTTTTAATGAAAGTAGAACATGCAGATAATGTTTCAACTGAATCCCGTAATTCTAAGTACCCAAACCAAAAACGGTATTCAAAAATTATTTTTCCAATTTTCTCGAAAATGGTTAAAGCTATCGCCTTGAAAATGGTTCCATTCGTTTTCCTAGCCCAAGAAGCCTATAAAAAGAGTACTTACAAGCTTATGAACTCAAAAACGTAAGCGTTACGATTTTTTTTGCGCGAATTTCGCCCCAAATGCCATCTTCGAGTGGGCGGATTTTGCTGGTTAACGAACTTGACCTTTCAAATTGGACGACGGATTTTTGTACCAAATTTCATCAAAATCGGACCATCAGGGAAGCCAGAAATGAGCGAACAGACAAATATATTATATATATATATATATATATATATATATATATATATATATACAAATTTGAACTACCATCATTTTCGGTTTCCAGAGGTTCTGAAACGCAAAATTTTCTAGTCGGCACTTCCGGATTGTTTCATTGTATCAACCCTATACGCGGGGTTCCTCCCTATGAGGGAGGGAGGAACCGCGCTAAAAACTAAGATTTAAACTACAACGCTGCATTTTTTCCCAAATTAAAATTGTTAATAAACAATTTTATGCCTCCAATTAGTTTTTCTTTATTATAAGGCAAAGTGGTGGCGCATTGAGTGGTGGTGAGCTAGTAGAAATTAAAATAGGGACGTGATAACGTCCGCTCACCAACCATATTTACAGTCCAAATACGCAGATATAAAGTGGTACAAAAGAAAAGTATACCAATATACCAATATTTTACCAAACAATTATAAATAAGTATATATAGAGAAATTCTTTATTTAAAACAAAACAAAGTTGGCTGCCCAAATATATTGGGTTGCTAAACACACAGGGTACTTATCAATCTTTCGAAAATTCATTTCAATTGGTTAAAAGGATGTTTATTTTGTTTAAAATCAATGCAGATAAAATATATTTTGACGATGAATTTAATAAAAAAATAATTTTTGAACGATTTTTTTTTTCTATTTTGTTGTACTTTTGTAGGTCTGGACGTAAAATTTGTGAAATGAATTTCGAAAGATTGATAAGCAGCTGTTCAGCTCCCATATATGTGGTAGTTGAGTGTCCTCACGGAATCTATCAAGATTGATTCCGCAAATATATATATATATATATATATATATATATATATATATATATATATGCTAGGATTTACCACTAATTACTTTGACTGTACCTATGTGTAATTTTAATTTCACAGGACCTTAACCGCTATGAAAATGTTCTCAAAACTGGTATATACTCAGAAGGTAAGAAACCAATTTGTATTTTACCTATAATATAATATCTACATCGTATTTTATTCATCAGAAAAATTCTACCTAATTAGCCTAGTAATATTTTTTCTTGGGGAAAATGAAAAGCATCTGGCTTTATTCTCGCTAGCATATTTTGATAACCCTTTCAAAATAGTTTCTGATATCGAAATATGACATTTTTAATTTAATTTAAAAATATATCAGAAACGTACATCCTCTTTCATTATTGATAAACACAAAATATTTTAAGAATTTATATGATAATAATTACGTTTTAGCACATTCCGCTATTAAGGAATTCTTGAAAAATATCTTCTAATATTCATCGAATCTGCCTTCTAGGTAACAAAACCTCCATTAAAATGTGTATGTATATATATATATATATATATATATATATATATATATATATATATATATATATATAGAGAGAGAGAGAGAGAGAGAGAGAGACGAGGAGAAATCCAAAAGTAAGGTGGTTTGGGCTAGTGTTATAATTTAATAAAATAATGACTCTTTTGTCATAAAAATAAAATATATGTATTTATTATGTTTATAACAATTGTAATTATTTCCAATATGTTGTTCTATCCTCGATTCAAAAGTGTCCCCCTACTCTTAATCAGATCAAAAATTGTGTGTACCTGGTTTGGGAAAGATGGGACCCCACTGTGCGCCGTAAAAAAAAGAGAAAGCTAATGAGAAGAAGAGAACTTCAGAGTTTCCACAAGGACTGGGTTCGCCATGTAAAAGGTTAAATAACGAAATTCTTTAGCACTAACCACTTTTCTGAGGAATTTGCATGGTTTTGTAGCTGCTGCTTGAGGGATTTTTAATATATTCAATGATATCTTCTTTTCACTCTGAACATGACACATATCTCCTTAATATTTTACTCTTTAAAACGCCTTATCATCCTAGGAAAATAATTCAGTTACTAATTGTTCTTTTAGTGGAGATAAGCGACGAAGTTCCAACGGAAACCTTTACAGTCAAAGGCCCTCAAATACCCAAAAAGAAAGAGCTACCTCCGAAACCTCTTCCAAGGCCTATAACCAGAAAATCAGAAGTAAAGGTAAATCGTGTTTTTATTTTTGTTTGGCCTCAAACAAACAGCAGAAACATTTAATTCTGGATGGTTTATCCCCTCCGAATAGACCATCAAATGGAAGTATATTAAGTTTTATGGGATAATACAGGATTTCCATTTGGCTCCATAGGATTAGGAGGATTATGGTATCGGCTGGTTTGGCTTCGCTTGGTAGGATTATGCTGGATCCATCGCCCCTCTCTTAATTCGAGGCATTAGTATCAAATTGAAATAATACAAAGCATTTCTACATAGTACACCCCGATAAACCATAGCTCCAGGAAATATTACGTATTTATTAAATCCATTATTTATACCAAAGTGAATGTCTTTCTTTTTATTTGTAGTGTCAATGCATCGTGTAGTTTCATCGAATCTTCCTTGACGTATTATAACTCTTTTTCGACGTTTATAATAATAATAATTATTGTCTATTTTCCGTTGTTATACTACCAAATCTCACCACCTATCAAGCACAACTAAGCGTCCTTAGTTTGAGATAAGAACAATTAGAAGAATGTGTTAAATAAATTAAATGTAAATGTGTGAACCTGAAGGATCTAAAATGTTATGTAATATGTTATGTAAATTTTTTTTTTTTTTTTTTTTTTTATATGTTATGTAATATGTTGAATTTAGAAGGAAAAAGGATGAATTCAATGTGAAAAAAATTGTCATTAACATAAAAAGTCCGTCACGCAGGAGCTGCATAACTAAGCACTTTCCTCAGAATTTGGGTCGACTGCTTTCCAGAATAATTTGCTTAAAACATCCTAAATAAATAAAAGAGAAACATGAATAGTTCTCTTTTAATTTTGTAATGAGTAACTGTTCAATTATTAATTTTATAATTAATTTGCTTCCAGAGTTATGTTTACGCATGGCACCTACTACACTACTTAATAAATACAAAAAAAAATTCATATTTTCGTCTTTTGATCTGACGCAGGAACAGGATACAGTCCCTCTAGTGGTAGAAAGCGTTCCTTGCGGCGGCCTTGCGAACCTACGTCTGGCGGGCTAATTCTATTGAAATATATTACAGAGTAAACCCCCCTTTCCGATTGACCGATTTAGCTCATTTATACAACACTTCTTTCTCATGAGTTACCCACGACGTATACCTCGTTTCGTTACAATACAGCAGAAATTACGACCGGTATGAGTATATTAGTAATTTGGATCCGGATTAAACTCCCCCTTCTAGTCAACCAATTTAGTTTATTTTTGCAACAAATCTTTCTCTTCAGATGGCCACAACAAATACCGAGTTTCGTTGAAATATAACAAAAGTTATGGCTGGTATTGACAAATATATACAAGTATATACTTGGCTCCGGATGGACCGATTTTGTTGGTTAACGAACTCGTTCAATTGTTTGAGGGGGGAATACTACATACCAAGTTTCGTGGCGAAAAAACAAAAACTCTGGCCTGTATCGTGTTAACGGACACATATATAACTATATATATATATATATATATATATATATATATATATATATATATATATATATATATATATATATATAGATATAGATATATATAAATTTTAACTGGGGTCATTTTCGGTTTCTACTAGGTAGGATCGATAAAGATTCGAAGAAATTTTTCAAAAATTCCGTCATGAGTGCAACCTCAATAGCTACTTTCCTTCGTAGGAAAGTGCTAAAACAAAAAGTGTGTATTAGCCTCACATTTATTCAATTTTTTTTTTCAGCCTCCACCCAAGATCATCATGCCCCCAACGCTCACATTGAAGCTGGATGAAGATGCAGTGAGCCTATCCAGAAGCCGAAGAGGAACTGCCGTCAGCGGAGATTCGAAGCGATCATACCAATACGACAAACCGAGGACCGATGGGTCATCTCGCGATACCATCTCGCGGGAATATCTTCAAGTCTACTACAGTATGGAACATAATCAAAACCATAAAACTCAAAATGAGTCATTCAAGATAACTCTATGCTCAGAGGATGAGTCTGAAAACCATCAGATTACTTTGTCGCCAAAAAGTAGCTCAAAATCAAAAACGATCTGCAAAGCAGTGAACACTGGCGCAAGATTAAATGCTTCTAGACTCAATAAAGCAACAGCCATTTTTCCAGAAATTGACAATTCATCCATACTCCAAGCAGAAAAATTTGAGTCGCCATACTCTACGAATTTGGATAAAAATCCTCGCGAAAAGTCTGAGAAACCAAGCGAAGACTTGGATAGCCTGACAACATTAACAGAAATTTCGGGATACCCAAACAACTATGGATCTGAAGCTACAACAGATCCCGACAGCCGATCACCGTTCTTACCGCAAGCATCTTCTTCAGAATGGATAACAGTTACTTCATCCGGTGATAACAATAGCTCTGATTCAAAAACTCTCTCAGCGGTGTCTTCCGAAACACATATGATTAGAAAATCAAAGGTTTCTACAATTCCAGTCACAGCCCAAATACAGCAAACCTGTGATATGAACGAAGAAGAGTTTCGAAAAAAGGAACAAATTTTTCGGCGATTTCCACCAATAATTTCACTGCCGGGAGAAGCAACATGTCCTTCGGATGATGAATTATTCAACAAGAAACCGACATTTCATAAGCACAACAAAGCAAGTGAAATGAATCGACCCAATTTATGGCAAATGAACCGATCAATTCAAGAGATACACCGCAAAATCAAAACAAGACCCGCTAGAAATATCGATTTTAACAAGTTCTTGACAGTGTCACAAATTTGTTAAGTATTTATTCTCTCCAACATGTAACTATAAAAAAAAAAAATGAAGAAAAAAGAAATGTCCCAAAAGCACAGTCTCCTGATTTACAAGTCCTGAATATTTAAAATTCCTCTATTCTAATATTAGTTATTAAAATCGTATAAATTCTGTCAATTATTTTATTAAACATAAACATTTTTTCATGATATACTGCTTCAACGGATTCCTGATTTTAGCTTTCTTCGTCTAGCTAAATAACGAAGGGCCATTTCATTCAAGATTGCAAAAAAAATCCCAAAATCACCAACCCCAAAAGAATTTATTCAAACAAGCAATTGACATTTACCCTAAAGCTATGGATTTTAAACAGCTGATACCTAGTAGACATGATTGATCTTATCAGTCGAGACGTGGCCCTACCTGCGGAAGGTTCTCTAATGGATAGGCTGTTACCATATTTTATTGTATTTAGTTTGAGTGCTCCTGAAGAGGCGTCACAGCGACGTGAAACATGTAGAGCCTAATAAAAGAGTACAGAAGAAAGTAAGTGTGTTTTTTATAAAATTGACCTTCTGCCACAGACGAATATAAGCAATTTGAAGAAATTATCAACAGCGTCAATATAGTGAATGATACCATTTCTATACAATGGTATAGAAATGGTATCATTTCACGCTATAAATATAATTTATATCATTTTTACAAGGTACTAGCTGTTACCCGGCGTGCCATGCTACACCTACTTTCTGCATATATAAAAGCAAAAATAAATTAGAAACCAAATAAGTCATATTAAAATCTAATAACGCAAATCTGTAACTATTTGGGTTCATTGTTTCGAACCCGTGACCTCCGAACTGTGAGTCATAGACGATTTTAACCTAGCCTATGACTCTCCCCGAAACAGGACCTACGTGTGTGCCACGTTTGGTCAAAATCGGTCGAACTGTGTGGATATGTATAAGGAATAATCATACAGACAGACAGCTGGTAGACGTTTTTGACCTAGGCTGTGAACTCCGCCTTATCAAGACATACCTGTGTGTAGAGATGTGGGGTGGAAAATTTTCCACGGAAAATTTTCCGTTTCGGAAAATTTTACAGAAAATTTTTAGCTATGTTTTTCCGGAAAATTTTCAATTTACAAAAGGCAGTTTTTTGGTAAATTTGTTCTAGGACATATATGAGCTAACCATATTCTGTTGTATTAGCTAATTTCTGAACCATTTAAACAAAAACTACTGGTTATAATTCATTATTTTAATCCGCATGAATGAAATCTAATGTGATTATGTTTTACCTAACAATTGTCATATTGCTTATGTAACAACTCATAAAAAGGCAATTCACCATAGTTCATTATAAAAGAGCACTCACAGAAAATAAACGGGGTTTTGCCACCGTTCACCTATCGTTTAAATTGTATTTAATAGGGTGAATGTAGAGAATGCGGGGGAGTCATTTCAGCTTAGGATACATTTGTGGTGCCTTAAACTTCCTCCTCTTGGAGATTCTATTCCTTTACTAATGCCAGTAGGGATTTGAACACAACCGCCTTAAGATGACGCAGTTCCTGCGAGTTGGAATTTTTATGGTAATTCAGCTTTTTTATTAAATGTGTAAGTGTCATTAATGCAAACATTTATTTTATGTTTTTGTAGAGAAGAGAAGTATGCAGTTACACTAAAATATATTTTGTTTCCATTTCGGATAGATATATTCATACATCAATTTACCAAATAAAATATTTTTTCCAATATATTATTTTTTAATTAATTACTGAAATATTATATATGCATAAGAGTTTTTAAAGAATTATTATCATTTAACTTTTCAGCTATATACAAGATTAAAAACTTATAAATCACATTTCTATCCTTTGTTTATTATAATTCTGCTTATAATTTTAGTTGGAAGGGGGAAAACTCAAAAGGGTATCCTATCCACAATATAATATAGTTGATAAAAATACTCCACTGATGCTTACTCGTAGTCTCTAGCAATAAAAGTTTAATTTACAGTACCGCGAATATTTAGTGGCTAGGAAAATTTTCTGATTCAAATTTTTCCGGAATACCCACATCTCTACCTGTGTGCCAAGTTCGTTCAAAATCCGACGAAGGCTGAGGATTTGTATAAGGAACAAACATACAGACAGATAGGTGGTAGACGTTTTTGACTAAGCCTACGAGACTTCCCCGATCAAGACCTACCAGTGTTCCAAGTTTGATCAAAATCGGTCAAACGCTGTGGATTTGTATAAGGAACAAGCAGACAAACGGACAAACAGACAGACACGTGATTTATTTATATATATATATCAATGATAAGCTAAATATTTTATTGATAAATTGTAATAAAGAGGGAAAGAGAGAAACTCAAAAACAGAGGAAGAGCATAGGAGCTTGTATAGTTTTAATAATTTCAAGGTCATCGTGTGTATATACCTAATTAATTAATATATTTATATATTTATATATATATATATATATATATATATATATATATATATATATCAATAATAAGCTAAATATTTTATTGATAAATTGTAATAAAGAGGGAAAGAGAGAAACTCAAAAACAGAGGAAGAGCATAGGAGCTTGTATAGTTTTAATAATTTCAAGGTCATCGTGTGTATATACCTAATTAATTATATATATATATATATATATATATATATATATATATATATATATATCAATGATAAGCTAAATATTTTATTGATAAATTGTAATAAAGAGGGAAAGAGAGAAACTCAAAAACAGAGGAAGAGCATAGGAGCTTGTATAGTTTTAATAATTTCAAGGTCATCGTGTGTATATACCTAATTAATTATATATATATATATATATATATATATATATATATATATATATATATATATTTTAAGATGGAACGGCATTTTTCTCCAGCGGTGGTACTCCTCCTCACTTCTTCCCGGAATATTCGCAATACCATCAGCGCTGCTAACGGACAGAATCCCAACTACACCAGGGAGCTTCAACACCATTCGTCCGCCGATACTGTGGCTAGAGGGGAGAAAAGGAGCCCAGATCGAGAAAAATATCATGGAGTTCACACGACGACTAGTAGACGTACTAGAACATAACACATTTTAGAACACGCTAGGAACAATCCAACAAACACAAGTTACACTGACACATGACACTTAAGACTGTCTAACTGACCTTCTTGCCCTTTCTTCTTTCTTCTACTCTCCGACTATCTTTCGTTTTACCTCCTCCTCTATCGCTGTGCCCCACACAGCACATTACACATACCTCCCTTTTGGGAATCCTATACCTTTTTCTCCTTTACTTACCTCCTTCAAGTGCATTTATGCAGAATAAGGACACCTCCTCCCTCATCCTCCCTCTACCTGTGGCCCTTACGCACGCCTGTGGCGTTCGAGGTCCTTAGTTTTTCTTTGCGTTTCTGCACGTTTTTCTTTCACTTTCGTTTTCATCATGCCCTTCCTTGCATGCTTTTTATTTATCTTTTCTCTAAAGTGGGGTTTAGGAAAAAAAAAAAAATGTCATTCCCTTGGCTACCACCGAGGAAGAAACAAGTACCTGGCTGATGAAGATGGAGAGAAAACCATCGAAATATTCCGGGAAGAAGTGAGGAGGAGTACCACCGCTGGAGAAAAATGCCGTTCCATCTTAAAATACTATCCCAGCGACGAAAAATTACATCAAACATATATATATATATATATATATATATATATATATATATATATATATCAGTCTAACAGATGCAAATGCTACTAAAATATGTCTGAAAGCTCGGTATGCTATTTAATCTTGTTGCTCCTAACCATTTCTACTGATAGTCTCACATAATATCCAACATAAAGCCACTAAATTTAAGTTTTGATAATAATATTGCTTGGCACTATTTTCCCCCGACCCCCTTTAATTGAAAGAAGCTCTTTTAAAAAGAGAAGTACTGACTAAGTTTTAAAGAGCTCCTTTACTATGTAATATTGGAGTAATTTCTATAAAAATGTTCATCAAACAATAAAGTTTGTAATTTGTTGAAGTTGCGTGTCTGGAAATTCTCGTAGCTTGTGAAATGCTGAATAGCCGAGAAGAATGGAATATAATAGAAAGGATTAATCCTCGTCCTTTCCTGCTTCTTTTCTCGATTTTCTTTTCATTTCCATTGTGTTCAAGCCGCACTAGCCCTTGTAACACTGACGTGTCCTCAGTTTTTTTATCTCCACTCCCGTTTTATCAGGGTTTTTCTGTTCAAGGGACAAGTAAAAAGTTTAATCCCTTTTCCAAGCTCTCTCGAGTTCCAAGCATTTTTCAACTTCTCTAACAATGCTTAAAATTAATTTAAATTAATTTTCGAATTATGAGGAGTACCTTATCCTGCCATATTGGCTCTGTCTTAAACTTAAATTAATTAAAGACAGATCCTTCCGGGGTGGATGGATATAATCGGTGTTGGAGGTCAAACATTGAATAAAAATACTCTTGAAATGCTTTAACTTACAGGAGTTGCATAACTAAGCACTAAGCATGGCGGCTAGCATTCCGACTGACACACTCTCATCTAATGACTAGAAAGGACATATCGACTTGTAAACTGACTACAAAGCACATAGTGATTGAATCTTTACAGTGGCAAAACTACGACTGACCTTATAATATGACTGAATTACTGGAACATATTTATATTATGGAAATTTGTTTTATTTTCTGGAAACAAATTTATAGATATCATTACAACAAATATGTGTGTATGTTTATATGTGTACTAGCTGTTAGGGTGCGTTTACACGTGACACTTCTCGCAGAAAATATATCTCAGGTGTTGGATAGGTTTACATAGTGACAGAAATATCTAGAGACATTTGTGTCATGGATATGTATACGACAGTTCTGGATTTGTTGAAATTTACGATAAATTTACACAGATACATTTGTGTCCTGTGCCGTTCATAATCAGTGTTTACATCTGTCGGTATAGAAGTGTCGACGATACAGCTAGTAGCCAAGATATTTATGTCTGACATTAAATTCTTCTCATATGTTATTGATAGACATTTATTCAGAGACAGAGAGTAGACATTACTCAGACATAAATTCTTTGCATTTTACATAAGTCATAATTTCTCTCTGACATAAATATCCTGCAATAACTATCAGGTGTAAACGCACCCTTCCACATCTAGATACTCCAACACAACAAAATAGCACACGCACACCCACATTAGATGTAGGTCTACTATATATGTATTTGTCAAATACCACTCACTCACTCACTCACTCACTGACCTATCATCCCCCAGCCCAAACCATTCGACAGAAAAAATTGAAATTTTGCATGGACACTCCCTATAGAACGCAGATACTCGCAAAGAAAGACGTTTTTGATATTCGGATTTTTAAGAATTTTTAGAGGGGTTTAAAGTTATAGTTGGTTAGAGCATTCAAGCCTAGGCAGCATGCGTTGCTAGGACAATAACAACAAAACAGCAGTTACCGTACTGTATCTATTACATAGTATCATTTTTAATTGAGGTTAATTTCAACTATGATGGCAGACCTTGAATTACTAGAAATAAACTGTGATTTTTCCCTCATAGAGTTTACGCCCTGGTGATCGTCCATCCGAGGTAATAATATACCGAACCACTTGACACAAAAATTTGAAATTTTGCACGGACCATCCCAATAGAATGTAGAAACACTCGCCAAGAAAGGGTTTTTTATATTCAAATGTTTAAGTACTTTTAGGGGGTTTGAATTATTAATAAGTTCCTCATCTGCTCAAAAATGGTCAGATTTTGATGACATTTGGTACAAAAATCATTCTTCTTATTTGAAAGGTCAAGTTCATTAACCAGCTATATCCGTTTACTGGAACATAGTTTTTGGAGCAAAATTTGCGCGAAAAAATCGGAACGCTTATATTTTCGAGTCCATATGCTTTCAGGTACTCGTCTACTATATACATATTTGTCAAATACCACTGACCTATCATCGCCCAGCCCATATCACTTGACAGAAAAATTACTATTTATTTATTTATTTCTAGGTGTTCCGCTTAATGGCGATGTACACCTTACATATAGTTATTACAAACATTACATATATATATATGTATATATATATATATATATATATATATATATATATATATATATTACATTGTCTTATATACTTACATTATACATATATATATATACACACACATACACACATACACACACACACACACACACACACACACATACACACACATATACATACACACACATACATACATACCATATATCTATATTACTATATTACTAAATTACATTATATCAACGTATTGTCTATTTACATATTTACATTACATTATGCTTAATAAGTTTTTTTTTTTATTATTTACACACATAAATACATACACATATAATATTAGTTTGCATGATTTTAAATTAAGTTTAGTTACATTATGATTGTACACCAGTCCTTTTGCATTTGCATCCTAGGTATGGATCAGAAGTTAGATGAATTATCTGCCTTCGGTGGGATTTTCATGTCTCTATAGGACACTATGGTGACGAAACATTAAGCTGCGTTCAAATGAGTTGGTATAATCCATTGTTGAGTAGGTAATGCAGTATAGAGTCTATGTGTTGGCTATCTTCACTTAACAACTCGCATAAGTTGTAGGGTAAGTTCAGATCGTGTCGTCTCATGCATTCTGTGAGTAAGTGTTTTATCGTAAGAGTAGTGTTACATATTTCACATTGCGGCTGTTCTTGTCTCGTCATTAAGTAACTGTGAGTATGTCGGGAATGACCAATCCTTAAGCGGGTCAAAACCACTTCTTCTCTTCGGTTTACACGGGAACTGGATGGCCATTCTTGTACTGTATGTTTGATAGAACGGAGTTTATTTTCTGTTAGTTGTGTCCACGAATTTTGCCAGAATAGTGTTATAATGTCTCTTGTTCTGTTTGTCCAGTCTTGGTGTTGTTAGTCTTGTTATTTCTACGTTTGTTTGTTCAGTAGCTGTTTTTGCATGAGAGTCGGCCAACGAACTTTTGCCTAAGTCTTCGTGACCTGGTAGCCAGTGGATGGTAATGTGTCTGTTTAGTGTGTGGGCCTGAAATAGTATTCGTTGTAATAGTGGATGATGTGTGTAGCAGTCAGTGCTTCAAGTGCGCTGAGTGAGTCCGTGTAAAGTACGATATCCCTTGTATCTGTAACAGGTATATTAGAAAGTTAGAAAGGCCAAGAAATGGCTTTCTGATATTTGAATTTTTAAGAATTTTTATTTGGTTAGAGAGTAGGCAAGCCAAGGCAGCAAAAGTTGCTAGGACAACAGGTCAGCTGTTAGCGTACTGTAGCTCTTAAGGCAAACCTACCTATTGTATTTTTTAGAGCTGTATCTATGATGGCAGACCTTGAATTATTAGAAATAATCTGTGATTTTGTCCCTCATATAGTTTACGCTTTACCTGGTGATGATCTATCCGAGGTAATTATATCCCGAACCCTTGTACAGCCTCCTCACCCATCTGCATCCCCAGTCAGAAAACCTCTTGGTAATGCTCGCAAATATAATGGGTGTTTCAAAATGACACCTGAGAAACATAAATTTTTAAATTTGAACGTACATTTATTATTGACGACGAAATTTAATTATTATTGGTTACACTATTGTTACTGGTAACTTATAGATAACGGGGTATCTCTAGGTTATCTGTTTCTTGACACTGGTCCGGAGCGCCCCAGTGTCAAGAAACATTATACTTTGATTGCTTATCAATTGATGTATGACATATAGCATGACGGGTACCAAGCTATAATAAACTGCAAAAAATTATATAGTAGCGTTAATTTTGATGAAACATTATTTAACGCAATAAAATAACTACTTATCTGCCGTGACGAAGCACGGGTATTCAGCTAGTGTAATATATTCACAGAATACAAAACCTGATTCACCCAGTGTTGCCCCTTCTTCTTCAGCAGAAATTAAGAAAATTGATCTTAACCAGCATGCAGTTTATATACATTATATATATATATATATATATATATATATATATATATATCATACATATTCACAGAATACAAAATATGTTTCATTGAACAGTTAAATAATAAATGTGCTTATAGTTAGTGCCAAAAAAAAGAAGCAAAATAAATTAGAAACCAAATAAATAACGCAAATAAAGTTAAAGAATAGAAAAAAAAAACATCCTACAGTGCGACTCGAACTTGGAACCTGGCGTTTATCGGCAACCAGACATGAGAAAGCAACAGTGGAGTGGATGGCATATTTAGCTTTGGATTTCACTGGTCAAACAACTGTCAATATAGCACAGATGTTTCAGCAATATTTTAGAAGTTGCCATCCCAATCATAAGTTTAAAAGCACATTAAATTTCCTGATAAAAAATCATTACTAAAAGCAAGGCTTTAAGAGCGACAATATATATCCATACTAGATATTTTTTTAATTATTTCTTTTTTACAGCGCATCGACATCTGCGTAAAGCGAAGTATTTTCTCATCTCACAGCTCGCTGAGAAAATTCCTGCCGCCGCGGCGCACAGTGGGCAAAAATCCATTTTTAGGGCGACAAAAATATTTTTTTCTGTTTTTCAATATTTTTGAGGTCACTGAGATAGAGAAAAATATTTTAAAAAAATCTTTGATCCATAGTTTTAGTATATCCAACATGCAAATGTTGTAGACACACAAATAGTTGGACATAATAGATAATAATTGGGAAAAAATTTTGTAAATCTTTGGAATATTTAAGTAGTAACTTTTTGCATCTATTATTTACATAAACATAATACATATATTCATAAAAAATAATACATAGGCTATAATTCGAAAATAAATAACAAAAACTTGCAACTTAAAGAAAAAAGTAATTGTACTGACTTGATTTTTTTTAATGATAACAAATTATACAATTATATTACGCACTGAAAACGAATTAGCCATCAATCATTGTCTGATTCAATGCTGCTACATCCTTCAGCATTTTCTTCTGACGAGTCAGTATCGTCTGCCTCATTTTCTAATGACAGTTCTTGAAGTGGATCATATGGTAAACTACACTTCAATTGGCTAATTACATATACATCCGTAACATGAAATTTAAACAATCACGTATAGTTTCTTTTAAAAAAATGGAAAAGTAATTACAAGAACAGCACTGCAATAAACGCTGGGAAAATGTTCCCTTTCTTACAGTTCGATTAATAATCCCTTCCGTCGCCCGTTGATGATCCAAGAAAGTAAATATTTACATTTTACCATCTTCCAAATAATACTAGACAACATTTAGTGAAAGTATTTTTTTGAATTTCGTCCACCTAAAATGTGATTTTCGCCCACTGTGCGCCACGGATTCTTCAGCTTCTATCTGACTGCCTAAACTAAATTTAAATTTACATTAAAAGGGGGAGGAAGGGGGAGCTGAAAGTGTCAAGACAGTAAAGTAGAAGCTTAAGGCTTTTTTTAAAAAAAATTTGGAACTGGAACTTTGTCAGACTTTTTAAACCTTACTCAAACGTAAGTAATCAACAAAATATGAACAATTTAGTAATAATTTCATTAATTTTTTTTTCTTTGATATGCCTTTCAGTTATTAGATATATATTATGTATTTATAAAGAACATACCACTAGGTAATAAATCCATTGTGAAAAGAATTTATAAAATTTGTACACAACTTTTAAAACACACCTTACAAAGACTGTAGTTGGAACAAGACTAAACAGAGGAAGTGGAAGTGACTAGCAATGGTTACCTTCCTTATTGTCTTAAACAGGTTTGGGTTAAACTAGCTAAAAAAACCTGTTCTGTTTTCAATGAATAGAAGACTTGAGCACTTGTTGACACGTAAATTGACTTTTTACGATCACATTACATTTTCGACTTTTGTCGCCGTAAAATAGTCGTTTTGCCCATTGTGCGGCGGTTGCAACCGAACCCACCATCTTCCACTTGAGAATCTAAGGGTACGTTCATGGTGAGGATTCATTCTGCGATGCTACGATAGCTACTTCGATGAGCGCTGCCCCGATGTAAAACAAACACATGTATTAAGGTGGGAGTGTTCATAGTGAGGATCCTTACTTCCGATGCTATTCTTGCACCCGCGCAGTGACCACGGGGAAGAACAAATATTTTGTTTTCTCCTCGCAGTGAGGAGGGAAGCCGCGATGTGGGCCTGACTGTGATTGGTTCCTTCAAAAGGACTCTAGTGCGCAGGTCACTTACCCTCTCTCATTACTTCATCTTGTGTGATTATTCTTTTTTGGTTATTTCGTTGTCGAGATGAAAGAAAATTGGGTCTTTTTGCGAAGACTATATCCAGTTACTTTTGAAGTATTTATTTAGTTAAGTGATTTATAACAGTTACTCGTACTCGCTGATAAGCTTACTGATTAGCTTACAGGTTCTTTGCTGGTTATCTTTTACTACTTGACTCGTTATCTACGGTTATAATTCATATTAGATAATGGCAAGTAATATTTATTAATAAAAAGGTTAATATGATCAAAATCAATTCTCTCAACTATGAAAAAAGTTATTAAGCATTAAAGTAGACTGTTTTGCAGGTTATGAAGGATAACAAACAACGATATTTGTAAACAAACATATTTTATTCCTTTTCTCTCTCTCTTTTTTGGAACTTTTACATTTATTAAGCAATACATGATATGCGCTTCCGCTCGCTACGCTACGCTCCACTCGCTCAAGAAGATATAAGAAAACTCTAGCCAATCCAACTCGCAATTAATAGAATTATATTAATTTAAGCGACTCTAGTCTATCCAACTCGCTAAAATTAATAGGATTCCATTAATTTTTCCGAGTAAGAAACCAATCCCTTTTTCTTTGTCAGGAACATCGCGAACTAATTGTAAAGGCTCATTTTTTCTCACTAACATGAGCAGAGCTTTTTCATAAACAAAAGCTAATTCACTGTTGAAGGTTACTTTACTCCCAGCAAGAACCAATGCAATGGTGAGTCAGCATGAACACCCTCCATCGATGTAGAATACATCGGGGCAGCGCTCATCGGAGAAGCTATCGTAGCATCGCAGAATGAATCCTCACCATGAACGTACCCTTAGGCGTTCGCCACTAGACCTCGGGGAGGCCCTGAATAAAATTATTATTATTAGCAATACCAACAAAGATGAGGAATAACCCTTCACAGCTCCACAACATACTTTTATTTCCCCGTACAACGTTTCGGACTATTCGTCCATCTTCAGGAGATCATGTCCTGTCATTAATTAAAATTACATTTACAACGTCATAAATTAAAACAAATGATTCCTAAAAGGAACCAAGTCAAAATACACTTGAAGACAATTAAAAATGTTCATCATCTCACAGCCATAGGCTATGTCATAGAATAGTCCGAAACGTTGTAATGGTGAAATAAAAGTATGTTGTGAAGCTGTGAAGGGTTATTCCTCATCTTTGGTGGTATTATTAATTAATACCCTTCATCTAGTCATCAAAATTATTATTAGCATAAATATGCTTTAGCGATGACTAAACTGATAAAAAACGTTACAATAAAGTGTCTGCTGGCGTTTTTAATATAAGGTAAATGTAGGAATCTTGTGCTTGAGAAAAGCCAAGTCCCTCCTCCTTTGAGCTGGAGCTTGCAAGAGCTCCATGACGGAGTCCCCATCAATCCAATAGACCATTTTACCCCGACACTGTTCCTTACTTCAACTTAATGCTCTTTCACCTCCTCTCAACTAGAAGGCCACTTCACAGGGGATCATTCTTATTGCTCAGCTATTCTTGCAAACATTATTAAATAACCTAAATAACTATTTAGGTAATTAATGATCTATCAAGAGTCATATGTACATATAAAAAATGTATCACAAGCACGAAGGTATAGACTAAATAAGAATTTATGTCGCATCTTCCAGATGTTTCCATGTGCATTCCCGTCATATATTATATTTTATTTTTAATTCTAGTTATTCTTTTGATTTCTCTGAAGTCCCATTGGTTCAGGGAGAAATATGTTTTCTTTTTTCTTTTCAAATTAAAAGGATTATTTTCCTGAATATGTATTAACATAAACACATTAATACGCAAATATAAAATCCAGCTAAGCAAATAAATTATATTTAAAGTAAAGGTATGATCCCACCAATTTCCTATCAATCGACATGTAGAGAAAGTTTTCAAAGGAAATGAATATTAAGAACAATTAATCTGAAAAAAGGTGCATCCGAAAGTCATTTCTTTTTTACTTGGATACTATTATTTTTTCAGGAATTATTTTCTAACTTATTAAGGTATCAGATGTAATCGGCCGAACTTCGGGAATCGATGCAGAATGAAAAAAGAAAGAAAAAAAGTCCGTAGGCTTACATCTCGTTTATCATTCGTTTCCGAGAAAAAACTCAAAAACCTAAAATAAATTATAAAAATGCAGTCTTTCATAAGGCCTATATACACCTTGTATATTTATATATTTATATCCATGGTCATTAATATAAATAATATACATCAATTAATATGAAACAAAGAAAAGTATAATTTTAATAATAATAGTTAATAATACTATACAAGACAATAAATGTGACAAAACGTACGTATCAATATAATATCTATGAATTGTTTGTGGACCCTGGAGAAGGATGGTTGCTAAATTTTGAATAATCTGTAATCCCTTTACCCGTGATAGATTACTTGGATTAAAGTCATGTGGGTTAAATAAATAAATGAACTACGACTGGAAAACCTAGGTCCACATATTAGCATTGACCTAGGTCCACATATTGGCATTGACCTAGGTCCACATATTAGCATTGACCAAGGTCCACGTATTAGCATTGACCTAGGTCCACATATTAGCATTGACCTAGGTACACATATTAGCATTGACCTAGGTCCACATATTAGTATTGACCTAGGTCCACATATTAGCATTGACCTAGGTCCACATATTAGCATTGACCTAGGTCCACATATTAGCATTGACCTAGGTCCACATATTAGCATTGACCTAGGTCCACATATTAGCATTGACCTAGGTCCACATATTGGCATTGACCTAGGTCCACATATTGGCATTGACCTAGGTCCACATATTGGCATTGACCTAGGTCCACATATTAGCATTGACCTAGGTCCACATATTGGCAGTGACGTCAAAAGCCAGTTTCCCTCTTAGAAAAATAAAAGACAAGCTAAAAGTGCAAAAAAAAATATTTATGAATGCCATATGAATTTTTTTGAGGCAGGTAATCCTGTGCCTAGGTGAGTGCTTGTGTAGAGGTACGACAAAAGGGGGCAGAAATGACTGCTATTAATTCTAATTGCCGGAGACCCATCCAGAAAATTGCCGAGACTCGGATATAAAAGGCTTTTCACAGAGGAAATGCTTTCTTGTTGGCAAAAGCTGCAGCCTTCCTCAAATAGCTCAAAGAACCTCGAGTTTTTCGAAATTCCGGACCAATTAAAACTTAACACAAGCGTCTCATAGAGAAAGTGCTTCTCTATCCAAAATGAATAGTTAAGCAGGATGCATCCCCTTGCAGTTGATAGTATATTTACCCAAATATATACATATCGCACTAGTATTTCTAAAGTGACACAAACTCAAAATAAAAGTCCGTCACGCAGGAGCTGCATAACTAAGCACTTTCCTCAGAGTTTGGGTAGTGTAGACTGCTTTCCAGAACAATTTGCTTAAAATATCCTACATAAATAAAATAAAAACATGAATATTTCTCTTTTAAATTTGTAATGAGTAACTGATCAATTATTAATTTGCTTCCAGAGTTATGTTTACACATGGTAATACAGCAGAAATTACGACCGGTATGAGTATATTAGGAATTTGGGTCCGGAGTAACCCCCCCCCTTTCTAATGAACCGATTTAGTTTATTTTTACAACACATATTTACCTGTAGATTACCACTACGAATACCGAGTTTCGTCGAAATATACCAAAAATCACGGCTGGTAGTGGCGAATTGGTATTGTGGGTCCGGAGTAAACCCCCCCCCCCTCTTAATGAACCGATTTAGATTATTTTTACAACACATATTAACCTGTGGATTACCACTACGAATACCGAGTTTCGTCGAAATATACCAAAAATCACGGCTGGTAGTGGCGAATTGGTATTGTGGGTCCGGAGTAAACCCCCCCCCCCTTCTAATGAACCGATTTAGTTCATTTTTATATCTCACTTTTCTCTCTATATTACCACTACGAATACCAAGTTTCGTTGAAATGTAACAAATATTACGACATAGTCAAATTAGTGTTTTGGGTTCGGGGTAAACCCCCCCTTTGGGTGGACTGACTTTGGTGGTTAACGATCTCGTTCAATCGTTTGCTAATTGAATGCTATATACCAAGTTTCGTGACGAAAAAACAAAAACTCTGGCCGCTATCGTGTTAACAGACATATATATATATATATATATATATATATATATATATATATATATATATATATATATATAGATATATATAAATTTTAACGGGGGTCATTTTCGGTGTCTTACTAGGTAGGATTGATAAAGATTTGAAGAAATTTTTCAAAAATTCCGTCATGAGTCCAACCTCAATAGCTACTTTCCTTCGGAGGAAAGTGCTAAAACTCAACTGAGAATGTGTCACTCTTCCTTATGTAGGGGGAATAGCGTTAAGACAGGAAGAATGACACAAGTGCCCTCTGCTGTACAAGCTCTGAAGCTAGGTACATACAGTTTTGATGGATGATAAAGATATATTTACCATGTCTTTCATAGTCATAACTGAAAAATTATTGATTGAATCCATTTTTGAGTTGTGTCACTTTAGAAATTCTAGTGCGATATGTATTTTCCTATTGAAAGATGAAACGAAAGAGAACAGGTCAAGATTGACTGGATATTAACCCTGGAATCACAACATGATGAAGCTGTTACAAATACTACAACGTGGGGTCAGATAAGACCCCATCTAGTCTTTCGTAATTCTCTTGCAAATTTGGTTATAGGTTTCTGAAATGGTATTTTAATATGTCTATCATGTATAATATAAAAAATTATAACCATATAATCTTATTTGATTGTGAAATGGGGGAGTGGTGAATCATACATGAAAATACCACACATTTAGACACAAAGGACCCCGCCCTTTCCTAATGGAAAATGGCTTTTGGTCAAATTGAACGAAACTATGCTCATTGTACAGAGAAAGTCTTTCTGAACAAAAGCCTCCATTGGCACAAAACCAAAAAGTTAAAACTTTTGGTACTTTTGGGTATCCGAAGTTTTCCATTTTTGATTTTTGCAAAATCTCGAGATCTCTGGTTGAAAGGTTTCCCAAGCCTTTTGCCCAGTAAAAAAAAATACATATCAATTATTTTTCGAAGACCTTTCGAACGACACCACATTTGACACTCCTACCCCCCCCCCTCCCACACACACACGGGGGTGGGGGGAAGCGTTTTTTTGCAATAATCGTCTATCCATTATCATATGAAGATCTTTTCGAACGCAATAGCCTGAAACCTTGCCTCACACCCTTACCCCACCCCCACCCCACCTCTAGCTCGTATGTTTCAAAAAAAGGCCATTTTTCGCTAAAAAAAGTGTTCTGTTAGCAGACTTTAACATTAGTAGCCCTGAAAAGGGCCGCTTTTTGTCTCTAAGACTACTGTGAACTGTTTTGACTTTTCGTTTGCTAACGATCAGCTGCATCTAACGTATGATTCCGAAAGCAAGAAGTCGGATATTTGATGTTATGATGATGACGAGCATATCCCAAGGGGTTAGGGGTGGGGTAAGGGTGTGAGGCAAGGCTTCAGTGTATTGCAGTCAAAAAGATCTTAAAATGATAATGGATAGACGATTATTGCAAAAAAAAGCTTCCCCCCCCACCCCCGTGGGTGGAGGGGGGGGGGGGGGGGGGTAGGAGTGTCAAATGTGGTGTCGTTCGAAAGGTCTTCAAAAAATAATTGATATGTATTTTTTTGCTGGCCAAATGGCTTGGGACACCTTTCATGAAGAGATCTCGAGATTTTGAAAAAATTAAAAATGGAAAACTTCGGATACCCAAAAGTACCAAAAGTTTTAACTTTCGGGTTTTGTGCCCATGGAGACTTTTGTTCAGAAAGACTTTCTCTATCCAATGAGCATAGTTTCGTTCAATTTGACCGAAAGCCATTTTCCATTAGGAAAGGGCGGGGTCCTTTATTCGAATATTTGTCACGGCACTCTGCGATTAATTTTTGCGCAACAATGTTTTTATTGGATAAAAAATTTAATTCAAATAAATAATTTGTATTCAATAATGAATACAAATAAAAAATATCTGTTAGTCGTTCAATTGACTCAATAATGAATGACATATCATTCGAGTCGGCAATTTGGGTCATGAGATCACAATGCCCCAATCAATCGATCACCCCCAACAAATTTGTTTTTTTATGTTTATTTTTTAAATTTCATTTTTTGTACTTTGTCTAATCAAAGAAAAGGTAATGAAATATACTTGTATGGTAGATATAGTCCGAGGTCGGTGTTGGTATCTTAATAAAACTGATTGAACATCCGTGAGGCATAGTTCTCTATCTTTTCATTCATGTCTATTTTTATCCTGTACTTTCGTTTTATGTCTATTTCTATATCATCCACATTTTAATTTTCAAATCTGTATTTTTTTTTTTTCTAGGTTTTCATTAAAAAAATCATGGCTTCTGGAGAAAATAAATTATTTAATAACATAGAAGACCGAATTCAGGGTAAAAGAGGAGCAATCTGATGCGGAATTAGATGACCAAATTGATGAAATAGATTCAGAGTCTGACGATGGAATTCTCTCAAATGATGATGAAGGAGTCGAGGAACTCTCAAATCAAGATGATCAAGAAGTAGAATATCAAAGAATATAGAAGATGATTTTTTTTAATTCGACCCACATCTGTCCCAGTGTATCAAGTGTGCCCCAGTGCCTGTGATTCTTTTACCAATACAAAAATGTGATATAATGTGTTCCTCAAGTTTTATTGTGATATGCAATTAGTCATAGTGTGTGTGTATATATATATATATATATATATATATATATATATATATATATATATATATATATATGATGTATGCAGCGTTATTTGTGGAGTTCTCGATTTCGTAGAAGGTAGAAAATTAATGTCTCTCCACTGTTTTTCAAAGTATTTATTAGCAAAAGCTTTTCGAGAACATGGTTCTCATCGTCAGTGCATCTATTACTCCACCGGTAGTACTGCTAACAGCCTCTCCGAACAGGTGTGAGGTAATGATCATTACCTCACACCTGTTCGGAGAGGCTGTTAGCAGTACTACCGGTGGAGTAATAGATGCACTGACGATGAGAACCATGTTCTCGAAAAGCTTTTGCTAATAAATACTTTGAAAAACAGTGGAGAGACATTAATTTTCTACCTTCTACGGAATATATATATATATATATTTGTTATTACTAATTTCTTAACGTGTCGTAAAGAATTTACCATATTTTCTTATTTTTTCTAGAATTCATTTTACTTTTCTGAACTCAAATGCTTGTTTTCATTTATGAATTGTCTTTTATGCTTTAAAAGTTTATAGTATTCACCTAATATTTAAAAATAAATTAGTAAATCCCAATAAACTATTGCATTCCTGCCCCAAAAATGGCTCTATTAAGTACGGGGTCGGTTACGACCCAACGTTTATGTGTGAGCGTCAAGCTTAAGCGTTTATAGAGGAGGGTTAATAATGTACAACCAAACCTTATATAATTATTTCTGCCCTTAATTTTTTTTTTTTTTTTTTTTTTACGGCGCATCTACATCTAGGTCATTAGCGCCGACATCCAGGGTGTAGCGAGGAATTTTACCAGCGAGCCGTGGGATGATAAAATTCCTGCCGGAGGTTGGGAATCGAGCCCAACACCTCCCGCTTATGAATCCAAGGCACTAGCCATTAGACCACGGGAGACCCCTCAAATCATTATTAATCTACCTTTAATTTAAGCTCTAGCTATAACGCACATATACCATATGTATCATTGATCCTATATCGTTGTAGGACCTCCATTTTCCGGGATTCCAATTAACCGGGGTCTGGATGGGAGAATGTTTATTTTTATTCGTTCTTTAAATATTATGTACATATATGTATGTGCATACAAACATATTTATTGCATTATTTTTATTTTTATCAACTAAAGCATTTGATTTATTAATTACTAGCCGTTACCCGGCGTGCCATGCTACGCCTACTTTCTGCGTATAGAAAAGCCTAAATAAATTAGACACCAAATAAGTATTATTAAAATCTAATGGGGTCTCCCGTGGTCTAATGGCTAGCGCCTTGGATTCATAAGCGGGAGATGGTGGGTTCGATTCCCAACCTCCGGCAGGAATTTTATCATCACACGGCTCGCTGGTAAAATTCCTCGCTGCACCCTGGATGTCGGCGCTAATGACCTAGATGTAGATGCGCCGTAAAAAAAAAAAAAAAAAAAAAAAAAAAAAAAAAAAAAAAAAAAAAAAAAAAAAAAAAAAAAAAAAAAAATTAAAATCTAATAACACGAATCTGTAACTGTTATGAACCCGTGGCCTCCCAACTGTGAGTCCTAGACGACTTTGACGTAACCTATAACACCCCCCGTATCAAGACATACATGTATACCAAGTTTCGTAAAAACTGGTCTAACGGTGTGGATTTGTATAAGGGACTAACATACAGACAGACAGCTGGTAGATTTTTTTGACCTAGCCTACGGCACTCCACAGATTAAGATCTACCTGTGTACCGAGTTTAGTCAAAATCGGACGAACGGTGTGGATTTGTATAAGGGACAAACATACAGACAGACAGCTGGTAGACGTTTTTGACTTAGCCTACGACACTTCCCAGATTAAGATCTACATGTGTACAGAGTTTAGTCGAAATCGGACGAACGGTGTGGATTTGTATAAGGGACAAACATGCAGACAGACAGCTGGTAGATTTTTTTGACCTAGCCTAGGAGATTTCTCGTATCAAGACCTACAATTATTCCAAGTTTGGTCAAAATCGGTCAAACGGTGTAGATTTGTATAAGGAACAAACAAACAGAAAAACAGACAGACACGTGATTTTTATATATATAGATGTATTAAATTTTTTTTTTTTTTTTTTTTTTTTTTTTTTTCGGCGCATCTACATCTAGGTCATTAGCGCCGACATCCAGGGTGCAGCGAGGAATTTGACCAGTGAGCCGTGGGATGATAAAATTCCTGCCGGAGATTGGGAATCGAACCCACCATCTCCCGCTTATGAATCCAAGGCGCTAGCCATTAGACCACGGGAGACCCCCAGATGTATTAAATATTTGTATGTATGTAATGACGATTACGTACATAAATATAAATTTAAATTAATTACGTACTTTGTAATCTAACAAATGGAATGACAGAGCTGTCATCTTGTACACAGTTTTTCTTTATAACCTTATAATCCAGCACATTTAGTCAATAAAATATTGTGTTTCGATTATCCGGGGTTTTCGATTATCCGTGGACCACCCTCCCCGTCATTACCCCGGATAATGGAGGTCCTACTGTATAAGGATTTCATTTCATCTGTATGTAAATTAGTATTAACTTTGTCCTCCTTTTTTTACAGCCCTGATGAAGGCTTGATTTCCAAGCAGAAACGTAGCTTTATTAAGACACCAAGACCGATACAGGACTGTACCTTCTCATTACCAACGGTTAACTGCCTCCTCTCAACAAAATATATTTTTAGTTCCATATTGAGATTCTGATAACTGAAATAATATGAAAATCTCCAAAAATGGCAGGCATGCTCTTCCCGCACGTTCATGGCATTTATAATATTAAAGGGTAAAGCTGAGCCGTGAAATATCTACTAATGACCCTAGTGAGAGTATATCTTGATGACAAATGGCTGGCTGGCTTGAATGCTTTTTAATCTTTGTCTTTTTATCTCTCATCGGGTGGCGGTTATTATCATTTAATGAAAGGCTAGTTTTTTTGATCGCGGCCACGCTCCGATAATTGGCGGTAAAATTTTAAGGTTCTTCTTTCCTGATATTTATCGGCGTATTTTAGCGTTCGTCCGTATCGAAATATATCACGAATTGTAAGGGTGCACGATATAGCAAAATTATATTTGTGATTTTAATTTACCCAAATGCCCCCCCCCAAAAAGGGGGGTTTGGGTATAAATTTTCACCCGACTCCCCTCGGGCGTCATCAGACTCGATGTTATTCAAATGACTATTCTACATTCAAGGAGCTATCCTATTATTAGAATTTTAATTCTTAATTTGTATTGTTCAGTTTATTGTTCGATGTTAATGTTAACTTTAAAGTGGCTTCTTTGGCCTGTTCATCTATGTGTGTACTTAGCCTTAGGAGTGTTGTTTAATTCTGTGATATTTTCTGATAATTGGATGTTTGTTATACATGTTTTTCGTAGTGTAAAAAGAACTTAGAAAATCTGTAACAATTAGAATTCTAGTTTTCTGTGCTGTACGAAATTTGGAGAGAGATAAATGATTCAGTTGATTTGACTTTCTGTAATTATTACATATTTCGTAAATACTCCAAACTTTAAATCAACAGAAGTAGTAAATGATTATCGTGGTAAAATATTTGGATTGTTGTATATTTTCCAAATCGCAATAATAAGCGGTTATTGGAGGCCCGGTGGCCGTGAGCACTTAACACTCCACGCAAAGTGTCGTGGGTTCGATTCCCACCTAGAGGTGGAGGCTTTTCTTTGGAAAAAAGAAAAGGCATCAGCCCTCTCCTGGCTAGAAAAGGGTGATGACCTATAGATAACCCCTCCTATAATTCTGGGTTAGTTATAATTAACCAGGTAATGTTATTTACTGATTCGCTCAGTTCCTTATTCTCCGTTAACAACATATACACAACACACCCCATGGTCAAACAAATATTAGATCATTTACACCGGTTACAGGAATACAATATACAAACTAAAATGATATGGCTACCCGGACATGAAAATATTTCTAAAAGCACTAACGTAGACGAACTAGCAAAATTAGTGACACGAAGAGATACAAATGACATAGATCTCTTGTCATTACAAGACATTAAAAGACTTACATACACTAAAACTTTAAACAACTGGAAGCGATATTGGCAACTTACACGAGACAACAAACTCAGAGAAATTAAACATACAGTTCTAGCTTGGTCATCAAGCTCACGGGATGTGAGACGAGATTATGTAGTCTTATGTCGTTTAAGAATCGGACTTACTTTACTCACACACTCGTTTTTAATGACTAAAACTGAAAAACCTACTTGCAGACAGTGTAACTTACCTCTAACAGTTAAACATACAGTTGAAGCTTGGTCATGAAGCTCACGGGATGTGAGACGAGAAGAAGTAGTCTTATGTCGTTTAAGAATAGGAGGTACTTTACTCACACATTCGTTTTTAATGACTAAAACTGAAAAACCTACTTGCAGACAGTGTAACTTACCTCTAACAGTTAAACATACAGTTGAAGCTTGGTCATGAAGCTCACGGGATGTGAGACGAGAAGAAGTAGTCTTATGTCGTTTAAGAATAGGAGATACTTTACTCACACACTCGTTTTTAATGACTAAAACTGAAAAACCTACTTGCAGACAGTGTAACTTACCTCTAACAGTTAAACATACAGTTCAAGCTTGGTCATGAAGCTCACGGGATGTGAGACGAGAAGAAGTAGTCTTATGTCGTTTAAGAATAGGAGATACTTTACTCACACACTCGTTTTTAATGACTAAAACTGAAAAACCTACTTGCAGACAGTGTAACTTACCTCTAACAGTTAAACATACAGTTGAAGCTTGGTCATCAAGCTCACGGGATGTGAGACGAGAAGAAGAAGTCTTATGTCGCTTAAGAATAGGAGATACTTTACTTACACACTCGTTTTTAATGACTAATACTGAAAAACCTACTTGCAGACAGTGTAACTTACCTCTAACAGTTAAACATACAGTTGAAGCTTGGTCATGAAGCTCACGGGATGTGAGACGAGAAGAAGTAGTCTTATGTCGTTTATGAATCGCAGATACTTTACTCACACACTCGTTTTTAATTACTAAAACTGAAAATCCTACTTGCAGACAGTGTAACTTACCTCTAACAGTTAAACACATATTGACAGAATGTAGAAGACGTGATTACTTACAAATACCGCACGACATGACTGAACTTTTGAAAGAGGGTAGCCAATTGACAAACACTATTTTTCAACATCTAAAACACACACAGCTATACAACAAGATTTAATTTTAGACTCTAAAGCTACTTCTGATATCTGGTAGCATTGGAGAAAAGATAATTTTCATTATAATTATTTGTTAATTTAAATTTATTTTATTTAAACTATGAGTTACACATAGTGTATATGGAGCAATGTATATGCATGTGTTGTGTGATTACATCTCTAATATATAAAGTAATGTTTTAATATATATAATAGTGTACATACTTATAACTGCTATGTTAATTTGAAAAATACTTTTATTGTAAATTAATGTTTTTACTCAATATGAAATGTCAATAAGAAATTGTAATAACAGTTTCATAATAAGAATAGATTTGCAATTATCGAGCGAATCATCTGCGCTACGAAAGTCTTGATAATAAAAAACAAAAAATTATAATTGACGTTAAAATTTAAATAAGCGGGTATCCAGTACCTGAGTCACTGACTACGTGCTGTTGGCATTATTAAAGATTGGCAACCTGTAGATAGCCCGGCGTTAACCCTTAATTAGTGGCGTCGGGTCATATTGACCCGAATGTATTTGTTTATTCGACCTTTGCCCATTGAAATCTTTGTATTTCAATAAATATTATTGTTTATTAGTATTTATTTAAATTACCCCCAAAAATATCAATTTAAAGTTTGTTTCACTGGGGCCCCGACACCATTAGTTATGGAAGAAAAAGCACGCCACTAATTAAGGGTTAATAACCCAATTGCTGATACGTTGTTCAATAAATAAAAAATAATTGGGTATTCCACTCGTAGCTGTACCCAGGTCCACGGCGTTAACGTTAGACTAATCCTGCACGACTGTGCGGTATGGCGTCTGTTAACTGTGCTTGGTACCTTAAAAATGTAAACCTATTAAATATACAAGGCTTTCTGGAGATTATTATATATTCAGAGAAATAAAATCTACATTAATGTCAATACAACATACAATTGTATACAAATACAAATGCTCAGTATGTACACATCATCAAAAAAGTTTCACTGTGCATGTAAATATATAATAATCGTTGAGAATGAATTTTAAATAACGAATCATCATTAAGTGTTTCACTATATAATCACATATTAAAACCAATTGGCTCGTTTTGTTTGGGAAATTACAAAATTGCTGTTTTGAGAGTACACACAAGTAGTAATTAATTTCAAATTGGCAATTAATATTGTCTCCTCTGGTAATTAGTTCATTATTTATTATTTACGCTATTGTTTATAAATTTCCCGTTATAACGGAAAGTAAGTAACGCGTTACATTCACATTTATGTTCAATATACTCCCAGAAATTAACAATATACTGACTGATTTAATATATATATATATATACTGGTCTAGCAATAACTGATAAATGTGGCAGAGGAAGGTTTGTGTCAGTTAAAAAAAAATGAAAAAAGCGGAAGAAAAGAAAGGAAAAAAATACATTGTTTAAGGGGGGGGGATTGGATAAAGGAAACAATGAATTAACAAAAGAAATAAAATAAAATAAAATCCTGGCACGAATGCTACTTAAGCAAAGCGTACCCCAACCCAAGGGTATGGAATGCATATTCGTGTGACAAGTTTATATAATAGGGCACTGACGACCGCTAGGTTTTTCACCCCAAATTTTCTAAACAAAAACACAACATTTTTTTTTACATTTTCTTACTAGGACAGATCTACATGTAAATACTGCAATATTTACTTATCAATAAAGCACGTACTGACAGATTGTAGTCTCAGGCGAAATTATAAATTACCCTACAATTCGACCGACTTACTTTCCGATGGTAGCTACTACATTGATCTTCCTATTAAATATCTAATATATACACATTTATACAAGACTAATTACAAAAGATAACCATACCCATTTAGTGTAATTGACTTTTCGTTAATTCATCCAACAAAATTATACACTCTTTTTGTTAGGGTTAGTGGTACAATACACGTACAGAGCTCACAGAACAATCGGCTCTAAGGGTGCGTTTAAATGTGACATTTCTCGCAGGTGTCGTATAGATATTCGGTTGAATGTTTACATACTGACAGAAATAGCTAGACATTAATGTCATGGATATATATATATATATATATATATATATATATATATATATTTATTTTATTTTAACTTACTGCCTCTACTCGAAAAGAGTCATTGGCAGGTCAATGAATTATTTACACTGGTAATTTTATTATTGTACAAAAGTCAATTATTTTTTGTGTTATTTCGAGGTTGTCCATTAGTGCCTCTTTCAGGGTCTTCGGTATTCCTTGGGCTTCTCTTTCCTTATGGAAAACAGGACAGTGGAGGAGGATATGTTCGACGGTTATGATGTCCTGGCAGGTGTCGCATGTCGGTGGATGTAAGCCGCATAGTATGTGCGTGTGGGTCAATTTAATGTGCCCAATTCGTAGTCTTGTTAGCATCACTTCATTTTTCCTGTTTTGCCGGTGTGACGTTGTCCATTCCTTTACTTTAATTCTCCTTAGGTGGTTATTTAGTTTTAACCAATATTCAGACCACTGGAATAGTAATTTTTTCTTGACATAATATTTTATGTCCGGAGCGGGGGCTTCTTCAATAAAAATTACTCCTTCGACCTGTTCTCGAGCTGAGTTTGCCTCCTCATCTGCCTTCTGGTTCAGACCAATATCGCGGTGAGAAGGGACCCAGATGAGAGCAAGTGTTTTATTTGGCATTTGATATATGGATTCTTCTATTTTTTGGGCTATTGGGTTCTTTGAGGTTCTGTCTTCAATCGATTTTAATGAACTCATCGAGTCCGTTAAGATTAAAATTTTAGATTTTTCTGAGTATTTGACCAATTGCAGGGCCTGCCAAATAGCAAAAGCTTCACCCGTAAATATACGGGTATATATATATATTATATATATATATATATATATATATATATATATATATATATATATATACATACGATAATTCTGGATTTGGTATAATTTGCGATAAATTTTTGCATACATACACTTGTGTCCTGTACTAGCAAATAATCAATCTTTTCACCTGATGGTATAGAAGTGTCGACAATATAGCTAGCAGCAAAAATATTTATCACTGACATTAAATTCTTCTCTTTATAATCAGTGTTTACACCTGATGGTATAGAAGTGTCGACACTTATAGCTCGTGATAGGAATATATATCTCAGACAGAAATTATTCGCAGTTTAGTCCAGTCATAATTTCAATTAGTTATTTCAAATATCATGCAATAACTATCAGCTGTAAACTCACCCTAATACACAATAATTACTAGACAGAGACTTTAAAAACAGATTTAAAAAAATAATTTTATTCCTTATTGATTAAGGAAAAAGATACTTTTTTATCACCAAATGGGGAAAAACTAAAATAAAATAAATATTTCTCACTAAAGTACAAATCGAATCTTTTTAAATGACACTGAGGTTAAGAACGGAAATGCGTAAAGATGACACAGTTCTTGTGCCTTATACATTATATTTGCATATCAAAATAGCTATATTCGTTAAATTTTCATGTCTTAAAATGTTAAAGCGTGCAATAGAACCAATAGAAAACCCCCATTATAAACCCCTTCCATTGGATATAGTGTTACTTGGAGATACCAATATAGAATCGGAGAGTGCTTTAGCTATCCCATCTCCAGCTAGTCCGCAGGGTTCACTACCCATATCTACAATATTCCTTCTTATCACTCCCAAATGCAAAATAAGATCTCTTCAGTCGTTCCATGCCTCATATATATTTTTATGTATGGCTCCACCTTACATTTGCGATTCTTTATTCTTTATTTAGAAATTGTTTATTCGGTTTATATATCCGTTAAATTGATAACATATTAATATTTATGCTCTTCCTATTTCATAATTTTAAAAGTGAGGCGATGAATTTCAAAATAGGACAAGTCCATTTTATTATTATTATTTTCTAAAAACTTTATTTTTTCTTAACAGCAAAAACTTTCTTTTTGGAAATTCATTAAATCTCATCAAAAATAAGCAAATGAATGTTAGTGTGGCCTCATGAATTTTAATTTCCTAAAGGAATTATACTAGCTTAGTCGTTTTTTGTGTCCCCTGAATAGTTTTACGATTTGGACATATCCTTTTTTGAAAGTCGACCCTCAAGTATAAATGTATTTCCATTTATGTAAATCTGTAAAAATAATGAAATTGTTGTTGTTTTCAATTTTCTCAATATATTATTTATTTGTTTGCCTGAATACCTATAAAGCAGTGCTGATCTGCTCCTAAATAAATTAAAATATTTTGAGTATGTTAAATATTATAATATGTGTGTGTGTGTATATATATATATATATATATATATATAGAGAGAGAGAGAGAGAGAGAGAAAAAGAGAGAGAGAGAGAGAGAGAGAGAGAGAGAGAGAGAGAGAGAGAGAGAGAGAGAGAGAGAGAACGAAAGGCGGATTTAGGTGGTTCAGAAACCTAACCTTCTTTACCTGCAACATTTCATAGAATTTCATCAAAAATGGACCAGTTTTTAGCCTGCTTGAGGGGAAACAGACAGACATAATACACTTTTCACTGCTAATTCTATATTGCAGATCTTTATTTTTATTCTCAAGACAAAAGAAACAATAAATAAGAAAAATACGCGTAAATAATTTAATCTAAAATCACTTAAAAATAATTGGACACTGGCTTATGTAATCAAGATAAAATTTAATTTTAAGCTCTCTAGAATTGTGAGCATTAGAGCTGAGTGAAGAAGCCGAAACCAAAGAGGTTCGAGTTAGCTTTGCGGTTCTTTATAAGAGGGCTTACCTTATAGCCTACCTCTGTGGGGAAAATATCCAAAGAGGACTTTCCCGGGAAGATTTTATTCAAAGAGGAAGTTTTAATAAGGCCCTTCTCGAGGACTTGCCAACTTTATAGCCATATTACCCCGGGTAATATCTTCCCTCTTATCTAAATCTATAGTAGACTCTCTCTATTTATTTCTACCATTCAGATAGATATCTCTCTTTATTGAGGGCTAAAGTCGGCAAAGCATTAGAATCTAAACAATAATAAAGGATCATCATACTTAAAATGGCTGGATCTGGCCAATATTAGTGAGCCCTTCTTACTTCCTAATAAGCTCCACAGGTAGATAAATCTAAAAATTCCGACTCGCAGGAACCGCATCATCTTAGCGCGTCTTATCCGTAATGTTAGAAAGGTTGACATAGAAACAGTTATAATTTTGGTTAGACCTTTAATGAAATAATTTATGATCCCAAATAAATCACGAGCAAGCCACAGAAGCCCTCCAAAATCATCTATTGGAAATCGAGATGTGGCTAAAGAAGTGGCGAATTAAAGTTAACGCCGAAAAATGTAAGCACGTCACATTCACACTGCGGCGCAGTGAGTGCCCATCTGTTACCCTAAACGAATCCCTCATTCCCAAATCCGATGTTGTTCGATACCTAGGCTTCCACCTCGACAAGAGACTTACTTGGAACACACACACAAAAACAAAACGACAAGAACTAAACAGACGCTACGGCCTACTTAGACGACTAATAGGTCCCAAATCAAAACTCAGTACTGAAAACAAACTAACAATCTACAAAACGATTATTAAACCGATTTGGACATACGGCATTGAACTATGGGGTACAGCAAAACCTTCCAACATGAACCGAATCCAAACCTTCCACTCCAAAGTCCTTCGCCGGATCCTTAATGCTCCCTTCTACGTCAACAATAATATCATCCACCGAGACCTCGAAATTCCCTTTGTCGCTGAATTAGCTAAAACCCGCTTCTCCATTTTTCATTCCAAGCTATCCTTTCATCCCAATCCCCTTGCCCAATCCCTTTCCACAGATGCGATCCCTTCCAATCCCCCGAGACGCCTGAAAAGAAAGTGGCCTAGAGACCAACTGTAACACTTAAAAACATTTATGTATACAGATTGTAAATATTCAATAAAAAAAAAAAAAAAAAAAAAAAAAAAAAAAAAAAAAAAAAAAAAATCACGGCTGCAAGGGTCCATACCTCATACCTGACTAGTTGGCCTTGTGAAGGTTCGCTCTAGAAACACACTACTTACTGTTTCTTATTTTCATTTACTATAATACTAATTTTACAGGTAAATTCAATTTAAAACAACAAAAAAATAATTAAAAACTTATTTGAACAAGAATAAACCCCATTCAAAAGAACAAAAAAAAACACATTTGAAGTTTTTAGCACTTATTTCTCCGATTGACATCGCCTAATCGAAAATTGCTTTAGAATATTTTTTGTAGAGCATTTAGAAAGCTTTCGAATGGTAACGATCCGCTTCCGAATATTCCAAACTATTTTCGAGATATTAAGGAAAATATACGAAGTCCCCAAAACTTTTCATGTCTATCAATAAAATATTTTGTTCTTATCCTTCCTTAAGACCAAACGTAACCGAAATTTAAGCATGTTTGTTTATATGAATTTCAAACGAGCAGAACTTTTTTTAACTGAATCCCATGATTCTAACTACCAAAACCAAAAACGCATTTCAACAAATATTTTGCCACTTTTGTATAACGAACAAACGACGATTTTGACCTAGTCTATGCCACTTCCCGGATCAAGACCTACCTGTTTGCCAAGTTTTGTCAAAATTGGCCAAACGGTGTGTATTTGTATCAGGAACAAACAGACAGACAGCTGATTGACGATTTTGACCAAGTCTATGCCACTTCCCGGATCAAGACCTACCTGTTTGCCAAGTTTTGTCAAAATCGGTCAAACGGTTTGGATTTGTATAAGGAACAAACATACAGACAGACAGCTGGTATAAGATTTTGACCAAGCCTATATGCGCCTAAATGTTTCTTAAAACATCAAATATAGGTTCTTCATACCGAGAGGATTCATTTGATACCCCACATCATGGGTTTCGGACGGAATGATGGGTTTCCAAAGGAAGTACAAAACTGGAACGCCCCCGCCCCGGAAGCGGAGTCAAACACAACTATTCCGGATTTTTTCCTTTTATAACACCCTCATATCTACCATCTTGCAAAATTTCAATTCTCTAGCATCATGGGAAGTGCCTAATAATTTTGATGAGTCAGTCAGTGAATGAGTGAGTCCTATAAATCCCGATTTTCGATCGCTTATATCTCAGAAACTATTCGATGTAGAATTATGAAAATTTTCAGTTTTACTCACATCTAGTAGTATAATACCTGCGTGAAATTTCATAACTTTATCTTTACCTGTTTGATAGTTATGAGAGGGTAAAAATCGGCTCTAAGACCTCCTGTAATATACACACAGTATGGTTAGGCCGGAACTTGGCCTGGCGCACTACCGTGCGCCTAGATAACAAGAAGCATTAAATACATTTTAAAAAGTGGCCTATTATTGATTTTATTTTTTATTTTACGAGCTCCACAACGACGGCGAATTGCTCTTTTTAAAACAACAAACAAAAACCATTTATCAGTAATATGCCCACAATTATCAGTAACTTAGAGAACTAAATACAAAGAATGTTTGAACAGAACAAAAAAAAAATGGAATCATGGTTTTGGGAGCAGAAATCGCGCGGAAAAAATCCTAACTCGTTTAATAGGTTCTCTAACTTAGGTAAACGTATGAAACCATTTTAACGTAATATCTCTAACCGTTTACGAGAAAAATTGATACAACTACCTTTTTTTTATTTTATTTATTATAGCGTCAACTCTTATGGTCATTAACGCCATTGCTTTGTGTGGTAATTTTCATTAAAATTCTGTAATAAGTATTATTTCTGTTATAAGTATTAATCTGTGTACATTCTGATTAAAATCACTACCTTTCCCATCGAATTTTCAGCTTGGGTGTTCAGAAACAATATATATTTGAAACTTGAGAGACGTTTGATATACATCAAATATAACGCTATACGCTAAGATGACCCAGTTCCTGTGATTCGGAATTTTTTCCGCATCTGCCATGTTTATTTACTTATATTTACAGCGGTAAAATGAATTTGCCATCAATTGATAATTTGCTGTTAAAATACCAACAGAAATAATGGTCGCCCTAATTCGATAAAAAGCTCCTCGGGAAAAGCCCATGTTTGTTTCCCCGGAGGAAAATGGAGCTCTAGTTATTATGATGGAGTGTAAAAAGCATTAATTACTTCCATTTCCGCTGAAAGCGACTCATTTCGTATGATAATTGAACTAGTGGCTGACCTAATTTAGGTTTTGCTTTATCAGCAATACTACTATTTTACCAAAATATGTTGTAAAGCTAGAATTTTATCCTTAACTGATTTATTATTAAAGAGAATTATAGAATAATTTTTAAAAAATCAGATAAAATAATTTCTATTATAATCCCCCCAATGGTGGAGTTTTTCACGGTTAGATCATAATGGTTAATAAAACATTATACTGTCGACATTTCGGCTTGAACTTCAAGCCTTCATCAGGGATATGATGAGAGAAAGAACACAACTGTCACTTCACCCGTGACTGAGTCTCAAACGTGTGTGTGAAGCTGGCGTCTCATTTCGTGGAAACTCAAAATTTTTTGAGAGTTCTGGCTTTATTTTCAATAGTTCTAGAGTTCTTGATGAATTAAATTAATAGTTCCGGCCTTTAAAGCAAAAAAAATGACATGACAAAATGAGACGCCAAGTTCACACAGCAAATCATTTTGTTCTTCGACGTTTTCCTTATCAACACTTGTCAGAATTAAAAAAAAAAATCATGGTTCTGTAAGAGTTCTGAGGATGGTTCTACATTTTAGAAGTAAAAAAAAAATTATTAAAAAAAAAATATCCAGATTATCCCGATATATACACGGTTAGAGAGTTTTAATTATTCTAAACTAGTTCTGATATAGTTTAAGACATGTACAATGATTTTCCGAAGAGTTCTGATACAAGAAATAATCAAAAGTATTTTTAAACAATTAAAAATGTTATACCCAATACATAACGCAGGAATCAGAATATCCACAGGTGCATTCAGATCTAGTCCATGCGCCAGCTTGTATGTTGAAGCCAGCGAGCCTCCATTGGAGTACAGGCGTCAAGAATTTTGTTTACGATTTTTCACCAAACTGAAGTTCCTAAATACACCATGCACTCACACTTTAATACAAAACCCATTTATAGCTACTTATAACCGAATGAGAACAAGACAAAGACCACTGAACATCAGAATATGAGACTACGCTGTGAACACAGACCTACTGACAAGTCCTACGTACTTACGACACCAGCAGACTTACTTACCGTGAAGAATAAATAACTTAGAAATAAATGAAAAATTATCTAAATTCATTAAAAATAACCCTCTATCTAAACAGTTTTACAGGAATAACTTTAATTATCTTCTATCGTTGTATCCAGATACACTCCTAGCATTTAAAGACGGATCAAAATCTAGAGAAGGCACTGGATCAGCAGGAAATTCGAAATTTGGCGTTAAATTAAACTACAAATCAACCGTTTTTTCAGCAGAATTGCAGGGAATACTTTTGGCTTTAAAAAATATGACTATAGTTCCAAATAAGACAATCATCATATGTTCAGATTCACTAAGTTCTCAACTCTCCCATATAAGAGACAAACATACTAGTGACAAAGATATTTCAAGAAATACAGCACTTACAGCATACAAGTAGTGCTTCTGTGGATACCGGGACACATGGATATCTCAGGGAACACAGAAGCTGACAAATATGCAAAACAAGTTACAGAAAAATGTACAGTCTACGTGCAAGAATTAACGGAACAGGACTTACACACTAACATAATAACTTACTTCCAAAACGAGTGGCAAAAAACATGGACAAACATGACAAACAACAAACTAAGCGAAATCAAGAAAACCGTTTGTGTTTGGCCCTCGAGCAACCGATCGAACAGAAGAGACGAGGTCCTCCTTACTCCATTGCGTATCGGGCATTCGTTGCTGACACATCGCCATTTAATGACGAGAGAGGACGGACCAGTTTGTGACATTTGCAACAGAAACTTGACTATAAAACACATTCTAACTGACTGCAGAAAACGCGACAGATTAAATCAACCAAGCGACATGAATGAGCTCGACGGAAAACAGTCCACACATAAACACATTACTCACTCATCTTAATGATACAAACATTTACAATTACATTTAAAATACACACATTATAAAATCTATAAAAATATGTATGACAACGTGAAGTTGCGTAATAGACACAGTTTTTTAAACCTCAAATGTGCAAAACATGTTAATAGATAATATGTTTATGTTTAAATATGGACATATATATACATACAGTGGAACATGGTTAATTCGAAATCGTCTTTAATTCGAATATTTCTCTCGGTCCCTAGAATTTAGGACATAAACAATGTAAAAAAATCGTGGTTAATTCGAATAAAATTTTGGATAATTCGAACTTTTTACGAGTCTGTGCCTCCAATGGGAAGTGGACAGAGAGGCGGTCGATCTTAAATCTTGTGAAAATCTTCTCCCCTCGGGTAACAAGGATAGTAAGATACGGATGTAAGGGTTCCGGGACAAGAACCTCAGTTCTTGGGGCGCGGCGGTCTCATAGTCTAGTTCTTGGACTCTAGGAGTTCTACAAAGTGGTGGGTCGCGCTTCCTCCCTTCCAGGGGTTGTTATAGTTACGTCCTGTCGTTTTATCCAAGAATTCTCTCCCACCATGCTTCCCATCTTCATTTTTTATTCAGTTTTAAGTCAGTCAGTGCCTAGATCTGTTGTATTGTTTGTGCCTTAAATTTCTGGTATACAGTGCAGAGCAGTGAGTTGTTGAGTTAAGCTGTCGAAGCCTAGAAGTTACAAAACTTTAACGTTGTCTAAAAAAATAGCTGCTATTGAAGAAGTTGAAAATGGAATACAGAAAAAATCTGAAATGGCCAAGGAATTTGGAATTCCTCCAAACACTTTACCAACTTACCTGATAAGTAAAAAAATATCTTGTCCATGAAAAGGACTTTTATTCAAAACAATAGACTTTTATTTTTACTTTTTTGATAAATTATTTATTACTTATGTACGTAATCATCAATTCATGAAATGTTTGTTTTTCTTTAAATAAAATGTATTTTTGTTTTAAATTAAAAAATGTGAAAATATGAAGTTCGATTTTTTAGCCCTTTACTTTCAAAAACTTTTTTCATTCGAACTTTAGATAATTCGAACTTTTTTATCGGTCCCTAGGGGTTCGAATTATCCAAGTTCTATTGTATATATATAAATTCACGTATTACCTTTACAGGAGCTGGCGTGTGGATTCAGGGGTCCACACATAATGTTGCCTTGCCTCTGGGGAGGTATGCTACGGTGTTCCCAGCTGAAGTCACCGTCATCGGCGCTTGTGCAGACCTTATGAACAGCGGCTCTCCAATAGACAGGCGCTTCACTATTTTCTCCGATAGCCAAGCGGCCATAAGAGCTCTATCCACGAATAGGATCAGGTCAAAGGTAGTATAGCAATGCAAGGACAGCTTAAACTTACTTGGACGACGTAACAAGGTCAGACTGGAGTGGGTCCCAGGCCACTCTGGTATCCAGGGTAATGAAAGAGCTGACGAGTTGGCCAATATCGGTGCTGCGACAATCCCTTTATCACCAGAACCTCAATGTGGGATTGCACCAGCTGTGGCCAGATTAAGCATTAGAAGGTGGGCGGAAGCTGAGCATAGGAGGAAGTGGTGCAGCAGCTCCACCCAGAGACAGGCGAAGCTGTTCCTTTCCTTTGTGGACAAGAAGAGGACGGAGGCTCTCCTTGATCTGTGCAGGTCCAAGGTAAGACTAGTAACAGCTCTTCTTACAGGTCACTGTAGAATGCACCGGCACCTCTACTCTATGGGGCTGACCAGGACCTCATGGTGCAGACTATGCTTTGAAGACGACGAGACGCCGTACCACATCATATGCAGATGTCCAGCTCTTGTAGCAAAGAGATACCTGCATTTTGGTGCAGACTTCATAGATGACCCTAGAAGGCTACCTGAACAGAACCTTCGGACTCTATTAAGGTTCATCTCGGATACGGCGCTGTTGGTGTAACAGGCTGGCTTGTCGGGTGGCACAATAGGCCTTGTTGGCCTCGGTGCAGCTCCCTCTATCTGGGCACCCGTTTTAATAATAATAATAATAATAACAGATATCTCAGTGCCGAATGATGAGAATATCCGGAAAGCATATGCCGAAAAGCTGCGAAAATATCAAGACTTGGCCGTTGAGTTAAAAGATCTCTATAAATTAGATTCCGCTAGAGTTACTGCAGTTATCATTTCGACCAATGGTTTGATACCGAATACTACAGTTAGTGCCACCAAATATCTGAAATTGTCAGAGGAACACTTAATACTATCCCAGCAAACAGTTCTACTCGACACAGCTAGAATCGTCAGAAAATTTCTTAATGCCCATAATTAAAAAAAAATTATTTAAAAAAAATAAATATAACTCTTTTTACTGGTTCGAACTATCCCCCAGTAAAAATATTCTCCAGTAATCTGAGAGACCCCACCCCCGTAACAATAATAATAATAATTACCTTTTTCTAAATTTTGGAATAATTCAACAGTGTAAAAAATTTTCACTTTTTATTATTTTTTTTTTTTTATTGCTCTAAACTTTCTTAACATTTTGTTTACAAGAATAACTGGAAGTATTTATATTTTTAACTTCTTTAGCTGTTAGTGGTTTCTACTGCGAACATCTGGATAAGAGCGAGTCGCTACATTTGCGAGCTCTATACAATTTTTTTTTTTTTTTTAAATAAAATAAATTAAAAAAACAAAAACAATTATTATAATTGAAAAATGCATATTTTTAAAGATGAAAGTGCGACGCCGGTCGATATCTCAACAACAACATATCTCAAGTCGTTCACACTGACAAATTTTATGTTACCGTAACGACTCCAAATTACCTAGTATTCAATAAAGAAAAAACAGGAAAGTAATAGAAACTAAGATATCTGGAAGAATATTAGGCCTTTATAGGAATAAAGCAAAGAGTTTTGAAATGGGGCGGGGAAGGATGTAAACAGGAAGAGAATGCTTCGTGCCAGTGTTTTGCTGAAGAGTGAAGAGAAGGTTTAGACGGGAGCAGCGGACTGGGAGAAAAAGAGACAAAAATCTTATAAAAAGGAGAGTAGAAGAGGAGGAAGAAGAGTGTTTAAAGGCTGAGAGAATCCAGCGTTCACGGTCTGTATCATTCAAACGGGAGGCTCACAGCTCGAGGCACTTTTATTCCAGAGAGGAACATTCACAACTCGTCTCCTTTCCGATCTCTATGTCTTCCTTTCACGAGGCGAGCTCTTTCATCTTATGCAAATGAAAAGCAAAGAAATGTATTTTATTTTAAAATAACAGTCTCTCTTTTCTTTAACGGCTGGTATATTTAAGAATTTCCTTCACGCAATAGCCTATAAAGGCCAAATCTCTTGTCGCCTTCAGAAACATCCCCAATTCACAATAACCAAATATCAGGTGGTTATTATTTGAATAAACAGTCATTCATTACGAATAATTTCTATTTCTTCTTTATAATTATTCTTTATTATTATTTCAAATCAACAATATTTTTCTTTAGGCTTTTATCACATTATAATGTTTTTATTCAAGAAATAATTTATATAATTCTATTCATTATTCATAAAATTTGTCGTATTTATTATTTGTTAATTAAGTAATATATTCCACACAACTTACTTGACTTATTATCAGCAGGTAGCCCTTACATCGGCAATATACTCCAACGTTTAAAGACAAACAACCTTTACTCTCAAATTTAAAAATGTTTTTTTCCTCTTCAAATTTGAGTCTTTAAATCAACTACAAATTTTTCTAAAACAAAAGTAAAAGTAGTATTTATATTATTTACTTTTAGGCACTTTTTTTTAATTTTTATATTATCTTATTATTTATTATTTTGTCTTATTTTTAATCATGTTGATTATTTTTTTCGGACTAGGGCTGATTTATAATGTTATAAACCTGTGCAAAGAGACCATCGCCAAACATAAGTAATTAAGTCATTTATTTTGATTTGTTTTTATTTGATTGTGAAATTTATTATTTGAAAACTTTTACTACTTGTTAGGGGGCGAGGTTAGCTCAGTGGTAGAGCACTGGACTAATAAGCTGGAGGCCTGAGTTCAAATCCCGAGCAAGCACTAAAGATTTTTTCTTCTAGTGTCTTCGTTCACTGGTTGAATTTGGCCTCCCTGACCGTCCCTAGGCCAACCCAGCCTTTAATTAATTTAATAATGGGTACCTTGGTTGGTGCTAATGACTCTAGCAGTCGAAGCAGCCAAGGGGAAAATCAGGCGGCCGGAGCATAGTATTGACCACACTATCTCCCTAGTGTGCCGTATGGTCATGAATCAGATACCTCTATAGAATCTGCCCCTCAGGGCCCTCGTGGCCTGTTACGGGACTGATTTTTTTTTTTTTTTTTTTTTTTTTTACTACTTGTTACTTTACAAATTTATGGTTTTTGGATTTTTTACGGAACACCGACATTTTGGCTATAAACGCCGGAACATGAGGCCTTGAAATGAAAAAAATCTCTCTTGCAGGTGGAACTCGAACCCCATTTCCCGCATGAGAATCCAAGACGTTAGCAACTGGAACGGGAAAACGCATACAAATTATTTTTGTATATCCTTTTTCTTTGACTAAATTATTGTGTGATAATTTAGTCATTTATTCTTATTTGTATCTCGTAATACGCTATATTCATCATATATATTACTGATTGATTTAATTATCAATTTTCTTTTTTATTATTTAGAATGCATGAGATTTCTTTAAACATTTAAGGAAAATATAAATAATTCATATCTATATATATACGTATGTGGGTGTTTGTGAGTGTGCCTGTGTGTAAAGATATATTTTTATTTTATACTGTTTATATTTACTATTATTTTTACCAAATATCATTTTTATATCATTCCTCATCCTTACGTTCATTCCTCATTGTTACTACATTATAGGTAGTAGTAACATTTACTGGAGTCTCTCATGGTCTAGTGGCTTTCGGTTTAGATTCATAAGCGGGAGATGGTGGGTTCGATCCCCACCGGCTGCAGGAATTTTCTCATCCCACGGCTCGTTGGGAAAATTCCTCCCTGCACCCTGGATATCGGCGCTAATGGCCTAGGTGTCGAAGCGCCTTAAAAAAAACAAAAAAACAAAAAAGAAACGTAACATTTACTCAAGGTCTCCCCGTGGTCTAGTGGCTAATAGCGGCTCAATTCTCATGCCGAAGTTGGAGTCCGCCTGACGAAGCTTGAATTTTTTTCATTATATGCCTGCTGAAAGAGTTTCCTACTCCAGCAGGAAAAAAAAACGAAAAGATAAATCATGCACTTATTCTGTGCTAGTAGAACATTTTACTAAATTTTTGAGGTGTGGGAGAACAAGCTGCCGAAAATAGTGGTGGCGGAAGACGACTACTTGCACTGATCTAGGCATAATTAGGTCGGCCAAATTTAGATTAGTGTATTAAGGTTAGCTATAGATAGGTTAATTATATTTTATGATCTTTAGAGAAGTTAGATTCAGAGAAGTTACCTACAGTTACATAAGGAATGGTCTGGTAATAGTTTGGTTAGCTGAAGTTACTTAAGGCGTGGCCAAGTTAGCTACATTTATTTCAATCAGCTATTTGGGTTAGTTATAACTATATAGTGACTTATAGTTTCATAAATAGTAATATTATTGTTAACTTTTAAGATAACATGAATTCGGAATGACAGTATCTGCAAACAGTAATCGATTTTAGCAGAAATATCGCACTAGTATTTCTAAAGTGACACAAGTCAAAAATCGGTTTTATTCACACCATCATAGTTATGGCTATGAAAGACATAGTAAACATATCTTTACCAACCATTAAAACTGTATGTACCTAGCTTCGGATGTATGTATGGAGTTTGTACACCAGAGGGCACTCGTTTCATCCTTCCTACTCCAAACCACATCGTATGTAGGTGCTCAACACTGACAGCCAAGAGGTACCTGGACTTCGGGGCTGCGACTATTGATGATCCGTGGAGGATACCAGAGCTGTACCTTACAGCTTTAAGGAGGTTCATTTCTGACACGGGTCTGGTATTATAACAGAACGACATGTAGGGTGGCACAATAGGTCTTGCAGGCCTCGGTGCGGTTCCTCGGCTATCCGGGCACCTGTTATCTAATCTAATCTAATCATCCATTAGGTGTTTTTCAGTTAAGATTATGAAATACATGGTAAATATCTCTTTATCAACCATCAAAACTGTATGTACCTACCTTCAGGGATTGTACACCAGAGGGCGCTTGTGTCACCCTTCCTGTTTTAATCCTAGGCAAAAGTGACACATTTTCAGTTGAGTTTTATTTTGAGCTGTGTCACTTCAGAAATACTAGTGCGATAATTTTTAATATGTTGTATCTATGTTGATTTTATATTAAGTGATAACCAATTCATTTTTATGGCCTAAGCACTGTTGTTCTAAAGATGTAGGGCGACTCAACTAGTTTAAAAATCAAAGCGTATTGCACCTTTTATTGATCCTGTGCCAAAAAATATAAAACAAATCATAAAGTTTCAAAGTGCTAAAGGCTGGCAATTACTACTTTAAATACTGGTCAATAATAACATAAAGTGCATACTACTTAATGCATCGAGTTAGATTACCTGCAGTTTAAACTAGGCGCTACCAGGTGCTATACTAAAATGAGTTAATGATCCATGAGAGAGGAGATATAACTCACCATTAAGCAAATGATTGCCTATAAAGCAGAATCCTCACGAGAATGGATCATAAACTAGACACTCATACAATTTAATGACGCTAGTCAAATAAACCTAAAAATTACACATATATGCAATGTGTTGCTATTGGAATTTGTATGAAAATTCCTGCTGTACTTACAGAAGGAGTTATTCTTGAATGGTTTTCAAATTGACATACACAGCTAAATTAATCGTAACTTTGATGGATAGATAGATGATTTTATTACTATTGATATGTGTGTGTAGTTTTTATGTTATTACAGAATATATTGAATAAACTATTATCAACACTAATGAGGTCATATTCACGTATTTTGTAATAGAATGTTGTTTAAACTAGATAGGGGTTTCGCTCATCCCAGAGATTTTAATATTTGAAGGGTTTAACTCTTTTACTTGAAGAGCCCAATTATATATTATTTATATATTTATTATTTAATAAGTTGTAGCGGCTAGGCGATTCAACTTTTAAAAAAAAATATTACATGAACATGTATAAAATAATATAAAAATGTTAAATTTGTTTCATGTAAACTTGTCTAAAGTGTATCGTATTAGTATTGGTTTTGTTACAACGAATTGTGTGTCTGTCAATAAGGTTTTAGTATTTGGCCGTAAGTTGGTAGTGAATGTAAGTATAATTTTTATTTTAATGGAATACATAACATCTTCTCTGTATCTTCTCTTTTTCTCTCTTATTTTTGTTTTAAATTGATGTGTTGTTGCTAATTTAGTCGTTGAGGTCATGTTATAATTTGTCAAGTAAGTTAGTCATCTGCAGGTAGTTAAATATTTGTCCTATATATTGGCTCCTATCACCTAGTAGTTCTGACATATTGTACGGTAAGTCATAGTTCTGTCTAAGTATACATTCTGTCAGTAGGTGTTTAATGGTCAGTGTTGAGTTACAATGTTCACATTTTGGTTTGCCCTGTCTCGTCATGAGGTGTAAGTGTGCCAGCCGTGAATGGCCGAATCTTAAGCGACATAGTACAACTTCTTCTCTCCTATTGTTTCTTTTGCTTGAAGGCCATTCACAAACTGTTTGTTTTATTTCTCTGAGTTTATTGTCTGTCGTCATGTGCCAAGAGTGCTGCCAGTTTCCTGTAATTAACCTTGTGGCCTCAGCTTGCAAATCTTGTAATGTATCATTGTGTATATAGTGATAGTTTTGTCTTGCTGTCGTCCGTGCAAGTGCGTCAGCTTTGGTGCTTTGTCCTAAGTCCTCGTGTCCTGGGAGCCAATATATAGTTATTACTTTAGTCGTCTGATGTATCCGTTCAATTATATTTGTAATTATTGGATTTGGATTGTATATGTCTTTTAGTCCGTATATTGAGCTAAGCGGGTCCGTTCAGATTGTTATTTTATCTTGTTTCACGTCCTGTATATTCTCCAAAGCGAGAGATATGGCATGCAATTATATATTAATAATATATAATTGGGCTCTTCAATCCAAAGAAGATAATATAATATTATCTTCTTTGGATTGTGTGTTCGTTCAACATCCTGTTTACGTAGTTAGTAACAAATTACTTGTACAAACTGTTTATTGTCTGCTTATTGTCTTGTTAGTAATAAGACATTGGCCTAGAGATCTGCTGCAGTGACCAAGTGAAGTGTTAGCAATGGCTTTCTCTTTGTTCAAGTGCGACAATTTTCTGTGGCTCACCGATCTCTCTTCGACTCCAGCCACTGGTCGGAGCAGAAGGGAGCTTGTGTAGGCCCCTCTCAACGTCATCTGAGCGTCTTTCTGGCGTTAATCGAAGATGAAGTTGGGAGGCCTTGAGCACAGAACCTTGATATTGTATCAGTCATCATATTACCAGATGTATTTATATACAGGATGTAATAATCAATAAATAAATATATATATATATATATATTATAGTAACAAATTATGTGTTGTAAACAATGTTCTAATACTCTGCCAAAAGTGGAAACTGTATAGGTTTCCGATAACCTTTAATCATATTATTATTGCTTACAAAACGACCAACTAGCAAGTATTGCATGAATTTAGCGTAAACGTTAAAAAGCTTAGAATACAAAATCTTAATGTTTTTCTTCCAAAATTATTTTTATTTTTGCAGAAACATTATAATATATCCTTAATTTAAATTTTAAGGTTAAATCAACTTGTATCCCTATTGAAAGGTCATTTTACGGAGAAGTGAGATATTTCTGGATAAATGGTTCTAATGTGTCTATTATCCGAACGCGATAGTATCGATTAATAGCGGATAAAACACTCTTACGCTTTCTATATCTCGATTTCAGCTAGTTAAGGGTTATTATAAAATACAGGAAATTCCAACTCGCAGGTATTCCGCCATCTCACGGATTTCTGACCTGAGGTAATTATGGAAGGTAGGCAGGATACTTTTAATAAATGGAAAATGTTGGAATACACAGAATTGACGATTTCTTTATCAATTTTTTCATTTACTGAATTATGTTCTAGATGGATAAATATACATTCAGAAAGGAGGCGTTTTTCAAGGTTGGGTTCAGCGGAGAGGATAGAGAATTGGCCAAAGCCATACGTATCTCCGTCTGAGATGGCATGTCTCGCTAAAGCGGTCTTTGTGTTTTTCCCCTTTACGACATTTTTATGCATATTGAGTCTTTTTAGGATTCATTTTTGTCCTGTCCAAAAGGTGGCTCGGGGAAGAGGCTGGGGCCTATGCAGGGAGACCCCATGAGACGACGTCCGGGGTGACACTTCAGGCTCCAATCCACGAGCAGACTGAGAGTGCTTATTGGAGCGTGCTTCTGCAGGAATGGCTGGTGGTGGAAAGTCCCACCGTTTTCTCCTTCGGGGTTGGAACCCCGTAGGAGGTTCTTCTTCCGGGCCGGTTACCGTTCTTGAGCTACAGGATGCTTAGCGTTACGGGTGTCCAACAATGGCCTGCTGCAGCTAAGTGGTCGTATGTTGGAAGCACTGCAGTGGAATAGCCAGAATTTGGTGGGGTTCTGAATTCAGTTTAAACCATAGCATTCTGCTCCAGGTTGGAAGCTATGAAAGTGGGCTCCGTTTTCTGGAAGACCTCGTGAGCTCGACGGTCTTGCGAAACCCTGGGGACTCAAGGTTATATCCACACCTTTGGTAGAGTAGTAGGGGGCTGATAGGTAGGGTTTCAATTTAAGACTTAAATCTGCCAGGTACGAACTCATGCTGTTTTACCTTCTCCGGCGTATGCACCCGCCCAATCTAGGCGATATTGCAGTTTGGAGAGCATACTGGAATCCGATAGACGACATTGGACCTGTTTCTTTGTGAGATTGTGTTCATTAAAGTGGTAAGCATGTTATTTGGTTTACAGTTTGTAGATAGTTAGGTTGCGAAATCTATTACGTAGAGATTTTTGGATTATTTAAAAGAGATTTAGGATATAGGGAAGAATTGGGGGACTCTAGTATCTTCAGTTGTGGGGAGGGGTTTGGGTTTTTTCAATAATTTATGAGTTGGATGATGATGTGTGTTAGAAATCCATTTGTTTTAAAAATGATAAGAAGTCGGGATTTGTTTGCAGGGTGCAGTTTGTTATCAGCCAACCTGGAGCTAAGTTTGAGCTGCTCCCCAAAATCTCCACCCCTTTTGTACACTACTCTGGCGGTATTGAGGATTAGTGTATGGTATGTAAGGAGTGGTAATGGAGGAGTCGTACGAAATAGGTCAGTTTGGTATAATAAACACTGTAATCTTCTCATCGGTAAGCCTGTTTTCAACCTCTACTTATTCATTTTATATTTATTTCTATGTTACCCATTTAAGTTTTAAATCGTTATTAATCTATCTTTAATTTAAGCTCTTGTTATTTGCCAAACTTATCATCCATCCTATTCAATACATCGTCCCTACTATGTCAAAATGATTCGAGACTTTGCTCTTGGGTTTTGGACGATATGGCTTGTCGCAAATTGTCGCAACTCTAACTCCTATATAGAATTGCCTTTAATGTCTTAAATAGAGCACCATCGAATATGACCATTTTTCAATATATTACTTCGTGAATGGATAGAATATGTTCGTTCCGATTTTCATATTTGATAGTTTGACATGGTAGGGACGATACAATGTTTTTCCATTCTTTTTTTCTGTATATAAATTAGTGTTAACACAGTTTTCCTTGTTTTACAACTCTTATAAAGGCCGAAACTTCGGCAAAATTAAAACACATTTGTGTCATCCGGGAATTTTTCGATTTTCGCTTACCTGATTTATTGGCATTTGTGTTGCACAAAACCGTGCTACCATCAACATTCAAATATACAAAAAATACAGACGCACCCTGGGCTATTTTCTTCCATTAAAGGTGGATATATAGGAACTTTCTGGTAATCCAACCGTCAATAGAACTCTCAGAACTCTGGTAATCCAGCCGTCAATAGAACTCTCAGAACTCTGGTAATCCAGCCGTCAATAGAACTCTCAGAACTCTGGTAATCCAGCCGTCAATAGAACTCTCAGAACTCTGGTAATCCAGCCGTCAATAGAACTCTCAGAACTCTGGTAATCCAGCCGTCAATAAAACTCTCAGAACTCTGGTAATCCAGCCGCCAATAGAACTCTCAGAACTCTGGTAATCCAGCCGTCAATAGAACTCCCAGAACAATGATTTGTCTATTCTTCTATGGAGTTATTCATATTTCTGGGTATTTCGTCTTATTTTTTCTAGGCATGGCTTTCTCTTTAATTAATCAGTATCTTATCCACAGATAGGAAAAGGAATGAAACTGCTTTCCAAAGCATCAGAGTTTCCAGGGAAGTAGAAAAAGGATTTAGTTTCATCTAAGACAACATTTTAATTAATACAGAATGCAGGAAAAGAACACATCTGCGCAAAACCATAAAATGCCCTCCGAAAAATATAATACATTGTACTTACCAACCTAGAATTATCATTATCATCAGCTTGAGGAGGAAGTCTATACAGTCTTATTTTGTCCCAAACGAGCTCCTTTCCTGAAACACTTTCCTTAAATTGTCATGGGTTCTGCGGCTTCCTCTTCTGAAGCTTCCCCTTTACCTTTTCTTGGTTGGTTGCGGTAGTTATTCTGCTATCTTCCATTCGTAGGAGGTGTCAAAGCCATCGCAGTTAATTCTCCTGTATTACCTACCACATTGGCAGATTTAACAGAGGTTCGACCTAAATCTCAGTTCATTTAAATGTAACCAATTTATTTTTTGTGATCAACGGAAATTCTTTCCTTCGTTAATAGGTTTAATAAGGAGCCGGTAGCCTGTAGTAGAGAGGGGTTGACAGGCCACCCCGAAGTTAGTCAGAGCTGGGAACAGTGGGCTAACCACAGCTATCTAATAAATATCCAGGAGACGTCTCCTGTATTTCCTACTATGGGAAACCACATTTCTCTCTCCTATCAGCTGGTTACCACTCCACGCTCTCTCTCACTCTCTCTCTCTCTCTCTCTCTCTCTCTCTCTCTCTCTCTCTCTCTCTCTCTCTCTCACTCTCTCACTCTCTCTCTCTCACTCTCTCTCTCTCTCTCTCTCTCTAGACACTCCAAGAACCGTAGGAGAGTCAGTTCAATTCTTTTTATCAACTGAGGACAAAAAAGCTAATTAATTAAAGAGAAAGCCATGGGTAAAAAAAATAAAAGACTCGATAGAAAAAGTCAAATCATTTTCTTGAGTTGTCTATTCATAACGGGATCATTAGAAAGTTTCTTCATATCATTATTTTATAAATTTAGCTTTATTATAAATAACCAAGTTTGAAGTTTCATTACCAAATAGAAGTGTTTTTTTGGCTCCTGTCAAATAGTAGTTCTGATAATTCTTGTGTGTGTGTTGTATTAATCGTCTTCCCTGGTAATACAGTAGTACAGTAATACTTTTGTTTCATGTAGTATGTTGCATTTTGTACAACAAGGAAATCCCTGGGTTTTAATTTGTCTCTGTGTGAGCTGTGAATTGCCTACGTAATCCTATTCTAGTTACAATAACCACACTTCTGCACAGACACACATACAAGCACATTCTATTTATTTATTGAAGAGATCACAACGTGGTAATTTGCTCTTTAAGTCTATGTGCGAACAAAGCTAACCATATATTATATATATATATATATATATATATATATATATATATATATATATACAGGGTGTCCCGTAAATGTCTAGTCATATTGTGGGAGGAGATAGAGGACCTTTAGAGGAAAAAAACATGTTCTATGACGATTTTCCGAATTCTCGCCCATTAGGGAGAAAACGTCGTTTTATTGTTTTATCGAGACAAACGTGGTTTTTAGATGAATAATCGTTGTAGCTCCGTCCCAGGTGGTACTACTAGAAACGAAGTGAAACCAATCGAAAGCTGGGTAAATTTACTATAAGACTAGATGATAGTAAACGTAAAAATGTATGAATGTAAGTATGTATATCTTACCAAAAGAAAGCTATTCTAAATTTCCTGACATTTCCTGAACAAAAATTAAAAAAAAAAAAAAAAACATGGTTCAGTGAAAAGGAAATTAATTTTTTTTCTTCAGTTTATTCAAAAAGCTTAAAAGAAATATAAATATTTACTTAAATATTAAGTAAATATTTACTTAAAACAATAAAAAAAATACTTCCACAAAAATAAAAAAAAATCGTAAAACAGTAAATAAATAAAATACATATTTATTTTGAATTTATTAATTACAGTAAATAATACTGGGTCCTGGAGGTGGCTAATAATGAACCCCAATCACACATTAACCTCAAAAATTATTATTTTTATCTAGATCACGCATTTGAAAACTTTTTTACAGGACTATCTACATCTCATTTAATAAAATTTAATAAGGGATAAGGGGGTTAATAAGGGATATTTAATTACCAAAACAAACACACTTGGGCCCATGAGAATCCCAGGACGGTTCATAAGCGTAGCCATCAGTATCAATTCAAGGTAAAGCATTTGTTTCCTAATTACAAATACCTGTAAAAATTTGTTCAAATGCGTGATCCAGGTAAAAATAATAATTTTTGAGGTTAATGAATGGTTGGGGTTCATTACTGTCCACCTCCTGGACCCAGTATTAGTTACTGTAATTAACAAATTCAAAATAAATGTGTATTTTATTTATTTACTGTTTTAGGATTTTTCTTTATTTTTGTGGAAGTATTTTTTTTATTGTTTTAAGTAAATATTTACTTAATATTTAAGTAAATATTTATAAAAACAAATATTTCTTTTAAGCTTTTTGAATACAATGAAGAAAAAAATATGATTTTCTTTTCACAGATCCATGTTTTTTTTTAACTTTTGTTCCTAAATCGTTCACATACTTCAATAACACAGGATTGTGATACATGAATGGAAAACTATTTTAATGAGGAAGTTTTTCTGAAACCCGGAAATCTCAGATCCTGCCCATTGAGGAGTAACGCTGGTAAGAAACATCAAGGAAATATCAGGAAATTTAGAATAGCTTTCTTTTGGTAAGATATACATACTTACATTCATTCATTTTTACATTTACTCCCAACTAGTCTTATAGTAAATTTACTCAGCTTTCGATTGGTTCCACTTCCTTTCTAGTAGTACCACCTGGGATGGAGCTACAATGATTGTTCATCTAAAACCCACGTCTGACTCGATAAAACAATAAAACGACGTTTTCTAACTTATATGTGAGAATTCGGAAAATCGTCATAGAACGTTTTTTGTTCCCCTAAGGGTCCTCTATCACCCCTCACAATATGACTAGACATTTACGGGACACTTTGTATATATATATATATATATATATATATATATATATATATATATATATATATATATATATACATATATATATATATAAAAGAAAAAAAAGCACATTTTATAACTTCTTATGTTCATTCACTCCAGTTTTGTCAAAATATACAAAAGGTTCTTGTCAATGGACAGTTCTGTCTGCTATGTATTCCCATCAGACAAAATTAAATTCTTCAACACTTTGGGCTTCGGAAATGGTGAGTTCATAAGCCTCTTATGTGTCAGAACTACATTAGACGATATAAGAATATATTTTTGCTTCTTAATCACTTTTCTATGAATCAAGATGTTACTGTTTATATTTATTACTGATGTTCCTCTCTCTCCCTCGCCCTCTCTCGCTCACTGTGCCTCTCCTAGTCATTTAACAGGCAGCAAGAGGAATGAAAAAGTGTAATAACATAGGTGAGAAACTAACAAGTTGGCGAACAGGAGTGTGGCTTTTCCTATCAGTAACTACACCTGTTCAGCCCAAGTTATTTATTGGTTAGGAGTGTTGAACCCAGAGTTTCACTCTGCTGCCCTCCAGGGACTCCTCTCCAACTTCAGGGTGGGATGTCAAGCCCTCTCTATGGGCGGCTAAAATCAATCAATCAATTGTAGCTAGCAATCCACAGAATCAAATATATATTAAAAATAAACTAGATCAATATTTTCCTAATCATTATAGATTCAAAATAAAATTGCATAATTCATTCTATGAAATTTATATTTTGGATATACGGATATTAAAAAAATACTTTATTAGAACCCCTTTATACTTATAAGTCGGGAAAGGATGTTATTCTATTTACATATTTTTTTAATTTTTAATTTTTATGATTTTATAGCATTAAAACAGGTGTCAAAAATTAAATACATATTTTTGCTACGTTTTTTTTTTCAACCTCCCAATTTTGTAATTGAAAAACTAAAGCGGAAACCGAGAAAGCATGCTTTACCCATTGAATCTACCATAGATCACTGTGTCTTTTCTAATTGCAAGAAGCAAAGGTGGCTGGCAGCCATGCTTCCCCGGCGCTAAGGGTCTTTGAGCAGATGCGTTTTAAAAAAATATATAACAAATTATTATTTATCAATTATTATTATTTTTCACAAATTATTATTTTTCCTTTAATCTGCTCTCTAAAACAAGTGAATAAGCGAAGGAGTCATGCCGATATCATTTTCCAAACTCGAGATATAAAACAATAAATGTTAAACCGTGTGTTTCGATGAAGAATCATCAGATCAGACCGGCGTCAATTCACGTTAGTCAATTTAAAAATGCATTTTGTTACAAACAATTTTCCAAAATAATTTTCATTTGTTGAAACATTTTTTTGCCCTTTTAAAATGAGTTCCTAATTTTTGTTTATGCTTTTTTCAATATGTCATAGAGTTTTAGTCATTTTGTTTTTAATATATTTTTAACTTTTGTTCTTTCCATATATCATAACAGAGTTCTTACTAGTTATTTATGCTTTTCTTTTGAATATTTTATACTGTTTTTGATATTTTGTTACAACATATTTTAATTTTTTAATTACATATTTCGTGATATATATACTTAAAAATATATGTACATATTTTGAATTTTTATTTACATTAACATCCGTTCCCTACTTATAAGCATGGCCACAGGAAGAACCCAAGCATAGCAAAATAAATAATATCCACAAATATTCTATTCAAACAGTTTAGAGATATAATAACCAGTAGGTAGGTTTAGAGATATAATAACCAGTAGGTAGGTTTGGAGATATAATAACCAGTAGGTAGGTTTAGAGATATAATAACCAGTAGGTAGGTTTAGAGATATAATAACCAGTAGGTAGGTTTAGAGATATAATAACCAGTAGGTAGGTTTAGAGATATAATAACCAGTAGGTAGGTTTGGAGATATAATAACCAGTAGGTAGGTTTAGAGATATAATAACCAGTAGGTAGGTTTAGAGATATAATAACCAGTAGGTAGGTTTAGAGATATAATAACCAGTAGGTAGGTTTAGAGATATAATAACCAGTAGGTAGGTTTAGAGATATAATAACCAGTAGGTAGGTTTAGAGATATAATAACCAGTAGGTAGGTTTAGAGATATAATAACCAGTAGGTAGGTTTAGAGATATAATAACCAGTAGGTAGGTTTAGAGATATAATAACCAGTAGGTAGGTTTAGAGATATAATAACCAGTAGGTAGGTTTAGAGATATAATAACCAGTAGGTAGGTTTGGAGATATAATAACCAGTAGGTAGGTTTAGAGATATAATAACCTGTAGGTAGGTTTGGAGATATAATAACTAGTAGGTAGGTTTAGAGATATAATAACCAGTAGGTAGGTTTAGAGATATAATAACCAGTAGGTAGGTTTAGAGATATAATAACCAGTAGGTAGGTTTAGAGATATAATAACCAGTAGGTAGGTTTAGAGATATAATAACCAGTAGGTAGGTTTAGAGATATAATAACCAGTAGGTAGGTTTAGAGATATAATAACCAGTAGGTAGGTTTAGAGATATAATAACCAGTAGGTAGGTTTAGAGATATAATAACCAGTAGGTAGGTTTAGAGATATAATAACCAGTAGGTAGGTTTAGAGATATAATAACCAGTAGGTAGGTTTAGAGATATAATAACCAGTAGGTAGGTTTAGAGATATAATAACCAGTAGGTAGGTTTAGAGATATAATAACCAGTAGGTAGGTTTAGAGATATAATAACCAGTAGGTAGGTTTAGAGATATAATAACCAGTAGGTAGGTTTAGAGATATAATAACCAGTAGGTAGGTTTAGAGATATAATAACCAGTAGGTAGGTTTAGAGATATAATAACCAGTAGGTAGGTTTAGAGATATAATAACCAGTAGGTAGGTTTAGAGATATAATGACCAGTAGGTAGGTTTAGAGATATAATAACCAGTAGGTAGGTTTAGAGATATAATAACCAGTAGGTAGGTTTAAATTACAAGTTTGCACTTTCTTTTCTAAATAAAATTAAGTATGCCGCTAATTTTACATCAGTAAAGTTGTAAGGTACATTAGTTAAGTGTGATCAGAGATGGGCATAACTTTATTTATAAATAAAAATACGAATTTATTCGTACTTCATATATTTGTGAATACGAATATAAATAAATTCGTATTCATAAGTGTAAATACGAGTTTATTTTTATTCTCGTATAGTAAATATAAAAATACAAATATGAATTTATTCGTGGGGTCTCCCGTGGTCTAATGGCTAGCGCCTTGGATTCATAAGCGGGAGATGGTGGGTTCGATTCCCAACCTCCGGCAGGAATTTTATCAACCCACGGCTCGCTGGTAAAATTCCTCGCTGCACCCTGGATGTCGGCGCTAATGACCTTGATGTAGATGCGCCGTAAAAAAAAAAAAAATAAAAAAAAAAAAAATAACTAAAATAAAAATAAAAGAATTTATTCGTATTAAGATGATATTACGAAAGTTATTGAAGGTTATTTTTTTTTTTTTTTTTTTTTTTTTTTTTTTTTTTTTTTTTTTTTTTTTTTTTTTTTTGTGGAGGTACAGATGACAAACTGTGTCCCTGCAGCATGGCTGGTGGTCCCGCGGCGGACTCGGGGCAAAAAATCTAGGCGCTAATAACCTAGACGTTAAACGCCTTAAAAAAAATCACCTTTAATAACTTTCGTAATATCATCTTAATACCAATAAATTCATACGAATAAATTCAAAAATGTATTCACAATAAAATTCGCAAATAAATTATGAATTTATTCGTATTAAGATGATATTACGAAAGTTATTAAAGGTGATTTCTTTTTTTTTAAGGCGTTTAACCTAGAAGTTAAAAGTATTTAACATATGTGAATAAAAATAAATTCGTATTCACACTTATCAATACGAATTTATTTGTTTTCGTATTCACAAATATATGAAGTACGAATTTATTTATATTCGTATTCACAAATATATGAAGTACGAATAAACTCGTATTTTTATTTATAAATAAAATTATGCCCATCTCTGAGTCTGATCACTAGAGCCCGGAAGTTAGGCAAAATGCCTTTTTTATCTGAATGGATATATTGAAGAATCAGATAGAAATAAATATGTTTTCGTGCATTTAGGAAGTGTAGAGACAATTTTTATTTTGCCTTTTGTGCCTATTTTGGCTTCCGTTGCCTTTTTTGCTCGTTGTTCAATTTGTTCTGCGATTTAAACATTTTAAAAAGCACCGTTCATTGAAGACAAAAAAGGTTGCACAAATTGAATTACATATTGCCGTCACAAATATCTATTCGAAAGCTTATTTTCCCAACCCTTGGATGGAATTGAAGGTTTAAAAATAACAGAAGCTTCCTTAGTAGAAGGAATGCTCGAGCATAATGAATAACAGGAAAGAGAGAGGATGAGAGAAGTACGTCACTTGTTCTTCCTGACACCCCTTTCGCTGTGACAATGGTGTAATTACCTGGGATTCCGGATTTAGAAATGTTAAGATAATGCAGAGGAAGTTTTTCCATGATGAAAAATTTTTTTCTATGAGAGTTGATACTTTGAAAAAGCATCTTGTTGTTGCTTGTAAGAAGGGAAAGTAAGAGAGTAAGTACACTAATTCTGTGATAAATTGGTAATAAAGAAATTTATGAGCATTTAAAATAGATATTTTCATTAATAATGAGTGAGATTCCTCTTTGCCTTCACTTCTAATAAATGCCTATTTTAATTACAGTACTGCCTATTTTCAGTATTTCAAGTGCCTTTTTGCCTGCCTATTTTAAGCAAAAATAAATGCCTAACTTCCGGGCTCTAGTGATCACAAATATAAATAATAATGTATACAGACATAACATTTTTGAAAGGAGCCAATCAATATTGGCACTGACTACTTTGAAATACTTTTTTGTCCTTCTGACAGTAAACTGATCACAAGGCCAATGTCTCTTTAGTCTTCTAGACTGGGTTTTTAGGTGGGTTTGGGAAGAAAGTGTTTGTGCTCTGGGAGTGGGTTGAAAGGAAATTAAGAATGAAAGTTTTGGAAACGGGATTTTTCCAGCTCTTGAACGATATTGATCTCATTATGGAGGAATTTATCGGAAACTTAGAAAGGAGCATTAACCATTTTGCGAAGGACTTTGGATTGGAATGCCTGTATTCTGTATATCTTAGAAGTTTTATCTGTTCCCCAGAGTTGAAGTCCTTAAGTCCAAATAGGTCGGATAATGGTTATTGTATACAATGAGTTTGTTGTGTATTGTCAGTTTTGATGAAGGTCCCAGTATTCGTTGTAAGAGTCCGTATCCCCTGTTCAGTTCTTGTCTTTTCAGTCGGGTGTGTGGGTTCCAAGTGAGTCTACTGTCCAGTATTAATAAGTTAGTTATCACAAATTTAATATTATTAATATATGCTTTGTATGTGACAGAGACAATTAACTCATTACAACGGCAGAATCAAACTCAGTCTAAGCGGTTTGTCAGTTGGTTATAAAATTAACAAAAATAATTAAAAATAGAATACAATTTTTTCATTAAAAATTTCGTTTTGTTAAACTTCCGAGTAAATGTGTGTAAATTATAAATGTGTAAATAGTGTTTATTTATTTATTTTGTTTAACGATGCACCACTTTGGGGTGAATTGCATCGAGTAACTTTGTAGCTATATGCTGTTCATAAATATGTTGTTATCCTACGCCAGTTAAGTATACTGTATTACTATTTACATATTAAAAAAAATAATAAAAAAATAAAATAAAAAATAATAATAATAATAATAAATATAATAAATAGAAAAACATAATACAACAATTGAAATATGAGATAAAAGATAAAATTATTTAATTTTTTAATAAAAGAATTATCAAATTTTTATATTTTGCCGTACAGGTTTACGTTTTTTAAATGTGGAAGTATGTCATCAATATGGTTGCTACTGTCAGTAAGTAGGGCAGTAATGTCCCGTGGTAGGTCCAAGTTCGTTATAAGAAGGCAGTCGAGTAATATATGTTTAACTGTTAGTTCTGGGGTCTCCCGTAGTCTAGTGGCTAGCGCGCTGGATTCATAAGCGGGAGATGGTGGGTTCGATTCCCACCTCCGGCAGGGATTTTCTCATCTCACAGCTCGCTGGGAAAATTCCTCGCTGCACCCTGGATGTCGGCGCTAATGACCTAGATGTAGATGCGCCGTAAAAAAAAAAAAAAAAAAAAAAAAAAAAAAAAAAAAAAAAAAAAAAAAAAAAAAAAAAAAAAAAAAAAAAAAAAAAAAAAAAAAACTGTTAGTTCTGTATTGCAAATCCGACATTTTGGTATTTCAGTATTAATCATTAAGTATTCGTGAGTAATTCGTGTTTGGCCTACTCGCAGCCTTGCTAGAACTATTTCTTCCCTTCGGGAATTTCGGTAAGCGGAATGCCAGTCAGTAAGTATGTGTTTGATTTGTCTCAATTTGTTTTGAGTCATATTATTCCAATCATGTTGCCACTTCTGATGTATGGTATTTCGGTTAATTGTTGTTATGTCTTTGTAGTAAAGTTCATAAGGTGGAGTATATGTTTATCAGTTGTGTTGTAATGTCTACAAATTGGTTCTTCTTCTGTCCAATAAGTATGAGTGGGTAAGTCGGGTGTGGCCTATCTGAAAAAAAATGAGTCCCGTGACAGGCCACGAGGGCCAAGAAGGCGGACTCTGTAGAGGAAACTGATTCTTGACCATACGGCACACAAAGGAGATAGTTTGGTCAGTAATAAGCTCCGGTTGCCTGGTTTTCACATTTGCAGGTACCAATTAATAAATGAATTAAAGGCTGGGTTCGCCTACGGGCGATCAGGGAGGCCGAATCCAACCCACGAACGAAGACACTAGAATATAACATTTTAAGAGCGTTCGGATTTTGAACTCATCATCAGCCAATCCGAAGCCTCGATAATATTACTTCGTATCGTCAAGTAAATGGTTCTTTTTCCCAGGCTATGGTCGCGTACTTAATTCACATTTACACTTCAACCAATTTTCTTCCAATTCACATAGCGTGTTACTTAGTTTGGTTTTGCTCATCAGGAACAGTGCGTGTCCAGGTAGCCTAGTGATAGTAATGTGTTTGTTTTTAATTTTTTCTCTGTACCTATTGTAACATTTATGTTTATTTGTGAAAATATGTTTTTGACAATACACAGGCAAAGCCTACATACGATCGAAACAGCCAACGGCCGTTGAAGGCATCCGTTTCTATTGTTCATTGAAGTTGGCGTGGCCAGTGGGTGACCGACCAGGTGTTATTGACAACATAAAATTATGGCAACCTGTAGATAGCCCGTCGTTACTCGCCCAATTGTTAATACGCCGTTAAAACAAAAAAAAACATGAACCCATCAGAACATATTCCAACGAATACTTTCATTAATACATTCTCCAATTTTCACAACCATTCATACTTGTAAATGTGCAACATTCATGACCTGCGTCATCACATCGCTTTTCCATAAAGTCCCAATAAGTGGTGTCATTTTTTTGTCCGAAACCTCACAATTAGACCAATACAAGTTTCATGTCACGCTCCGAACAGAAAACCAAGTAATTACTGGAAAAAGGAGAGAAGTGAAGGAACGTGCAGTATTTCAGCCCAGACAGAGACCGTGACACTAACGAACTTATTACAGCAGCAATTGGCAATCCAGCAGACAATACACACATCCAAAGCAGTATTAGTTAGAAATACATAGCACGGAGTTACGAAAATATTAAAGAGAAATGGGGCAACTAAATCATACAACATAGAATTAAAACTAATCACCAATATACCAAAAATCAAGCAATGTGGTGTTCAGAGGTCAATCAATTGGTGTCTATCCAACAAATATTAAATGATTTATTTATTTTTATTCTCTTTTAAGTGCTTTGTATTGTGGACGATAAGCACACCGAGAGAAGTCTTCTAAGAAACCAGGAAGTTAAATGATAAATCAGGAAATATTAAATGATAAATCGAACAATGAATAACCGATAATAGTCAAAAATAATAAACAAAAAGTCCGTCACGCAGGAGCTGCATAACTAAGCACTTTCCTCAGAATTTGGGTAGTGTAGACTGCTTTCCAGAACAATTTGCTTAAAATATCCTACATAAATAAAATAAAAACATGAATAGTTCTCTTTTAATTTTGTAATGTGTAACTGATAAATTATTAATTTGCTTCCAGAGTTATGTTTACACATGGTACCTATTACACTACGTAATAAATACAAAATCCTCATATTATCGTATTTTGATCTAACGCAGGAACCGGATACAGTCCCTCTAGCGCTCCTTGCGGCGCCTTTGTGAACCTATGTCTGGCTGGCTTTTCTATTGAAATATATTACAAAGTAAACCCCCCTTTCTGATTGACCGATTCAGCTCATTTTTACAACACTTCTTTCTCATGAGTTACCCGCGACGTATACCGCGTTTCGTTACAATACAGCAGAAATTACGACCAGTATGAGTATATTAGTAATTTGGGTCCGGAGTAAACCCCCCTCCTAATGAACCGATTTAGTTTATTTTTACAACACATATTTACCTGTAGATTACCACTACGAATACCGAGTTTCGTCGAAATATACCAAAACTCACGGTTGGTAGTGGCGAATTGGTATTGTGGGTCTGGAGTAAACCCCCCCTCCTAATGAACCGATTTAGTTTATTTTTACAACACATATTTACCTGTAGATTACCACTATGAATACCGAGTATTGTCGAAATATACCTAAAATCATGGCTGGTAGTGGCGAATTGGTATTGTCGGACCGGAGTAAACCCCCCCTCCTTATGAACGGATTTAGTTTATTTTTATATCTCACTTTTCTCTCTATATTACCAGTACGAATACCAAGTTTCGTTGAAATATAACAAATATTACGGCTGAAATGGTCAAATTAGTGTTTTGGGTTCGGGGTAAACCCCCCCTTCCGGTGGACCAATTTTGGTGGTTAACGAACTCGTTCAATCGTTTGCTAATTGAATGCTTTATACCAAGTTTCGTGACGAAAAAACAAAAACTCTGGCCGCTATCGTGTTAACAGACACATATATATATATGCATATATATATATATATATATATATATATATATATATATATATATATATATATATATATAAATTTTAACGGGGGTCATTTTCGGTGTCTACTAGGTAGGATCGATAAAGATTTGAAGAAATTTTTCAAAAGTTCCGTCATGAGTCCAACCTCAGTAGCTACTTTCCTTCGGAGGAAAGTGCTAATAAAAAACGAAAAGAGGTGCTCGATTTTTCATTGAGAGTAAAGACTATTAAGGTTTGAATCGCTGTAGAGTTCTAAAGATGAAGTAGTATTTTCGTCAGATTTTACTGCTAATAAATATTCATTATTTCTATATATTACTGGCTGAATACTGGCGTTTCGTCACGGCAGAAAAGTAGTTATTTTATTGCGTTAAATAATGTATCAACCACATTAACGCAACTACATACTTTTGTGGAGTATATTATATCACGGTTCCTGCCATACTACATGTTATTCATCAATTGATAAGTAATCAAAGTATAATGTTTCTTTCTTCTGTGGCGCTCCGGACCAGTGTCAACAAACAAATAACCTAGAGATAACCCATTATCTTTATGTTACCAGTAATAGGAGTTTAACCAGAACAGGTTAAAATTCGTTGTCAATAATAAATGGATGTTAAAATTTAAAAGGTTATGTTTCCATTATCCATCTATTATGTTAGAAGTGTTATGACTGGGGGAGACTGTGCAAGGGTTCCGTTCGAATATCAAAAAATCCTTTCTTAGCCAGTGTTTACATGCTAAAGGGAGTGTCCATGCAAAATTTCAAATTTTTCTGTCAACTGGTTTGGGCTGGGCGATGATAGGTCACTTAGCCAGTGAGTGAGTAGTATTTGAGAAATATATATATATATATATATATATATATATATATATATATTTATTTATAGAATATTACAATCTACAATTGAACTGTACTTTGTAATTTGATGTTAGTTACTTGACCACGCCTCAGGTGTCCCCAGTTGTCAGCCGAATACCTTCCTTAGGAAGGATTCTAGAGTGACCTGGAGTTACCTTACGCCATCCAACCACACCCTGCGAATAGCAGGGAGGATTCGAGGCGAATGAGGCATGACCTGTGATATCCTGAGGAGAGAAAATATCCATCGATATCACTCTCACTTATTATAATTTCACTGATTTTTTCACTCCACGACACTACACTACCTTAGTAGATCCCGGGGCCACTTTCTATTAAGACGTATTGGTGGAGAGGAAGGATGATTAGTGCTGGATAAGGATTGGGCTATAGGATTAGGATGATTAAATAGTTTACTATGGAAGGATGAGAAGCGGATAGGGATTATATCTTGGACAAAAGGGATATTTAGGTCATTATGGAGGGTGCGATTTGTAAAATAATAAGGAGCATTGACTATGGTACGTAGGACTTTGGATTGAAATGTTTGGATTCGGTTGATGTTGGAATGCTTGGCTGTCCCCCAGAGTTCTATTCCGTATGTCCATATAGGTTTTATTAGTGAGTTGTAGACAGTTAGTTTGTTATGTACGGTTAAGTGTGATGATCGGTTTAGTAGTCTGTATAGTTGTCCGAATCGTCGATTGAGTTCTTGTCGTTTGAGTTTAATGTGAGAAATATATAGCAGATTTTTAAAGAGAGGTCTTATTCAGATACCTGGACGTTATCAGTTAACGAGGTACATATCGTCCCTACCATGTCAAACTATCACATATGAAGATCGTAGCAAAATTATTCGATACTTTATTTAAGGCTTTAAAGGCTATTCTAAAGGGGTTAGAGATTCGACAATTTGCCACAAGCCGTATCTTCCACAATCTAAGAGCAAAGTCTCGAATCTGAAAACGAGATTTTGCATCTTCTATAGTTTGACATGGCAAGGACGATATGTTTAATAAAGTTTTCTTATTTCCTTAAAATGTCTTGTTATATATCCTTTAGAAAATCCCCAAAAGAATTTCCGGTACATAAACCATCCAATAGAACAGATACAAACAACCTCATATTTTCAGTTACGACAGGAATTTTTAATTTCAACATTCTTCAGCACGAAAACCAATAGTCCTATCGGTGAAATACTTGGGAGAAAGTCTTTCGAGGAGGAAGGGTTTTACTAATCACTCGATTAGATATAAAATGTTTTATTATTCTTTTTAATTGTTAATACCAGCTTACAGGATTATAAAAAAAAGTCCGACTCGCAAGAACTGCGTCATTTTAGCGCACGTACATCTCGAAGAAATGGAATAGATTAGCATCACAAATCACAAGAAACTGACAGTAGCCAACTTACACAGAAGCGGATAATTCTTAATCTGTATAAGTCAATTCAATTATGTACTGAAAATTTACTTACTCTTTGACTACTGCTGAGAAGGCTCTATTCTCAACAACCAAAAATTCTTTGTCATTTTAAGTATCTTGTTTAACTAGCAAATTCGTCTTACTGTTATAATCAGCTGTAAATATGTGCTTCATAGCGAATAAAATTCCATTCTGTCGTGGGTTAAATCTTTCTATAAAATAAGAAATAACGATAACTTCAGTTGGAGGCTATGAGGAAGGTTATATAGACAGCAGAATTCAAAACAAACTACGTCATCATGATTAGCCAAAGCCATCTTGATTACCACAGCCACGCCAAACTTATTATTACCAACACCTCTCACCGTTTCTTAGCTTATTTTACTACTATACTAATTTTACTAATAATTGCAATTTAAAACAAGAAAAAACTAATTAAAAAGTGAGATAAACAAAGAGAAAACCCCTTTCCAAACAACAAAACAAACATTTTTTACGTTTTAAGCGCTTATATCTCTGATTGACGTTGCCCCATCGAATATTGCTTCAGAACCTTTTTTGTAGAGAGTTTAGTAAGCATTGGAATGGCCACCTTCCACTTACCACGATTTCCCAACCGTTATCGAGATATTTACGAAAAATGTATTAAGATCCGAAAACTTCTCATGTCTATTAATACAATTTTTTTTTTTTTTCGCATACTTCCATAACTCCAAATATAACCAAAATTTAAACATCTTAGTTGGGATTAATTTCCAAGTTGTAGAAAATATTTCAATTGAATCCCGCGATTCTAAGTACTCACAAAAATATAATGATTTACAAAAACATTGATTCCACTTTTTTCAGGAACGGTTACAGATATCGCCTTATAAATGGTTTCATTCGTTTTCTTATGTTAGGAAACCTATAAAACAAGTACCTGCAAGCATATAAACTCAAAAACGTAAGCGTTACGATTTTTTTGTGCGAATTTCGCCCCAAACACTATCTTCTAGTGGGCGGACTCTGCTGGTTAACGAACTTGACCTTTCAAATTAGAGGACAGATTTTTGTACCAAAGTTCGTTAAAATCTAACCATTATATATATATATATATATATATATATATATATATATATATATATATATACAAATTTGGGCCACCTATATTTTCGTGATCTATAGGGTCTGAAACGTGAAAGTTTCTAGTCGGTACTTCCGGATTGCGTCATGAGGTCAACATAAGCGGGTTCTCCCTAAAACGGAGATAGGGAGTAACCGCGCTATAAAGTACACCCCATGATCTGTGTAAATTAAGTACCCAACTACTGCAATGAATAAAAACGTCCGTTACGGCGGAGCTGCATTCCTAGGCACATTCCTTAAGAAAGGCATTCTTAAACAATTTGCTTTATTTTATTTTGGTTAAATGTTAACTTGCATTTATAAATAACACTGATTTTTAGAACGGGTCAACCGGCGAACAGTGGCGCCAGAGCGGAGGAAAATTGATTTTCGGAGGCGCTGATTTCGATTTTCTAGTTTGTGATTCTCATACTATATTAGCTACAGGATCTAGAAACTGCTTGATTCCCATATTTCAATAGTATTCCCATTAATTTAGGCCTAATATCAGAATAATGGAAATTTGACCAAATTACACACTACTCTAAATGAGTGATATATAATTTTAAAAGAACGGAAAAAATTATCACAGGCTTTTCCTGCTCTACGAGGTTCAACTATGTCACATATCAGTCAAACTAGTCAAAACAAAATTACAGCGGTATAGGTTAGGAATTTTAAGTAAGCATTGAGAACAGCTATGAAAAAAAGCTCCTGCATCCTCCGAGATGTGGAAGATCGTTTTCTTTTTTTTTTTTTTTTTTCCTTGAAGTTTAAAGGCCAGTCAACCACTATTGGGTCATTTGTGCCTCCTGGTCGGTCTGTTGGTAGTATCGAAAGCGGAAACAGAGCCCGACGGCCAGCGGAAGGCGGACCCAGCCAAGGTCGAGTAGAGTCCCCCGTGCCAGTTCTACCTTAGTGGCCCGCATCTGGTGACTGGCTGCTAGGTCTATGATAGAAGGTGTGCTTGCTGGTGCCAGGGCAACCAAACCTTCACAGACCGCATGGGGGGGGGGCACGTCCTCAATCCCAACCAAGCACATCGCTCCCGCCGACCCACGCGCCCCGCCCCCGCCCCGAACGCCACCAACAGTTAAAACAAAAATATGTTTAACGAAATTTTGGATAGTTAATGTATTAATAATTTAAAGTTAATCAATTAATAATAGAATATAGTTCTTTTTTTTAAGAGAATAATATTTTTTACGCTAGCTTTAGAAAATTAGTTATTAATTACATAAATATTTAGTTCTACATATATTTAGAGAATATTAAGTGGAAATGTTTATAGGAATTTATTTAAAAAGCCAATACACTTTATAATAATCGTTCATTAGGTAAATGATTTGACTTTATGATAAAGTACATCTAAACCCAGCGCTAAATTTTGTTTTTCAAATTGGTTTTATCAAGAAAGGAAAAAAGGTTAGACAGATGGACCGAATTATTGCCTAGTAGCTCTCTAAGATGTATCGGGAGACTCAGTCGAACTCGCTCGTCTTCATATGTCCTACACTCCGTCAGGACATATGAAGACGAGCGAGACGAAGATCGTTTTCAAACTAGACGTGTTAAAGTAAAGATTAAAACCAAAACCATCTGCCTTTATCTGCCTATCCGATCATAACACCGGAATGAAAGGAATGGATTAGAGTACGCCTTTGTGTGTTGCACTATCTAGTTTACCCAATTGGCTCAGATAATACATTTCCCCACGTCAAAAGGCTTTTAATTCGGGTCCGCTCTGGTTGAGAACGTTGCACAATGTGACAGAATCTCAAAATCCAAGCAAAAAGTCGAAAAATGAAGTAAGTCGTAGAAAGTGTTTTCTTGTGCGGTCACACTTGATACATTCTAGAAACACAAGGTATAAAAAATTACCCCTCCAAATATTTTGAAATTAGCGCAATAGAACATCAAAGTGACATAAGAAGAACAGTTGTTAACGTTTTGATTTCGTATTGATTTTTTCTCGTAACAAAAAATTGAATTGACAATTTTTAAATATAGTTAAAATACTTTTAAAAATTATTTTTAATTGGTGAAAAAATTGAGTTTGAAAATTTAGTGTCAGAAGTCTTTTTTCAAATTATTATTTTCCCACAATGGACCTTTATAGTACCAATAGAGCTTTCAAAATACATTCATCTGAACAATTCAAGCCTTGAAATTGTGGTGTTCCCAGACTTGGTTGCCCAAGATTTCCCCTTTTTGCGCTATACAATTTTCTTAGGCTCACTTGGAAAGACCACATCAGACTGAAAAGACAAGAACTCAACAGACGCTTTGGACAGCTTTACAGATTACTGAATAAAAACTCACCTCTCTCACTCGAAAACAAACTCATAACCTACAACACAATTATAAAACCCATTTGGACATACGGAATAGAGCTATGGGGAACTGCAAAACCATCGAACATCCTTCCAAACCTTCCAATCTAAAGTCCTCCGAACTATAGCCAATGCTCCTTTTTACATAACCAATAAGAATCTCCATAAAGACCTCAACATTCCTCTAATACAAGACCTTATCCCCATCCGATTTGCAAATTTTCACCACAAATTATCCCTAAACCCTAATCCTGCTGTCCATTCACTGTCCACTCCCAACCATCCCTATTCCCCACCACGACGGTTGAACAGGATGTGGCCCTGCGATCTGCTTTAAGCAACACAAGGGAGTGATAACGGAGGTTATCTTCTCCCCACAAGCCCCTAGAGTGTCTGCAGTTCTCTCGTCCCTCTTCCAGCTCCAGTACTTCCTACCGCTGCTGGTTGAGGAATGGAGTACGGCTGTCCCTCCTAGTCATCTCGCTTACCCGAGGAGACAAGGGGTCAGCTGGTGCAGACCCTCGTGATTTTTTTTTCTTATGTTTATGTGAGCACATTACAAAATGTATTATTATTTTACAGAATGTAATTTCATTAAATTAATAAATAAATATATAAAAATAAAAAAAATACAATTTTTTATAAGCTAAGATCTAAACTACTACATTAAATTCGGTGACTTCTATGTAATTATGAAATAATATGAATACCTTTCACTTTTACCTAAGCTATAGTAATGCAATTTCACACGATCGTGTGTTTTACTATGTCATTTCTCGTGGTAGACCACACTGAGTTAGTTGGTTAGGGGCACTTTCGAAGTACAATACTATCCGTATTTTTTATTTTTTTTTAAAGACTATCTGCAACCTCGTTCTAATTAATTAGATCGGGGCAGTTACAGATCGGGGTTAGGGTAATTGGATATGTGTTACTCCGCTAAGGGAAACAGATAAAGAGCTGGTTTTACATAAAGATTTTGCGTTTAATGTTTAATAATGAGTGTTTGGTTTCAGATAAGAAGGTTTTGAGATAGTAGCATAAGTTCAGATGGTAAGTATTCTAATCTGTGTAGGTAAGTAAACACAGAGATTTTTAATAATGAGTGTTTGGTTTCAGATAAGAAGGTTTTGAGATAGTAGCATAAGTTCAGATGGTAAGTATTCTAATCTGTGTAGGTAAGTAAACACAGAGATTTTTAATAATGAGTGTTCGGTTTCAGATAAGAAGGTTATGAGATAGTAGCATAAGTTCAGATGGTAAGTATTCTAATCTGTGTAGGTAAGTAAATACAGAGATTTTTAATAATGAGTGTTCGGTTTCAGATAAGAAGGTTATGAGATAGTAGCATAAGTTCAGATGGTAAGTATTCTAATCTGTGTAGGTAAGTAAATACAGAGATTTTTAATAATGAGTGTTCGGTTTCAGATAAGAAGGTTATGAGATAGTAGCATAAGTTCAGATGGTAAGTATTCTAATCTGTGTAGGTAAGTAAATACAGAGATTTTTAATAATGAGTGTTCGGTTTCAGATAAGAAGGTTATGAGATAGTAGCATACGTTCAGATGGTAAGTATTCTAATCTGTGTAGGTAAGTAAATACAGAGATTTTGATTAAAAAAAAACAAAAAAAACAAATAAATAAATACAAAATTGTTGTTCGGTGTTGGTTTTCTTTTCAACAATGCCTGTGTCACGAAATGAGCTAATATTAGTAATGAAAATATGTCCGAGCGTAAAAATAGGGATTGATTGAAATTCCTAGAACGTAAATGCCAGATTTAACAAACATTCCAGAGGATAAAATTCCATTCAATACGTTCAAGGGTTTTTACCGGGAATCGAACCCGATACTTTTGAATATTCAATTTTTTTAATTGGTTATTTCTTCCGTTGCAATTTCGCGTTGAACAACATACAACACTACTGATATTTTATTTACATTGAATTAAAATTTGGTATTTAGCGGGAATCAAACCCGATACTTTTTATTATTCTTTTTTTTTTTTTTGTTATTGGTTATTATTTTTTTATGGAATAGATACAACACTAATGCCTAAGACAATTCGCTGAATTGATTCCAGGGTTTTGGGATTCTGCCAGACTGTGCGTCGTCAAGTAATGAACTTTATCAAAATTAAATACCGCGATTTGTATGAGTGCTTGTGGGGTGGGGCGAACTTCCACGTATTCATTTTTTATTATTTAATTTAAATATACACTAAAGGCGCTAATGGCCCAGAAGTGGATGCGCAGTAAAAAAAAAATATATATATATATATATATATATATATATATATATACACTCAAAATACTTGTTTGCAACTTCAGTACAACCTATTCCTAACCCCTGTTGAACTTCATATATTTTTTTGTTCTGAGTGGACCCAGATATCTTTGTTAATTCGTTCTCAGGATTTTGAATTTTTTCCGCATTATGTCCATTTGGCCCCACTGTGGTTTGTGACTCACTCACTCACTACAGGCGCTACAGTCCTTGTAGGACCTGGGCCTCTGCCACCATCCTGCTCCATTCCACGCGGTTTGCTCCTAGGTTCCTCTAATTTCGGACCCCTAGCACTGCAAGTCCTCCTCCGGATCATCAAGCCACCTCTGTCTTGGTCTGCCTGTCTTTCTTTTGCCCCCAGGTGCACCATTTTTAGGTAGCCTACAGGGTTCCATTCTCTCCAAGTGCCCTAACCACCGTAGTCTACCTTTCTTGATGTCATAGAGGATGTCACGCTCGCCATACAAGGTGGTTGATGACATTGCAACGAAACTTGGCGTACTTTGTGAGTATCAAAAGAGGATTTGATGTGGATATAAACGAAAGCCGTCAATCAGAAGGTGAGGGCATTACCATGTTTCAAAATGAAACAAGAATTAATAATTGAGTCGGCTTTTCATTAAAAATATAAAATACCAAAACTATTAAACAAGAAATCGTTGGTTTGTAGTATTTCATTCTTGTGAGCGTCGTCAAGGGAATTTCAGGAATGACAATGAAAATTATTTCCTTTAGTTGTGCTGGTGGTGAAAACAAGTAGCAAACATGCAGTTAAGAAAATAATTAGTATCTTGTTTTCGGCTTTATTTTTTAATGACTGAGGATTGTATAGAAAGAAATCTACGTGGAGGAGAGCTAAAGGACAACCTTGGAAGACCTAAATATTGATTTATAAAATACATTCATAGCTTTTCTTAATAGTTATTTCAACAAAAACTTCAGATTCTTGTAAATATTTTTAATTATTAATATTTGTTTTTCTTTGATATATTACACGTTGCCATCATTCAGGTAATTTTTCGTTCCGTACTCCCAGAAATTCTCAGATTTTTGCGCAAAGAACTCCTCTATGTGCGTTTTGCAGTCCTGGAGGAAATTAAAGTGTTACCCGTTAAGAGTTTTGAAGGGCCAGAAATAAGTGAAAATCTCTTGGGGCAAGGTCAGGCGAATAGGATTGGTGGGAGATCACATCCTGGCTAAACTCCAATAATTTCTACCTGGTATGGAAAGACAAGTGGGGAAGTAAAACTATGACTTTTTTAGCGCAGTTCCTTCCTCCATGAGGTTGACCTCATGGCGCAATCCGGAAGTGCCGACACGAAAATTTCATGTTTCAGATCCCATAAATCAATAATATAACGGTGGTTCAAATTTGTATATAAATATATATATGTATATATATATATATATATATATATATATATATATTCGCTCCCTAGGGGCTAGGCAAATGGTCTACAAAAATCTTTAGTCTAATTCAAAAGGTCGCATTCGTTAACCAGCAGAATCCGTTCACCGGAAGATGCTTTTTGGAGCGAAATTCGCGCGAAAAAAATCGTAACGCTTACGTTTTCGACGTCATATGCTTGCAGGTACTCGTTTTATAGATTTCTTAACTTATAAAAACGAATGAAACCATTTTTAAAGCGATATCTGTTGCCGTTTTCGAGAAACATTGAAACACCTACTTTTCCAAACTAATTTTCAGATTGGGTATTCAGAAACGATTAATTCAGTTGAAACTGGTTCCAGACGTTTGATATTCATCAAATCTGTGAAAGCCAAAGTTTGGTTCCGTTTGGAGTTAAGGAAGTACTAGAAAAAAATATTTCATTAACAGGCATGAAGTGCGTATATTTTCTAAAATATCTCGAAAACAGTTCGGAAATCGTGGTAAGTGGAGGGTAACTATTAGAAAGCTTACTAAATTCCCTACAAAAAAATGAACTGACGTAATGTTCGATGGGGCGATGTCGATCGGAGAGATAAGGAATTAAAAATTCGCAATTGTTAGTTTTGCTCTTTTGAACGTTTTTTTACGTGAAGTTTCAACTGATTTTTCCCCATTTTAATTGTATTTAACATTAATACGAGTATTTGACTAAAAGAAGGTAAGAAAATGTGAAACATTGTTATAGTGTTTCCAAGAGCGAACGATGAGAAGTTAGGGGAAGTCGCCATGATACTGACAGTTTCCTGTTGTGGCACCTTAAATCTATAACTGCTAATATTCCTTTACTAATAACACTAGACATACGGAACCGCGCTAAGATGACGCAGTTCCTGCGAGTCGGACTTTTTAGGAGAGAATCGCAAATTTAGATGCGGTCTAATAAATTCTTTTCCGTCAATTTGTTAGGAACCCAAATACCACTTTGCGAGACTTGCATGAGATATGTTAAGGGTTTCTGCGATATTCATTCATTTATATAGATTACTAGCTGAAGTCCCGTGCTTCGTCACGGCAGATAAGTAGTTATTTTATTGCGTTAAATAATGTATCACCAAAATTAACGCGACTACATAATTCTGTTCAAGGTAGGGATTGTTGGGGTTCGGTCACTGCTTCTTAATAAAACTACATTTTACAAATGAAAATGGTTTTATTGATGCCGACGTTTCGGCTTGAGATTCAAGCCTTCATCAGGGCTGTAAAAACAAGTAGGACGGATTTTACAGCCCTGATGAAGTCTTGAGATTCAAGCCTTCATCAGGGCTGTAAAAACAAGTAGGACGGATTTTACAGCCCTGATGAAGGCTTGAATCTCAAGACTTCATCAGGGCTGTAAAAACAAGTAGGACGGATTTTACAGCCCTAATGAAGTCTTGAGATTCAAGCCTTCATCAGGGCTGTAAAAACAAGTAGGACGGATTTTACAGCCCTGATGAAGTCTTGAGATTCAAGCCTTCATCAGGGCTGTAAAAACAAGTAGGACGGATTTTACAGCCCTGATGAAGTCTTGAGATTCAAGCATTCATCAGGGCTGTAAAAACAAGTAGGACGGATTTTACAGCCCTGATGAAGTCTTGAGATTCAAGCCTTCATCAGGGGTGTAAAAACAAGTAGGACGGATTTTACAGCCCTGATGAAGTCTTGAGATTCAAGCCTTCATCAGGGCTGTAAAAACAAGTAGGACGGATTTTACAGCCCTGATGAAGGCTTGAGATTCAAGACTTCATCAGGGCTGTAAAATCCGTCCTACTTGTTTTTACAGCCCTGATGAAGGCTTGAATCTCAAGACTTCATCAGGGCTGTAAAAACAAGTAGGACGGATTTTACAGCCCTGATGAAGGCTTGAGATTCAAGCCTTCATCAGGGCTGTAAAAACAAGTAGGACGGATTTTACAGCCCTGATGAAGTCTTGAATCTCAAGCCGAATTATTATAGCACGGTTCCTGTCATACTATAAGTTATTCATCAATTGATAAGTAATCAAAGAATAATGTTTCTTCATATTGGAGCACTCCGGGCCAGTGTCAAGAAACAGATAACGTAGGGAAACCCGTTATCTATAGGTTACGACAGGAGTTTAAGGGTTCGAGATATTATTACCTCGGATAGACCATCAACAGGTACAGGGTAACCTCTATGAGGGACCCTATGACTCTACAGTTTATTTCTGGCAATTCAAGGTCTGCCATCTTAGTTGAAATGAAGGTCAAAACAGTACACTAACAGCTGACCTGTAGTTGTAGCAACTCCATCCATTGTCATATGTACCGATTCGCTCTCCTCATTACAAGCTATACAAAATTTCTACACTAACAATTCTCTTGTAATAGATATCTTAAATAAAATAAACGATCACAGAAGAAAAGACCAAAGAGTTATTTTAATATGGATACCTGGTCATTGTGACATTAAAGAAAATGTAAATGTGGATAAAATTGCAAAAAATGGTATTCTTAAAGGTATACCATATTCACAAGTCCCTTTCTCTGATCTTAACCCTATAGTGAAAAGTAAAGCATATGACATATGGCATGAAGAGTGGAACAGCATTGAACTTGGCGAAAAGTTGCGGGAAATAAAGAGTGAGGTATGCAGCTGGAAATGTTCAATCCGCGAGAGCAGGCGTGAAGAGGTTATTCTAAGTAGACTAAGAATTGGGCATTGTAAACTCACACATGGTTACCTGATGGCAGGGGAGTCTGAACCTCCTCTATGTTCAACTTGTAATGTCCGTCTTACAATAAAACATATTTTCACGGAGTGTATTCGATACAGTGAAGAAAGAGAAAGGCTCGGTTTTCCCACGGACATGCGAGAAATATTTGGTAAAGGTTCTGAGTACATAGATAAAATATTTACCTTCCTAAATGATACGTCCTTGGCTAATAAAATTTAATCTGTCTAAAATTAATCATCTTTCTTTAGTATAATGTATTGTTCCAACATAGGAAATATAGAACATATTTACTTTGTCCATAATATCTGTAATTTAATTATGACGTATTACAAAGAAACTTATTTAGAACACTTAAGAAGTAATTTCTTGTCTTGCTATTTCTAAGGTTTTTTGAAGTATTACGACCTACCCAGAGATCTCTAGGGATTCTCTCTAAAACTAATTGCAATTTTACAATAATTACTAATAGCAATATTTATTATTGAATAACATTTCTAAATTCTACCATTAACACCTCCCTTGGTCTGGGGGGGCTTGGGGGTGGGTGGTGGCGCGGCGGGGGGATTGGCGGGTGTCTGGGAGGGGGTGGGGGGTGGACGTCGGGCTGTTGGTGGGGAGTAGGGCTGACTTATCCTGGGCCCTAGACCCGCTGGGTCCTGCTAGCTCTGGAGATCTGGATGGTGGCACTTACATGCAGATCTCCGACAGGAGCTTGGCTATCTTATCTAGATTGCGGATTACCGCTGTATTGTCATAGAGGTCCAGATAACGCCGGCCCCCTCTCTTGCCTCGGCTCGGGCTGTCCCCTCTCCCTTCTGGGCGTCTGTCTCTCTCCTTGCTGCGCCTCCCTCCCCCCCGGGGTCTTTCTCCCTGATCAGGATACTTCCAAGGCACCAATGACCCCAGTGGTTGCAGTGCCTTTAAAAAAAAAAAAAAAAAAAAAAAAAAAAAAAAAAAAAAAAAAAAAAAAAAAAAAAAAAAAAAAAAAAAAGTTGTAGCAACGCTTGCTGCCTAGGCGTGCCTGCTCTCTAACCAACTAAAACTTCAAACCCCCCTAAAAATACTTAATAATTTGAATATAAAAAAAAACAACTGCGATGATAGGTCAATGAGTGAGTGATATTTGACAAATATGTATGTAGGTATGTTGTAGATTTTAAGCAAATTATACAAGAATGAAGTGTAAACTATCATAATTCTCAGGAATGTGTTAGGTAATGAAGCTCCTGCGTGACGGACTTTTTTAATTTCCATTGAGATGAAATAAGGAAAAGAATCCAAGCCCTTGTGATTAATTCGAGTAAAATAAAATACTTCCCCGGAGGAGGTTTACTCGCTATTTAATTAAATGAATTGAAGTGGTAAGAAGAGCGGGCGGAAGGGGGTTAATGCTTCTTAAAGCAATTATTACAGAGGTAACGAACCCAAGCTTCATTAATTAGTTAGGATAGAATATATAATGGAGAATGAGGGGGGGGGGGGAGTTTTGAAGTTGTTTCAACTTATTCCTGATTAGCCAATGGGGGTTCAGCTCTGAATGGACAAAAGTTTCTTTTGGATTTTTCATCGGACTCTTTTATTTTAAAAAAGTAATTTTCTTCCTTTCCCTATAAATGCAAAAAATAATAATTAACCTGAAAGGTAAATTTCATGAGGAAATCAGAATTAAATTTATTACTAAGAAAATATTACTTTTATTTGTTTAATGATTTATAATATAATATAAAATGTCTTGATGTATTTAAACAAAGTTTATAAATAACCAATATCATGAAAAACATTTTTCCTAATTACATTTTGAAAGGTAATCTATATTAAATTATTCACTAATATTCTATTTATCTAATGATAATGTTGAGTGGAGTGTAGCTCAAGTGAAGAAGCACCCGACATCCGTTGCACAATCAAAGATTTTGTGGACACACTGTCAAAGATTTTGTGGAAACACACTAGAGTTCGTGGACGCACACTCAAAGATTTGGTGGAAACACTGTCGAAGATTTTGTGGACACACACTCTAAGCGTTTTGTGGACACACTGCCAACGATTTTTGGACACACACTCAATGATTTTATGGACATACATTCAAAGATGTTGTGGACACATACTCAAAGATTTTGTGAACATGCACTCAAAGATTTTCTGGAAACACAAAGATTATGTTGACACATGCTCAAAGATTTTGTGGACACATACTCAATGGTTTTGTGGACACACACTCTAAGAGTTCGTGGACACACTACCAAAGATTTTTGGACACACACTCAATGATTTTATGAACATACACTCAAAGATGGACACACACTCAATGATTTTATGAACATACACTCAAAGATGGACACACACTCAATGATTTTATGAACATACACTCAAAGATGGACACACACTCAATGATTTTATGAACATACACTCAAAGATGGACACACACTCAATGATTTTATGAACATACACTCAAAGATGGACACACACTCAATGATTTTATGAACATACACTCAAAGATGGACACATACTCAATGGTTTTGTGGAGAGACACTAAAAGATTTTCTGGACACACAAAGATTATGATGACGCACACTACTAACAACAAACTACGAGAAATAAAGCGGGAATGCCAGGCCATCGAGAAATCGACTGACAAGAAGGGAATATGTCGTGATTAATTCTTTGAAGAGATCGGCCCTTGGGGATCGATTCAAAAATCGATGAGTCGTGTTAAAAAGACCTATATTTTAAAAGATCGCCCATCTCTACCCCGTACTAATGTGACCACATTTTATGGTAATATGATACATCAAACCATTACCTCAAACATTTTTGTTGAAATCGTAACCTTTCCGCCTCCGTCCACTAGAAAGCGCTAGCAGCAAAGATTGCACCTGGTTAACAGATGGCGGATTCTGATCGGTGTGGTGTCAACAAGCTTAAACTGTTTGACTTCCCCTTTCATTTTACCTGTCATTTAGAACTGTAAGTGTAATATAAGAAATATTATGGAGCTTTAAAACATCATATGTATTTTGAAACTCCCAGAACCCCGGTTCTGATAAGAGGCTGGCTTATCTAACCAGTGAAAGGCATCTGATAATAATTTCATAATGGCAAAGCTATGCTAAGACAAGTTTTATGGAATCAGCAAAGTGAAACAAAACGGAATTAAAACTAAAATTTCATTTCTCCAAAGTTCAAAAGAATAGGACAGTTTCTAGAGAAGAGAGATGGATAAACCATAAGAGAACGGATATAGCACTAAGGATTTCTCTACTTACAGTGAAAACATTCCGAAGGACTTCTCAGACAGAACTTTATTCAAAGGAAGAACTTTTAATAAGGACCTTCTTAGCGTGCTTCGATCGGGACTTATCCTCGGCTTAGTTACTCCGGGCTTAACCAATATCATACATTCATACCGTACAGATCCGCTTCCTTCAATGTACACAAATGCGATTTAAATATTACGTTTGCTGTATAACAAACAGCAATATCATAAACGGGTTTCCCCTATAAGGAATCGTAAGTTGTACACATGTGATTCTGAAACCTCATTACAGCCTAGCCGTTTTACCTGATTACAACGCTACGAGCGGTACATTAAGAATTGACAAGGAAAGTTGGTAGCCTTGGGGGGTTGTGGTCAGGCTTACCAACTTCCTCATAATTAACAAGACCAGTTTGCTAACAACCACTTTCTGCGATTAGCGTTCCTGAAATTTAATACGCCATCAAGTTAGTCTTTGAATAAGAAGATTTTGTACAAACTTCAGTAAGTCATTCAAGTTAAATGTTTATTTTCAACCCTCAAAATAGACTTATTATATACTTAATATAATAATTTTCATTTTTATTTATTTATAGTATTTTAAATAAATAAGAGCAAAATATTTCTAATCCTCAAAATGTATGTATTATACACTAAAAATTATTTTTATCAGCAAAACGTAGTAATGTAAAAATTTAATATATATTTTAATGAATTTTACAAATACATCCGATTATACACTATTACTAGTGTTGTAAAAGAGCGCGCCTTTAAGGCTAGAAGGCGCGGCTCCTAAAAGCTCGAGCTCTCAGAGCTTGGACAGGGCTCGATAGAAGGCGCGAGCCTTGAAGGCGCGAGCCTTGAAGGCTCGGCTTGGTAGAAGGCGCGAGCCTTCAAGGCTCGCCTCGGGCGAAGGCGCATGCTTTGAAGCCTTTTACTATTCATTTCCAAAATGGCGGATGGTGGGCAAACAGCTGTTTCATGAAATATACTTTATTAGATTAATCCTAAATTCTTTCTGCCACATTGAAATTATTCGCTGGCAATTAAATTCACCATTTCATTGATAAACTAATTATATGGATCACTAATTGGGTAAAAATAGTAACTTTTCCTAAAAAATAAACTCTTCTGTGAGACGGTGATTGCAACACTGTCCTACTACTACTACACTACTATAACCGTGCTTGCCAAAGCTCTTCCCAGGGCTCCAAGGCCGAGCCCTCAAGGCTGAAGGGAGAACCTTGCCGAACCTTCAGGGCTTGATAAGGTTAGGATGAAGCCTCACTCCCGAGCCTTCATAGAGCCCTCAGAGCTCGGGCTGTGGAGGTTAGGTTCAAGGTTCAGGCCTGAAGCCTCCAGTCAGGGCTCGCTTTTAACAACACTACTCTACCTTCCCAGGACTCCAAGGCCGAGCCTTCAAGGCTCGAGGGAGAACCTTGCCGAACCTTCAGGGCTTGATAAGGTTAGGCTGAAGCCTCACTCCTGAGCCTTCATGGAGCCCTCAGAGCTAGGGCAGTAGAGATTAGGTTCAAGGTTCAAGCCTGAAGCCTCTAGTCAGGGCTCGCTTTTAACAACACTACTCTACCTTCCCAGGACTCCAAGGCCGAGCCTTCAAGGCTCGAGGGAGAACCTTGCCGAACCTTCAGGGCTTGATAAGGTTAGGATGAAGCCTCACTCCCGAGCCTTCATAGAGCCCTCAGAGCTCGGGCTGTGGAGGTTAGGTTCAAGGTTCAGGCCTGAAGCCTCCAGTCAGGGCTCGCTTTTAACAACACTACTCTACCTTCCCAGGACTCCAAGGCCGAGCCTTCAAGGCTCGAGGGAGAACCTTGCCGAACCTTCAGGGCTTGATAAGGTTAGGCTGAAGCCTCACTCCTGAGCCTTCATAGAGCCCTCAGAGCTGGGGCAGTAGAGATTAGGTTCAAGGTTCAGGCCTGAAGCCTCTAGTCAGGGCTCGCTTTTAACAACACTACTCTACCTTCCCAGGGCTCCAAGGCCGAGCCTTCAAGGCTCGAGGGAGAACCTTGCCGAACCTTCAGGGCTTGATAAGGTTAGGCTGAAGCCTCACTCCTGAGCCTTCATGGAGCCCTCAGAGCTAGGGCAGTAGAGGTTAGGTTCAAGGTTCAGGCCTGAAGCCTCTAGTCAGGGCTCGCTTTTAACAACACTAACTATTACATATACGCGCAAATATAAATTAAAAATAGAAGTATCCTTATGAAAAAAAATTATGTGTGACACATAAAATACATTGAAAACAAGACAATAATTGCATGATATTTTATTTACGCATAATCAGTTTCTTACTCGCACTATATCAGTGACTAAAAAAGTTAGCCATTAAAAAAAAATAATTGAAAAAAATTAAAATATAAAAATAGGAGCACGAAAAATTATAAATTAACAAGAATTAACAAGACTATAATGTTGTTAAAAAAATATAATAAATTAAATTGTTATATATATGTTCATGTTTTATTACTGCTTCAACCAGATGGCTACAATAAATTCGGTTATTAATTAAGTGGGAATTTGAAAGAAAACGAACATTTTCATTCAAAATGAGCTACACCCAAAATCATTTTATTTAAAAATAAATCGATTGTAGCACAAAATTAAAAAGTATGTAGGAAACAAAATTTTACTGTAAAATTTTCGAATAAGGTTTGAGCTGATTATTTATAATAAACACCACTGTTTTTATTTATTAATGCTTAACAGGGATAACCGTCATATCACGAGGAAGGATTTATATAAACTGCGTTAGTCTAATGTTAATTTAGAATATAGATTTTTGGATCATGATCTATGTAATACAATATTTATAAATAAATTATATTTTTTAGATGTACATAAATTGACGATTATAATATCTAAAAATAATAAGAAGCCGTGTATACGAAAAAAAGACTCATTTATTTAGTTTTCTATTTATTAAGATATGTTTGTATAGTTTATTTGGAAATATTAAAATTTCATATTCTAAGCTCTCCAACTCACATCAGGGTTAAGCACATAAGAAAACACGCAAAGGTGTTGCAGATTTCGTGTTTCATTAAGGATTTTGTTCTTGAGAGGCATTCCAATCTTAAATAAAGGTTATTCTTTGTTGAAGTAACCAGCAGAAGCTGCTCCTCAAAATTGTTTAAAACATTGAGTTATAAGTGCAACGTTTCAAACCTGTCTTGGTATCTTAATATAACTACATTTTTTATAAGAAAATGATTTTGATTTCATTATCTTATAAAAAAAATTAGTTTTATTAAGATACCACTACCGACCCCTGACAAATTCTACCTTCGCATCACCAACGGTCAACAATCTTCTCTCAATTAAATTAAGTCCAATAAAGGTCATGAGGATCGGACACACAAAAATCTCACATGGATATTTAATGGGAAGAGAGCAACCTCAAAAATGCCCAAGATGTAATGAACCCTTTACAATAAAGCATTTAATATCCGAATGCCACCAATTCAGAGTAGAATTAAACGAATTGAATATCCCTCCAGACATAAGAGAGGCATTAGCAGACAATGCAAATATGCTGGATAAAATAATAAGTTTTCTAAAAAAAGTTGAATTATACAACGAAATATAAAAAAAAAAAAAAAAAAAAAAAAAATATTACTTATATTTAAAAAGTATTTATGCGTGTATATGTATGTGTGTATGTGTATGTATATATGTGTATATATGTGTGTATATATATATATATATATGTGTGTGTATATGTATATATATATATATATATATATATATATGTATGTGTGGATGTGTATATGTGTGCATGTGTATATATATATATATATATATATATATATATATATATATATATATATATATATATATATATATATATATATAAATGTGTGAATATCTAAAGAAATACGATTCATTCAAATAGAAGTTTCTATACTAGTAAAAAAAAATAAATAAATAAATAAATAAATAAAAAATAAAAATAAAAAATAAAGCAAGAAAATAAATAATAATAACTGTAAACCATAAGTATATGTTTTCCGAGAAAATAAAAACGTGAGTGTGACATAAATGAGATCGGGGAATGATGCTCTGAAAGCTGTTTGCCCTAAAGCCCAATCCATCCATCCATCCAATAAAGGTCAACTATATTTCTTGATAATTTCATGTTAAGGTCAATAATTTTGATTTTGAATTTTTATATTAAAACTTTAAATCCGGGTAGAATTACATAATTGGTTGAGTGGACAAGTCAGATTCACACTGATTTCGTCATCGTTATTCTATATCTCCAAAGGAAAAGTTTTAGTTTACCTGCGCGAAATTGCCTTGTAGAACACTTGAAGTATCAGGTATTTAGAATGTTGAGGTTAGACGTGGACCTAAGTCTTGTATGATTTATGGCCTATACATGAGAAGTGGAAGAGGTTTAAGTTCAGAACAGGTTGGAACGACCAAGGAATAGGTTATGTGAGCAGACAGCTGATGTATTTACGAGCATGGATTTCCTGGTTTGCCACGAAATATTCTAGGCACCATACAACCATATTCATACAGGATTTTCCTTACTAACCGTCTGCTTATACAAAAAATGTCTCTATGTAAGCCCTTTTCAATGTATGTTGTCACTAAGGGTGCACGGATTAAAAACATTTTAATCAATTCTTCAAAAGTCCATCAATCCTACGTACTATAGCCCGTTCAGTTAGATAGAATAGTTCTAATCCCGCATGCGCAAAATTCTGAGGAAAATATTCCTGACGCACAGTGGACCGATTTCCAAAACTAGATGGAAAAAACTTAAGTAAACAGATCATAAAACTATGTCGATTATATTTCTAGAGATACTTTAGATAAGGTGAATTATCAGTATTATCTAGTTCTCTTCGGTTACAAGAAAGGGCACTTGAAGTTGGGTAAAATATACGGGAGGCTGCTCAGTCTAATTACGACATAGTTACCGAGTGTATTTGTGCAGTTCAATCAATCAGTTTTTAATTTAGTTTATTCTTATAGCACTTATGTATTTGATGTAGATTAATGAAATACAAAAAAAGTCCGTCACGCAGGAGCTGCATAACTAAGCACTTTCCTCAGAATTTGGGTAGTGTAGACTGCTTTCCAGAACAATTTGCTTAAAATATCCTACATAAATAAAATAAAAACATGAATAGTTCTCTTTTAAATCTGTAATGAGTAACTGATCAATTATTAATTTGCTTCCAGAGTTATGTTTACACATGTTACCTATTACACTACGTAATAAATACAAAAAACCTCATATTATCGTATTTTGATCTAACGCAGGAACAGGATACAGTCCCTCTAGCGCTCCTTGCGGCGCCTTTGTGGACCTATGTCTGGCTGGCTTTTCTATTGAAATATATTACAAAGTAAACCCCCCTTTCCGATTGACCGATTCAGCTCATTTTTATAACACTTCTTTCTCATGAGTTACCCACGACGTATACCGCGTTTCGTTAGAATAAAGCAGAAATTACGACCAGTATGAGTATATTAGGAATTTGGGTCCGGAGTAAACCCCCCCCCCCTCCTAATTGTTTGTTTGTTAACGTGCATCTGCCACTGAGGCCATTAGCAGGCATTTTTTGTTTTCCTTACTTCTTTATTTTTTTTCCCCCAATGTACTACTGTAGCTTTTACATCTACACTAAAATATTCTCCTTGTGTTAATGTCTTTCTTGCTAGATGTAACCTTGAACCTACACTATACATCTACATTAGCTCCTTTTTAACAAATGTCGGAGCTAAAGAAAAGCTTATTATCTATATCTAACATTAATATTTATATTCGTCTCTATCCCCCCCTCCTAATGAACCTATTTAGTTTATTTTTACATCACATATTTACCTGTAGATTACCACTACGAATACCGAGTTTCGTCGAAATATACCAAAAATCACGGCTGGTAGTGGCGAATTGGTATTGTCGGTCCGGAGTAAACCCCCCCTCCTTATGAACCGATTTAGTTCATTTTTATATCTTACTTTTCTCTCTGTATTACCACTACGAATACCAAGTTTCGTTGAAATATAACAAATATTACGGCTGAAATGGTCAAATTAGTGCTTTGGGTTCGGGGTAACCCCCCCCCCCCTTCCGGTGGACCGATTTCGGTGGTTAACGAACTCGATCAATCGTTTGCTAATTGAATGCTATATACCAAGTTTCGTGACGAAAAAACCAAAACTCTGGCCGCTATCGTGTTAACAGACACACACACATATATATATATATATATATATATATATATATATATATATATATATATATATAAATTTTAACGGGGGTCATTTTCGGTGTCTACTAGGTAGGATCGATAAAGATTTGAAGAAATTTTTCAAAAATTCCGTCATGAGTCCAACCTCAATAGCTACTTTCCTTCGGAGGAAAGTGTAAAAAAATATGGTCATTGAATTAAATGTGTTTTTTTTTTAAGTGAAATAAAAACATTTAATTTTCTGTAGACAAAAACTTTATGATAGCCAAAATAGGCCAGACTGATTATTCTTTCATATGATAGTTGAAAATGTGTAGTTTCGAACTCCATTAACCGTTTTTTGCGATTTTTTGCGCTAAAACTTTTATAACTTTTTTCTAGTAGTGGAACATAGTTTGTCAAGAAAAGAATTCTTCTATAAATAGCTGGTTTTCAGGAAACAAAGCCGTACTGTTAAAATTTAATAGTTGATTTTAATAAATTTAATATTTAATAGTTTGATACTTATTAGTTATCAAATATCAAAAACTATTTATTTCGTAACATATTACAAAAATTAAAGATAAGTTTTCTTCTAAAACTTCTGCTTTCTATTCTTTAAATTTAAATTAGTTTGTTTAAATTTATATATATATATATATATATATATATATATATATATATATATATATATGTATGTATATATGTATATATATATATATATATATATATATATATATATATATATATATACATATACTTAGAGAGGGAGAGACGTGTACAATGACGGAAAAAAAAGTTTTTTAAACCGAAAAAACTCCTAATAGCTTTTTCAAATTGTCATTATTGCTTAATGAAAAATACCTTATAAATTGCCTAAGAACTTTAGGGGGGCCGGTAAATTATATATATACAGACGTATAAAATTACGTAGGCTTTGAGAGGTCAGGCAAGGAAAATAGTGTCTAATATTTATCAATACTTAGCCAATGTTAAGGCTAAAAACAATTTAAGCTATAGCCTGTTCAAATAGGTGGTTTAGGTGGAGGGAAAAGGGCGTGGCCTATATTCCCCGTGCAAGAAATACGCGGTAAAAATTCTCTCTTTGAGGAGGTTTAAAAGGTTTTTAGTCTTAGCTTTGGCTAAGTATTGATAAATATTAGACACTATTTCCTTTGCCTGGCCTCTCAAAGCCTTAGCTTTGGCTAAGTATTGATAAATATTAGACACTATTTCCTTTGCCTGGCCTCTCAAAGCCTTAGCTTTGGCTAAGTATTGATAAATATTAGACACTATTTCCTTTGCCTGGCCTCTCGAAGCCTTAGCTTTGGCTAAGTATGGATAAATATTAGACACTATTTCCTTTGCCTGGCCTCTCAAAGCCTTCCCTTCCATTAAACGAGACATAATCAGTTTTTATAATGTTTCACGTATAATTTTGTTCCTTGAAATGTTAGAACTGTGGGGTAATATTTCCTTCAAAAGTTGAATTCCCCCCCCCCCCCCCCGCATGCGTAATTGAACTTTCCCGTGTCTCTGAACAGGCTATAGAACAGAAAACTATATACACCTGGAAATGCATAAAGCATAAAATTATGGCATTTCATATAATTATCGAGGACTTCAGAAATGTTTGGTATTATTACGGCTAGGTACTTAAAAATAAAGCGTATTTAAAATATAATTGTTGATATTTCTTAAAATATAATGAGAAGAGATATTATTAACTTAATTGTTTTCAAATATTAAATTGAGTACTAAATTTGCTATTTTGACATTTCTCATAAACAAACCAGATCTTGGATTAATATTACCATAATCCTGATGGTATTATCCTCAAAGCTTGGGAACCCTGTAATCACTCAAGTGGAGCTAATGAGATGTACACATAATACATTAGGAAAACAATGCAGTATACACAACCCTGAGAACACATACAGAATACATATACATCTTAAAAGTCCGTCACGCAGGAGCTGCATAACTAAGCACTTTCCTCAGAATTTGGGTAGTGTAGACTGATTTCCAGAACAATTTGCTTAAAATATCCTACATAAATAAAATAAAAACATGAATAGTTCTCTTTTAATTTTGTAATGAGTAAATGATAAATTATTAATTTGCTTCCAGAGTTATGTTTACACATGGTACCTATTACACTACGTAATAAATACAATAAACCTCATATTATCGTATTTTGATCTAACGCAGGAACCGGATACAGTCCCTCTAGCGTTCCTTGCGGCGCCTTTGTGGACCTATGTCTGGCTGGCTTTTCTATTGAAATATATTACAAAGTAAACCCCCCTTTCCGATTGACCGATTCAGCTCATTTTTATAACACTTCTTTCTCATGAGTTACCCACGACGTATACCGCGTTTCGTTACAATACAGCAGAAATTCCGACCAGTATGAGTATATTAGAAATTTGGGTCCGGAGTAAACCCCCCCCCCTCCTAATGAACCGATTTAGTTTATTTTTACATCACATATTTACCTGTAGATTACCGCTACGAAAACCGAGTTTCGCCGAAATATACCAAAACTCACGGCTGGTAGTGGCGAATTGGTATTGTGGGTCTGGAGTAAACCCCCCCCCCCGTCCTAATGAACCGATTTAGTTTATTTTTACAACACATATTTACCTGTAGATTACCACTATGAATACCGAGTTTCGTCGAAATATACCTAAAATCACGGCTGGTAGTGGCGAATTGGTATTGTCGGTCCGGAGTAAACCCCCCCTCCTTATGAACCGATTTAGTTCATTTTTATATCTTACTTTTCTCTCTATATTACCACTACGAATACCAAGTTTCGTTGAAATATAACAAATATTACGGCTGAAATGGTCAAATTAGTGTTTTGGGTTCAGGGTAAACCCCCCCTTCCGGTGGACCGATTTCGGTGGTTAACGAACTCGTTCAATCGTTTGCTAATTGAATGCTATATACCAAGTTCCGTGACGAAAAAACAAAAACTCTGGCCGCTATCGTGTTAACAGACACACATATATATATATATATATATATATATATATATATATATATATATATATATATATATATATATATATGCATATATATATATATATATATGCATGTATATATATATATATATATATATATATATATATATATATAAATTTTAACGGGGGTCATTTTCGGTGTCTACTAGGTAGGATCGATAAAGATTCGAAGAAATTTTTCAAAAATTCCGTCATGAGTCCAACCTCAATAGCTACTTTCCTTCGGAGGAAAGTGCTATAAGTCGGGAAACCTGCTTGTATGTATGAGTCGTTGCGGATATGGAGGGCGAATTCAACGTCAAATTTTTCTTTCCCCGCCATCCGAATCTATACGCTTCAGAGAATCTAAAGGTATATTTTTCATGTTGAGTTCGGCCTTCTTTCCCTCACAAAATTCACAGATAATGAAAACAAGCTGGCTGGAAACTGCCATAGGAAGGCGGATACGAAAGGCGAACTCAAAGCTCCATTACCGGTCCGCTGGAGACTATAAATAAAATTTTCATTTCGTTAAAAGTGAAGTTCACACTAATTCCTAATTTATATAATAAGTTCAAAATATTATATAATTTGAACAATAAGACACCCCACAACGAAAAATGTTTTTGAATATAATCTAGTGGAGTTCGCCCTTATGGAAAAAATATTCAAACTCATTTTCCTCAAAACTACATCTTGCTGAGTTTGCCCTTCGTATCCGCAACTCCTCATATGTAAGAATATTTATATAATAATATGTTTTTCCCAAAATCTGCGCTATTTATAAATGCATGTTAAAATTAAAATAGGTAACGCAGGAGCTGCATAGATAAGCACATTTCTCTCTCTTCTTAAGTGGGTAATGTAACCCGAATTCCTTAATAATATGCTTAAAATAACCTATATAAATACTTTTTTTTTTTTTTTTTTTTTTTTTTTTTTTTTGTATTTATATAGAATTATGCCGATTAGTAAAGCGACAACTAATCCAACATCGTTCCGAATCCTTTAATTCCTACCTTTCATCTCTATAAACCTCCGACAAACCCCTTTGGAATGCTACTCGCAAAATCCTAAAATACCATCCTGTATCTCCCCCCCTTCGTCGAGAGGACAGCACATGGGCCGCCTCCGACGAAGAGAAATCCGAGTTGTTTGCTAATCATCTCAAAAAAACATTTACTCCTCATCCTCCTCCTAATCCTGAATCCCATTTACCGGGATTAGATGATTTCCTACAATCCCCACTTCCTCTCTCCCTACCACCAAATGCAGTCAATCCATCTGAAGTTAAATTTCTAATATCCCGACTACCTTCCCGGAAATCCCCTGGTTACGACCTCATCACCTCCAGAATCCTTAAACAGCTTCCAACCAAGGCCATTGTATTCCTCACCTACATCTACAACTGCATCCTCCGAACAACCCATTATCCCATACTCTGGAAATTCTCAATAGTTGTCCTCTTTCCTAAACCTGGTAAACCTCCCAACAATCCTTCCTCCTACCGCCCTATCAGTCTTCTTCCAATATTTTCCAAATTATTTGAAAAGATAATATTAAAGCGCCTACTACCTATCCTAAATTCCTTAAATCTCATCCCATCTCATCAATTCGGCTTCCGCTCCCAACACTCCACAGTGCAGCAAGGGCTTCGCGTTGTTGATCTCATCTCCTCATCCCTCGAGCGAAAAGAGTATTGCACGTCTGCCTTCTTGGACGTTGCCCAGGCATTCGACCGAGTCTGGCATGCAGGCTTACTCTTCAAGCTCAAAACCCACCTTCCTAGCACCCTTTACCTAATCCTTCGCTCCTACCTCTCAGACAGGTTTTTCCAAGTCCGGCATGGAACAGCCTACTCAGATTATTTCCCTGTGGAAGCGGGAGTTCCTCAGGGTAGTGTCCTCGGTCCCATCCTTTATACCCTATATACTATATATATTAGAAGTTGAAGTTTGGTCATTACTAACATAAAATAGCTGAATTATTTTTTTTTTCTATATAAATACAAAAAAAAAAATAATAATTCAGCTATTTTATGTTAGTAATGAGCAAACTTCAACTTCTAATGAACCAATCTGTTTTGTGGATTTTTCCCCTTATCAGGAGGCATTTAATAGAGTTGAAGGAATGTTTCAAAAATCCTTTTATGAGTGCAACCTCAATAGCTACATTTTTTTTTTAGAAAGTGCTAAGAAGTTAATATGACATACTCACGGTATTACGCCCCCAGTTGCTTGTTCTATTGGGATTAATGTATTAAACTTCGCACCATTAAACAGCGATGGAAATAATACCTATTTAGTTAAAGAGGCAGGTAAAATAATACCTGTACCATATTCACAACCGAAAGGGTTAACGTGCTATTCAGAAATAACTATATTTACCATATTTTATTAAATATATATTTTATCCTCCCCCCCCCCAAAAAAAAACGAAAAGAGGAAGTAAATAAATGACACATTTAGGTCTGAGGAATTGATCTTACCAAGGTATTTTTAAATTATATTTAGCACAAAACCCAGTCTTGGATGTTCTCAGTTTCCGAAACAATACTGTAAAAGTTTCCGCTTTTTTTAATAAAGTCGAAAATATTTTGATTAGAATTTCATTACTCTCCGAGCCTCTGAAAGGAAAATCCTGTTTAATATTGCTTTGTTTGCACTTTACAATATAAAAACACAATAAATTCCATTTCATTTAATTTACTTTAATAATGAGTTTTGAGCAGATTGTTTATTCCATTTTATTTTAAAGTTAATACTTGATAATAAAGACCCAGCATTCCTGAAAATCTGAAGTACTTGCCAAACTCTTCATATGTATATACCAGAGCTTTGAAATTCTTAATTACAAGAGTGAACTCAAATCCTTTTTCCTTTCACAAACAACTTTATATTCATGCATATTCAGGCTCTTCCCGGGAGAATTCCCTACATCAGTTTACTCAGTTCTTGATATTTTACTCATTCGTTCCAGAATAAAGTAATATTTCTCAGAATAAAATCTCAGAGGACTTAATATCACATTTTATAATTTAATTTATTCTAATCCGAATTATAAACTTCTACTACTTTTATCGCGGTTCCTCCCTCCTTCCAAAGGGAGGAAAACCCGATGCCGAATTTCATTTTTCAGATTCCATAATAAATATTTATAGTTTGTTTTATTTATATTTGTTTTATAGGTTTCCTAACTTAGGAAAACGAATGAAACCACTTTCAAAGCGATATCTGTAACAGTTTACGAGAAACTTTGAAACACCTACTTTTCCAAACTAATTTTCAGTTTGGGTATTCAGAAACGATTATTTCAATTGAAACTTGTTCCAGGCTTTTAAACTGAAAAACCTACTTGCAAACAGTGTAACTTACCTCTAACAGTTAAACACATATTGACAGAATGTAGAAGACATGATTACTTACAAATACCGCACGACATGACTGAACTTTTGAAAGAGGGTAGCCAATCGATAACCACTATTTTTCAACATCTAGAAAACACACAGCTATACAACAAGATTTAATTTTAGACTCTAAAGCTACTTCTGATATCTGGTAGCATTGGAGAAAAGATAATTTTCATTATAATTATTTGTTAATTTAAATTAATTTTATTTAAACTATGAGTTACACATAGTGTATATGAAGCAATGTATATGCATGTGTTGTATGATTACATCTCTAATATATAAAGTAATGTTTTAATATATATAATAGTGTACATACTTATAACTGCTATGTTAATTTGTAAAATACTTTTATTGTAAATTAATGTTTTTACTCAATATGAAATAAAAAAAGAAATCCAGGCTTTTGATATTCCTCTAATCTAAGATAGATAAATGTTGGTTCCGTTTGGGGATAAGGAAGTACTACAAATAAAATATTTCATTAACAGGTATAAAATGTTTTGGGATTTTCTAAAATATCTCGAAAACGATTGGGAAAGTGTGTTAAGTGGAAGGTGACCATTCGAAAGCTGACTACATTTTCAAAAAAGGTAGTGGTGCAATTTTCGATTGGGCGATGTCAACCGAAAAAATAACTATTTGAAACTTCACAATGTTAATTTTGCTCTTTTGAACAGGTTTTTGGCACTGTTTATCTAACGTTTTAATTTTTATTTTTTTTATTTTTTTTTTATTCCATTTACTAATAAAATTAGTATTTTAATAAAATAAGGTATACAAATGAGAAATGTATTGGTTATAGTTTTTTCCCCATAGAGAACGTTGAGAAGGAGAGGGGGAATCATTTCCGCTTAGAATAATATCAGTTTCCTGTTGTGGTACCTTAAGTCTTCCTTCTGTATCAGATGTCATTTTATATGTTTCACGAAAGATCAAACCCTACCAATAACAGCTTCTACTCATTTGATAATGACACTAGGAACATGAACGGAACCGCGCTAAGATGACGCAGTTCCTGCGAGTCGGACTTTGTTTTATTTTCTCGCAGCACCAAATCGCCAGATTGAAGAGTGACATACTTAATAACTTCATGTTGAAAGAAATGGTTATTGCAATGTCACTGAACTTGGGAAAAGTATGATCGGCTTTGTCGACGGCTAGTCTTGTCTCAAATGAGTGACTGGGGAATACAAGAAAATATCTTGAAATATATTCTCCAATATCTATCAAACGTTTCAGGCTCGAGGTAGGTAGAATTCTACCCGCTGAATTCCTTCATAAAAACGGAGTGCCTCAAGGAGGCGTCCTGAGCACTACTCTATTTAATATAGCCATTGATTCCTTTGGATGCTTTATCCCACTGTACTTAATGTCAGGATGCCGATGACATCCTTCTATATTACTCCTCTTAAAGCTTCGAGACTGCTGTATTCACGACGCACAGTGGTGCCAAACGCCTGATTTTGGGTATCATTTTTAAGGTATTTTATAGTGCCAAGCCAAATGAGACCCCTACCAATTCGATAGAATAATTATTTTGGAAGATAGACGGGTTTTATATTACGAAAACCGTGAAAAACAGCAAGTATTCAGTTTAAAAAAGTCATATTTTACTCAATCGTAGAGATATCGTCGATACAAAAGCAAACTAACGAATACGAAAAAATGCATCTTTCATTGTCCATCTTTACTAATTACTGCTGGACTTATGTGCGGCAAATTCTTGAATCTGATTTCACTCTATTAAAGGGAAAGTATTCCACTATCAAAAGGTCAAATCTGCCGAATATTTGACCGTCCAAAAAAAAGTTATGAATGAATACTTTTCCGCTCTGAAAAGTGGTGATGTTCATATTCGTTAGTTTGCTTTTGTCTCGACGATATGTATCCTTCCAAATGTATTTTAGAGTCCTGAGTTGAATAAATTAACAAACAATGTAATACAGTTAATTGGTCTCGACGTATTCCTCTTTATTACAATTTTTGCTTATAACGAATAAATGTTGACATTTTTACACGAGATTTTAGGTAGATATCGTTGTTAATGTTTAGTTAATTCCTATCACAAATTTTTCAATAACTCTCTGCAGAAAAAAATAATGGTCAAATCGTATTTGGCAAAATAATCCCATCAATAATTAACACCTTCATTTTATTAGGCTGTGCACACATACGGCCTAGTAAGGCGACGAAATTTATAGGAAAGTAACTTCAAAACATGCACTTTTAGGTAAAACTATGCGGAGAGGATAGCTAAGTTTCATTATATATAACTTCAGGACCTAAATGCACCAAGTTCATGGTACATTTAGGTAAGAAAGAAAATTCTTTTAAAAGCTACATGCACTCATGAGACTTCCTGGGTAATATCAATTTTTCAGGAATAATATAAGTGGTATATTGGTAAAATATTGTTTTACTTTTCACTAAGAACTGTGAGGTTTTTATTCAATAAGGAAACGGTCAACATAAAGGTGTTTTGTGATCACACATATTAATAAAATGAAAAAAAGCAATATTACAGCAGTATTCTACAACTAAGTAGGTATAAAAAAAATGTTAGTTCAAACAATATTGAACAACTTCTGTTTTGGAGGTTTTTTCCCTCTCAGCACCACTGTGCGATGTCCGCCCGACGTTGCCGAAAAAGCATCTTCCGTTTTTTCCTGCAGTGATTATTCTCGCTTGTAATTATGTAGCTGAAGAAGGCTCCGAAACAGCATGCTGAAACGTTCGCAAGATTCATTTGAAACTCAGATGTTTTCTCTTTGCCGAATACCGACCATCCCTGCTTATCACCTCAATAGCTAACGATATTCATCTCAATATTTAATTATTCTAACTAATTAATATTTGTTAAGTGGTAGTATATTTGAAAATTACACAGTCCATTTTATGATAACTCGCAACTAAGATCACATAAAATATGTCAAATTTCTCAATTATATCTGAAAAACGTTGGAGTAGAAATTAATTATAAAAGTTTCTACCCTCCTTTAAATCCTACTTAGTTGATATAGTTTCAAACACAAGCTTTTGTTTGTATAAATTAAATAGGTAAACATCCATAACGGAATAGAGGGAAAAGGAAGAGTTACGATGACTAAAAGGGAGAGATCGAACAAAAGAAGTAGAGAGAATACGTGAGTGTGTGTGTGTGAGAAAGAGAGATAGATAGAGAGAGAGAGAGAGATAGAGAGAGGGAGAGAGAGAGACAGAGAGAGAGAGAGAGAGAGAGAGAGAGAGAGAGAGAGAGAGAGAGAGAGAGTGAGAGAGAGAGAGAGAGTGAGAGAGAGAGAGAGAGAGAGACCCCGAGTGCCTGAGTTTTATAGGAGCCATATTCTCAAGTCAGGGCTGTATAAAGCCCCCGCATCCCCATACCAGATTCTCGGCTATTATAGTCTGCTCTTCTATTCACTAACAAAGCCAGATTCCTTTCTTATTCAAGCTATAAATAAAAATATCCCTCAGATCAGATTTAAAGACTAAATCAGGATTTGTTTGATTTTGTAAATGAATGAATTTAGGCTTTTTGACCTTCAAACAGTGATTCCTAGATGACTTTGACCTAGCCTATGAGACCCCCGGATCAAGACCTACTTGTATGCCAACTTTGGTCAAAATCGGTATAGTTTGTATAAGGAACAAACAGACAGACAAACAGTTGAATTTTAAACATATAGATATATGTACATCAAATTTGAACCTGGGTCAAATTTTAGGAAATTGGGTCAGACATTCTGCTGGTCAGAACAAAAAAAATTTATGGATTTTTAAATTTAAAATTGATTTTTTGAAAATTTATTTAGCCTTTTCAAATTTTTCTCTGTAGTGAGACATTGGTCAACAAAGTTGAGAAAAACAGTTTTGCTTCTTTCCTTTGCTTTAGAAAAGCAGTCGTTTTGTCCTAGAGGATGCGATATATTTTGTTTAAGAGGCTTTTTGTTTGGGTATTTTCCCTCATAAAAAGATATCCCAAGAGGCAAACACGACTGCTTGTGTCTACGACGCAACAAAGAATTTAGGTCCTTAAATTCCTTAGAAAAAATGTTTTTCCCAAATTTGTTGATAAATGTGTCAACGAACTCACTTTCCCGCCCCACTACTCAGAAAAATTAGAAATTGCCAAAATCAATGAAATCAAAAAAACGTTTATGATGCTTAAGGACTTTTTAATTAGCTACACTGTGTTAATCCTAGCCTGAAGTCCAAGCTATTGGTTCCTGTCGTCGAAACGAAGCGAAACGGCTGCTTTAATCGAGTTTAATTACACAAGATGCAAGAGATAAATGAGACAGGTGGTTGAATGCTACCCTCCTAGTAAGTTCATACATCAAGTCCCCCGGAGGATGGTAAGCAGCAAAGCTCTCTAAGTAGTTAATTAAGTCCTGGTCTTGTCTCCCCTGCGTTGACACAGGCCTCTGCGTTGATTTACTTCGAGGATGTGTATAAATCCCATTAATAAGGCTGAGGAGTTAACATTAGGCTGTTTCGATTAGGAGCAAAGACATGGCTACAAGCTTCATGGCTTACAGTTCTCATATCCTTCTAATTCTGAAAGCGGAGTGGGCGCAGCAGCTGTTTTAGGAGAGAATATATTTCATATCAGCCTGCCATTAGACACAAGCATATATACAGCAGAGCTGCACGGCATACTTTTGGGCCTATCCAACGTACGGACTACAATACCACATATAATACTATGTACAGATTCATTAAGTTGTTTACTCTCCCTATGTAACATCTACAACACCAACCCAATCATCATCAAAATTGAACAAGAACTACTGAGACTAAAGGACCAACACACAATGGAAACAATGTTATGGGTTCCTGGTCATGAGAACATCGGACAGTCTACATTAGCGGACGAACATGCAAAACTTGCTACTAGAAGCCAACCGAACGACCAGCACTTACTTACAGTTCAAGACCTACAAATAACAATAACAGAAGCTATCCTGAATAGGTGGCATGCAACGTGGTATACCACTCAAGATAACCACCTAAGGGAAATAAAGAACAATATACGACCATTTACGTCAAGCGAACAGAGAACAAGACGTGATGAAGTTGTACTAACAAGACTGAGAATTGGACATACACGCCTCACTCACTCACAACTATTTACTAAACAAGACAAGCCAAGGTGCGAAGCATGCAACGTTCCTTTAACAGTGAAACACCTACGTACTAACAGACTGCGTGAAAAGAAACAAACTACAGGCACCTCATGACCTTAGCGAGCTGTTATCAAATAAGAGCCCATATATTTATACCATACTGACATACTTGAAGACCTCGAATACATACAACGAAATATAGTTGTATTACAAGTAACGCACAATTAAAATCAAAGTCAAAATTTCTGATCTCAAAATACTTTTAGAGCAATTTGTCTATATTTTTGTGTCTTTGTTTTCTTTAGGTTAGATCCTACTTATTATTTTATAAATTGTTATTATGATTTCAATTATACCATTATTTTATTACTTATTATTTGCTACTTATTGTGTTTTGTATAAATATATAAATGTGTGTATATATATATATATATATATATATATATATATATATATATATATTATAAATATGAACAAACCATGTTAATCATGAATGTAAATTTGAAAGTATTTCCTTATTATTTTTATTTATAAATAAATAATTGCAATGGTTTAAATGTGGATAAATGGATACCCACTTTTCGCTTAAGGAGTGTTCGGTTCGTTTCAGTCTTTTTTACCTAATCACACCAAATATACATATATTTTTCTATGTACAAGCTGTACATTAGAAACCAAAGAAGTAATATTAAAATCTAATAACGCAGATCTGTAACTGTTCGGGTTCACAGTTTCGAACCCGTGACCTCCGAACTGAGAGTCCTAAATGATTTTAACTTACCCTACGACACTCCCCGGATCAAGACCTCAAGAAACTCATTTCCGAGAAAAACGAGAAAAAAAAAACAATCATATGTCAGTCTTTCATTATAAGGTCTATATAAAAATCAATAAAAGTTTATGTTTTATCCCCAACCCCTCTATACCCTGTACTCTTATTTGAACAACAATCACCAACACTATTGTCATTAGAAACCTTATCAAAGAACTTTATAAAAGAAGTGTCATTTTGGTTATTAAAGGAAAACATTGCAAGGAATTAAGTAATACCAGTCATATGGTAATAGATGTTTTTCTGTCTATTTACCAGATAGCGCAGTTGCTTAACCTAAATTGTTTTAGAATATATAACAATTATACAAACCTGATTATCTTGTTGGCTTTCTTCATGATTTACAAGTCCTCTTGATTTGTGCTTGTGAATAAGAAACATTTTACACATTTGTGTGTTCATAAATACACTTTTCCCCCCTAACATTAGCGTATGTTAAGCAATTTCTTAGTTTCGGCTCTCGCCTTTATGAATTCTTCCCTAATAGCGGTATATATAGTACTTCAAGATATAATCTAGCGGGAAGGTCCGGAGCGCCCCAGTGTCACGATTGAATTGCTAAAACCAAAAACCATTGAATAGTGTAAACTTATATATTAGAAACCTCTAACCACAATAAAAACAAACCTTGAAAACCAATGTCTACACGGAGGGCGTGGCTTTGACCTTCATTTTTGTTTTTAGTAATTTCTCCGAACAGTTTTCTATTAACGCTAAGTAAGGTGGGCATTTTTTAGTATATATTTTATTATATTTTATCTTCTAGTGTTGTCATTCGTGAATTGGATTCAAGTTTCCACTGGATATTCTAGTTTACATACTGACAGAAATAGCTAGACATTTATGTCATGGATATGTATACGAAAGTTCTGGATTTGTTCAAATTTGCGATAAATTGACGGACCGTCATAGATCATGGCTCAAATAATCAGTGTTTACATCTGTGGGTATAGAAGTGTCGACACTTATAGCTTCTGATAGAAATATATATCTCAGACATTAATTGTCCGCAGTTTACATTTGTCATAATTTCTGTCTGACATTAGGGATGGGCGATAGTCGATAGTTACTATGGACATATCGATAGTTCATGACTATCAATAGTAGCTATCGATAGTCATGAACTGTCAATAGATTTTTTACTTTTTTTCTAGATTTGAGGTTCTCAGCACCTGGAGGGCTGTGGTATTAACCCTTTCTGGACGGTGGGCTTCTCCAGCAGCCAGTAGAAAGCCGTGACTGGCTGACGGTGGGCTTCTCTAGCAGCCAGCAGAAAGCCGTGACTCGCTGACGGTGGGCTTCTGTAGAAGCCACCTCTATATCGTGTAAGGACGGTCGCTTCTTTTCTTTTGTTGTATTTAGTTCTATAAGTTTGTATTTTTGTATAAATCAATATTTGTTGTATTTTAAAAAGAGCAAATCGCCGTCGTTGCGATGCTCGAAAATTAAATTAAAAATAAATAAGGACGGCGGGCTTCTCTAGTTCTTTTAGAATATTAGTCAGACATCTTATTAGACGTGTTTCAGACTTCTCGGAAGATGATAAATCGCAGCCCGGCCCTTCCTCCTTATGCTTTTTCCAAAGCATAAACAATGTAATTTACTGAGGAAGCATTTCAGTTTCCAGGGATATTAGTTTTCTATTATTCGTACAAAGGTGTTACGTGGAAAGGTTTCTGCGCTAATTAAAGAATATATATATAGTATATTACTAATACGGGAATACAAAAAAAAAAAAAAAAAAAAAAAAAAAACAAGACAATTGTCGAGCGGGCAAGGAAGAGTAGCCGTCAGGAGGGACAGGCAGGTATCGGGAGGGTCCCGTCACCTTTGCTCGTACGACTGCTGCTGTCTCTATAGGGTTAAATATTGACACGAGCGATCGCTTGTACCGATACTGGTAAGAAATTTCTTTATTCGTTGGTAGCCAGTGTTTCCTGCCCGTTGTTTCCTTTCGAAACTAGAACCTGCTTTGGCAACTCTGTTGGACCATCGGTGGTAGACGAAGGCATTTGTAAACAATTGGAATGCTCAAAATGCATACATGTGGCTACAAAATGCTTTAGCTTCCTTTAAAAACGCCGCTAGTAGTTTGCAGAGACAAAGTACTAGTACAGACAGTTCTGATTCCACTTTATTGGCTGCTTCTACATCTACACCCGAAATTCAAAAACTTCCTACGACTGAAAAGAGAAGCAGCTTTCTCATACTTGTTCAACTCAAAAAAGGTGAAGATACAAAGCGGAGGACATGCTATCACAACTATTCAAAATGACCTGCAACAACATCTCCTGCCGAACATCCTCTGCCGAACATCCCCTGCTGAACATCCTCTGCCGAACATCCCCTGCCGAACAAACCTTGTCCGCTGCAATTCTGGAAAGAAAAATAACTGACTGGTGAACACAACCAACTACATAATATAGCCAGGAAATACCAGTTGTGTTCCAGGCTCGTCTGTACCCTCAGAACGTGTGTTTCCATCAGCTGGGAAAGTCATTTCCGAAAAGTGGACCAGACGGAGCCAAAGAATCGCGGAAATTTTGGTTTTCCCTTCTGTTAATGTATGGCTCAAGGAACACAACTTTTTTGTATCTCTTGATTTTTTTTTCTTTCGAAATGCTTTTTATAAAATTAAATAAATACTTTTATCGTTTGAAACCTTTGTTTAATCTTATCCCAAAAAAAAAACATAAATGTGAAATAGAGGCCAAGTTCCTCCCCCCACAAAGAAACACTCCCTTCCCCAAAAATATCCCCTCCTAAACCCCCCCCCAAAACGCCTTATCATCCTACACTCCAAAAAAGTAGTATGAGTTAGTGTATTAAGTGCACCATATTTTCAACCAAAAATATTTGCCAATACAAGAAAGAAATGTCCAAGTTCATTACTTGAAAGACCTCATAGTTACTTACTAAGAACAGTAAAGATACTTCAACTGACCTTTAAAAACAACAATAAAAATACTTATATCCAGTTACTAAAATATCACTTTCCTCAACCAGGTATATTCTTAAACTTGGCAATGTTTTATTTGTGCCGAAATTATCTTTAGAAAGAAAACTAAACAGTATGCTTAGGTCGGAACTTGGCCTGGCGCACTACCGTGCGCCTAGATAGATATACCTAATCCTGCAAGTAATAGATAATTCAATTGAATAACATTAAATTCTTCATTGGACAGGTATGTAAGGAATAGGGGAAGACACTATCGAATAAATATCGATAGTATCGATACTATCGATATTTTTTAACCGATAGTATCAGCCAATCGATAGTACTGAACTATCGACTATCGCCCATCCCTCTCTGACATAAATATTCGGCAATAACTATCAAGTGTAAACGCACCTTAAGGTGGATGTGCCGGGCTGTCCACCAATATCTACCGGACATCCAGTGGACTAATTTTGGTTCATCTGTAGAAAAGGCTGAGCTGGGTATTTACAACTTTTAATTAATTCTAAATGATTTTTTAAGAGTAAAATAAGGAAAAGTTTAAATATATTAGTATTATAATAAGAAGGCGAGCCAATAAAACCTTACGTGACTACTAAAATGCGTGCCTTCCTTGCTTTCCCAAGTCCCTTCCTGTGAGTAATTTCGTGTACACGTAATATTTTTTCTTTTTAATTTTAATTTAATTAAATTAATGAAAAACAAGAAGTTTATATGCTCCAGGATGTTTGTAATTAGACTGTCGTTGTTGTTTTTTGTTTTGTTTTTTCAGGTACTCGTTTTATAAGTTCCTTAACGTAGGAAAACGAATGAAACTGGTTATTAAGAAAGGATTGATTCAGTTGTAACTTGTTCCAAATATTTGACATTCATCCTCTCTAGGATATTTAGATTTTGGTTGTGTTTGGAAGTATTAGAAAACAAAAATGTTATTAATAGACATACCCGGCGCTAATGGCCTAGATGTCGAAGCGCCGTAAAAAAAAATAAATAAATAAAATAGACATGCAAAGTTTTTCTAGACATCTTCGTATATTTATTTATTTATTTATTTAATTCAGGAGCTCCGCAACACAGGCTATGAGCTCCATGACATGACTTAGATACAAACTTGACAAGATAAAAACAAAACAATATAAATGTAACTTAGAACATCTTTGCATATCTTTTTAAATCTAACAAAATGAATTAAAGCTAAAACAATGAAAATTATTGAAAAACAATTATAACCGAAGAAAAACAACAAGGAGAAAAACTTAAATTACTCCCAACACATTTTGCGGAAAAAACAGCTGTTTTCGTTAAATTGATTACTTCGTTGTCTTTCTATATCTTCCTCTAGTCCTGGGTGGAGACTTGGTTCTTCCGGTTCCTTGAGGGTGAATCTGCATCTGATCCCTTTCTTCATCTCCTTCCGGCTGCTTCTTCCCTGCTCTGCTGATCCTACCAGCGGATTCTCCTCCAGGGCTTCTAGCTTCTTGGAGAGGAACATCTAGAATGTTTCTCTCAGGAGATATCGTTCTAGCCAGTCTTTCCATCATTTCCAATCGCTCGGTCATTTCCTCCTTCAACCGATCCCATCTGGCGTTAATATCAGGAACTTCATCTCCTTCCGGCTGCTTCTTCTCAGCTCTGCTGATCCTACTATAGGATTCTCCTCCAGGGCTTCTAGCTTCTTGCGGAGGAACATCTAGAATGTTTCTCTCAGGAGATATCTTCGTATATTTTCTAATAAATATTTCGAAAACGATTGGGGAATCTTGTTAAGTGGAAGGTAACCATTTGAAAACTTACTAAATTCTGTACAAAATAGGACCTCGTGTAATTGTTGTCGGGCGATGTCAATCGGAGAAATAAGTGCTTAAAACTTCGAAATTGTTAGTTTTGTTCTTTTCATCGGGTTTTTGTTTCTGTTTACCTAACTTTTTAAGTGGTTGTTGTTTTTTTCATTGCATTTAACAGTAAAATGATAAGAAAATTGGAAACATTCTTATAGTGTTTCCATAAGCGAATGTTGAGAAAAAAGACGGAGTTATTAAAATTTTATATTACTTCTCTTTAAGACTTATTATTATTATTTTTTATTTATGTTTTTTTTGTAACTATGTACATCAAACATTCAACTGATTCATACTGACTTAGATGACCTTTTGGAATGGCTTAGCTTAATGCATCGTCAACAACAGCTCACAGCAGAGTAATAAATGCGAAAAATGCGTAACATAACTAATAATAATAATAATTATAAATAAATATTGTTTAATTGAAATTGGTTTGAAGTTATGAATAACTCAAGCCAAAATTTATGTGGCGTGCCATTTACGTGTTTTAAAATAGTCAACCACCCAGAAATATTATTTCGATAAAAAGCCGCACAGATGTGCAGGTTATGTTAATAATTTCTTGAGAACAGCTTCCATTCGACTGTTGACATAACTGTTAACAGTTTTCTCGAAAAGTGAAATAAGAAAATTAATTTTTATTATTGAATGATTTAAAAGAAAATTATGAATTACTTTTGAATGATAATATTTGGCTATAAAATTAAAAGAAAACACGAATGATGTAAAAAAAAAAACTTGAAAGAAGCTTTAAAAAATTCAACAACAAATTAGGAAAATCATAAGACTGAAGAAGCGGTTTTATTAATGTTATCTTTTAATTATCTTCACTAAGTCTTCTATTTCTCGTTACATTCTACTGACAATACGGTTTCTTCGCCACAATTTTTTTTTTTCTCGCCTTACAGTCAGCTTCATCAGGTTTTAATATTATTCTGACACCTTTTTTTATTCTGCTGTTTAGATGAGAGAAAAAACAGAAATCTAGCCCTAATAAATTCTTCAATGTTTTACCAGGCGTAAAGCTCTTATTCTTAAATAAATAAGTAGATAAGATCACAGGAGTCTTCTAACTGAGTCATCCATGACCCATGTGGTTGATCTATGTCAAAAACATAAACTAAAAAAAAAAAAAATTATGGCCAAAGCTGCGAAGAGTCTCAATAATTTAAAATATATATATATATATATATATATATATATATATATATATATATATATATATATATATATATATATATATATATGTATTATTCAATGACAATACAACAAAATGTGATAAATCATTGTCTCAACGTAGTGTATTTTTATTTGAACATCATGAATATGTGAGTCAAATTGCAAGGCATATAATATCATTATAAGTACCTAACAAAACAAAAATGTTGAAAGAATAAAAGAGATCGATGGCAAAAACAGGTCAAAAAATTATTCTAAAAAAAAATAAAAATTTCACTAACAGACATGAGTATCTTGTGGATTTCCGTATAATTTCATTAATATGTGGAAAATGGTTAGGAAAAAGCATTAAATGAAAAGTAATTATTCGAAAGCTTATTAAAGTTTCTTCAAAAACTGTTCTAAACTATTTATTTTAGCACTAAAATGAATTTGACAATAAAACAAGGTATGTACAATGAGAAAAAATTATTGTTTTCTCCAAGCTGAAGTTTAAGAGGCGTGTGCATGATTTGCACTTCCGTATGATTTCTCCGCAAAATGACGTCACATATCACACTTTTCTTCAGATTTTATTTGTTTACATGCTTACATTTTTTGAATAATTATAACTACTTATATTCCAAGCTTCCATATGACACGAGGGATAAAAGTGTTATGGAAACGAGCTAAGATGATGAAGTTCCTGAGAGTTGGACTCTTCTTTATGACCCTGAATGGCTTCAAAAGTAGAAATTGTAATATGTATATATATAAATATATATATATATATATATATATATATATATATTTGTCTGTTTACTCTCTCACACGCTAAAGAATGGTCCGATTTTGCTAAAATTTGCTACAAAAATACTTTGTCGGCGCTAAAGGCCTAGATGTCGAAAAAAAAAGATGAACAAAAAAAATACTATGTCTAATTAAAAAGGTCAAGTTCGTTAACCAGCAGAAACTTCCTACCGGAACACGGGTTTAAGCACGAAATTCACGCGACAAAAATCGTACGTAGGAAAATGAATAAAACATTTTTAAGGCGATATCTGTAACCTTTTTCGAGCAGTCCATTGTACTTTCTACATTTTGGGACATCTTGTTTGGTCATTAAGTATGTGAAGGATAGTCATATACCGTACATGCTTATAAAAATTTGAAAATTTCTTATTCTTATCACTGAACATTTCTAATCTCTGCCTACGGATTGTGTCATGAGGTCAAACTCATGCCAAGTGGAAACGTGCTAAAAACTAACACAACTGTTACAGAAAATAAAATAACAGCACACTCCTTTGGAGCTAAAATTGTTGAGCTACTCCACTCTACTACAAAGCAGAAGCTCCTGAAACCATAGGCTTGAGAATTGTAAGTAGCTAGAGGCTCCTGAGAGAATGTTAAGATGCAGACCATGAGAGCTGAGGGGCACTCAGGGGACCTGGAGAGCTAGTTCTTGGGAGCCGGACCAGCATCTCAAATAGATAGTTCTACACCTTATTTAGGCTCTGAAAGGGTAAGGTTCATATCAACCAGTGTCAAACACTAACTAGTATCCGTCACGCAGTAGCAGCATAACATTAATCTGAAAGATTAGTTTATGCAACCCGTCCCAAAAATCTCTGTCATGTATTTACACTCGGGATGGAACAACCAAAATCCAACTATCTTTTTTCGTCGTGATAGTCAAAATCTGACGTTCCCATCAGGATTGGGGCACAATTTTTATGCTAGATGTATATTTTGAAAAAAATTGAAGCATCGGCGTTAAAATACTTCATAGTCATACTTTTTGCTACTATTCGACTCGCAGGAAATACTTCATCCTTGCCTTTCCATGCTTAAACATAGCGCCAAATCCATTGTAAAGCTTAGAATCCATATTTGTTATTTATATTTAATTTATAGTACCGTGACATCTCTATCGACGTCGATGTTAAATAGCAAAATATAAATAAATAAAAAAAATAATAAATAAATAAATCAAATATAGTAAGGAGAAAAATAAGAACTGTGACAAACACAAAAAAACAAACAAACAAAATAATTGAAATGTAAATTAATAAATGAACAAATACAACATGAAAAGAAAAAATAAATGGATTTAAAAAATATATATAATTAGATAAAATAAAACATTATTAAGTAATACAAAGAGATGTAATGCGAGGAACTCTTAATAAAACGCTAAAAATAAAATAAAATATATATGTACTGGCTTCGGTGGTACATATACTAAAGTATATGTACTGGCTTCGGTGGTACATATACTAAAGTATATGTACTGGCTTCGGTGGTACATATACTAAAGTATATGTACTGGCTTCGGTGATACATATACTAAAGTATATGTACTGGCTTCGGTGATACATATACTAAAGTATATGTACTGGCTTCGGTGGTACATATACTAAAGTATATGTACTGGCTTCGGTGGTACATATACTAAAGTATATGTACTGGCTTCGGTGGTACATATACTAAAATTGGAATAGAAATTAATAAACATTGTATTGTCTTTATTATTTCAAAATCGAGAAATTTGTGTTAGACACCACCCCAGGGGGGGGTTGGTTTTGTATTCGGAAACAAATCAAGAGGGAGTATCAAATGAATCGTATCGGTAAGAATAAATCCGAAAATATGGAAATGTTGAATTCTGGCTGTTCTAGGGCTTTTCGTGTACACGCAAAAATACCAGTTGTTCTATGCCCTGATATCTACGGTGCCCGTTATTACAATGTAATAAAATTGTAATAATAATGGCGCGTTATCCTCCTCGAGCCAACAGTCGACTGCGCCATCTCTAAATTCTCATACAAAATGTATTGATATCCCCCAAAAAACTAAAGTTGAAAAAAAGAGTCCACTCCCAAAAACATTTTGCCTATGTACGTTTTTTTTTAATTATTATTATAATTCATTTTTAATTTGAAATCTGTACATAAATCATTAGTACAATCGTCAAGTTTGTTGACACAGAAAATTATATAAAAGTAGATTAAAACAGTAAAATTAAAACAAAATAAAAATAATTAATTATTTGGAAGAAGCCAACCATTGTTGGTACTTCCTAAGGCGTGTAAACAAATATTTCAATGATCACAATGGGATCGGCTATGTTAGTTTATCTCGGGGCCACTGTCTTTTAAGCCGCCTGGGAGGATTGTCTGGATGGGATTGGGAAGATAAGGATAGACCTTCAGGATTAGGATGGTTGGACAATTTGGAGTGGAACATTTGGAAACGGGTTTTAGCAAGGCCAATGAAAAATGGGATGTTAAGGTCATTGTGTACGCTGGATTGTGTTATGCTGGATACATAGAAAGGGCCATTTACAATTTTACGGAGGACTTTTGACTGGAATGCCTGTATTCGGTTGGTGTTTGATGTTTTTTCAGTAACCCTGAGTTCACGTCCGTATGTCCATATGGGTCGAATGATTTTAGCCTATGAAAGTGTAGCGGAGCTTGTTTTAAATTATATTTTTCCGCGGGAGAAAAGCCCGCTGCACTGAAGTTTTAATGGAGCTTTCCCGCGGGAATAATTTTTACCGTTAGAGTTTGTGAGTTAGTATCCAGATAGTGAGCAGATAACCGGAGGATTCGGCATCTCAGCAGATTAAGCCAAGTGTCGTTCTCCTAGCAATTTGTATCCTGCTGCCTGCTCCGAGAGATCCACCAAAACCAGCCCAACATCTCGGTGCACTAGGATTTATCCGCAAGTACTGAACTTTTTACTAGATTTAAGGCAGCTTGCGATAACCCTAGGTTACCTTCTCAGTTCAAGAAGTACCAGCGAGATCCAAGCTCCCGGCTACCAACTCTCCGCATGGAGATCCGCACATCATCTCCAGTGACGTCATACCGTACCATTGAACTCCGATTCTAGTTTATGAACACTTTCTATTTATGAACAATTATTTATTTCATTTATTTATTGACAGTCGTCTTATAATTTTATTTATTTATTGAAGTTAAGTTTTATTATTTTATTTATTCAAGAGGAATATATTTATTATTTTATGAACACGCCTATTATTTATTTATTCCTTGTTGGGACCTTCTGACCAATATACAGACAATTAATTGACCCCAACAAAAGTTATGATATCATAGCATTGAGCCACGTTTTAGGACCTCAATACCTTGTCAAGAACCTCACGTAATTTTACATTTCCAATTCGGCCAGTTTTCATTAAATGACGACCGTTTTAACTTAAATAGTGTACTTCATACAACACCGATCGTTTTAAGTCATCAGAGAGTTTATAATAACTCTGAGTCATTACCCTAAAGGCCTGAATCCTTAAACGCCAGAAATTTTATATTTGATCCGATCGTCTTGGCAGCCATCATTTAATGAAAACTGGAAAAGCTAGAAGTGCACAAATGAGTGAGAGGGTATGACTAGGTTCTTGATAAGATATTAAGGCCCTAAAACTGGCCCAACATTGTATCATATCATTCATAGGCAAACGTTTTTTTTGAGAGGGGCATGGAACGTGGCCCCTTCTAATATATATACATATATATATATATATATATATATATATATATAGATCTTTGAGGTCGAGTTGCTTTCCCCCCCTAAGGGCCCTGATTATATATATATATATATATATATATATATATATATATATATATATATATATATATATATATATGAGTGTATTATATTTGTCATGATATATAATTATATATAAACCAGCTGATCCTGGCGTGCTATGCTACACCTACTTTCTGCATATAGAAAAGAAATAAAAAATTAGAAGCTAAATAAGTAATATTAAAATCTAATAACGAAAATCTATAACTGTAAGAAGGTAATATAAGTTAAGGAGATGTTTAAGAAATTTTACTTTGTATGGGTAAAGGATTACTTTGTATGGATTTTAATGTGAGTCAATACATGTATTTTGGTTTTCTTCTAGTTTAATGAGGATGGCCCTGAGGCCGAAACGTTTAAATGAGGAATTGTAATTAGCTCATTAATATAATTTGGCTGAGGTGAAGATCAAAAATAAAGTATATGTGAAAAGTCTGTAACTATTTGGGTTCTTAGTTTCGAACCCGTGAAAGGAACAAACATACAGACTGACAGCTGGTAGAGGGTTTTGACTTGTCCTGCGAAACTTCTCGGATCAAACCCTACCTGTGTGCCTAGTTTGGTCAAAATCGGTCAAACGGCGTGGATTTGCATAAGGAACAAACAGACAAACAGATGGACAAACAGAAAAGTGATTTATATATATATATAGATATTATATAATTAATATGTCTCTTACATTCATAAAAAAGTAAGCAATTTCAGGTATAATATTGAATAACTAAATTAATGCCGTCATTCTAAAGAGACTACAAATAAAACTCAATTATAAAATTAAGCAATTATCGGAATATGAAAGAGAAATTCTTAATTTGCAAAGCATCACTTTTCTGAAAAACAAGTCTCAAATGATAATACAATTAACACTCTGGGGAATTGTTATTCATGGATACACCAGCTGTAAAAATATCTTTGTACTTTTTTAATTCACTTTTCAATCCTATTTATATTTACTAATCGAATAATACAATATATTACAATCAAGGTGAAGTATTTCAGTCATTTGGTTACAATAAATTTTGATGATATAATTCTTCTCTTTTTTTTCGTAATACGGGTTTTTTACATAATACTTCAATATACACACATATATGCTGGGCGGAAGGTCAATAAAAACAGAATCAAATGCGCAAATTCTATTATTAAAATCTGTTCTACAAGTTTCTAGGTGGATTTTTAGCGCGGTTCCACCCTCCCTACATAAGGTGGATACCCGATTATGAGGCTGACCTCATGACAATCCGGAAGTGCCGACTAGAAAAATTTACGTTTCAGAACCAACAGATCTAGCTATATATATATATATATATATATATATATATATATATATATATATATATATATATATATATATATAATAAAGTCGAATTCGATAACCAGCAGAATCCGCCCAACTGGTTTTGGAGTGCAATTCGTGCGAAAAAAATCGTAACGCTTACGTTTTCGAGTTCATATCCTTGCAGCCACTCGTTTTATAGGTTCTATAACGTAGGAAAAACTTTTAAGACGATATGTGTAATAGTTTTTGAGAAAAATAGAAAACATGTTTTTGTAAATACTTAAAAAATATGCCTTATTTTCAATTTTATTAAAGTTATTAGGAAAAATATTTCTTTTAGAGGATCGGCCATATTCTTTTCAGAAAGTTGAGGAAAAAATACCTCAAAGTCATGTATCACACATTCATAACCGACCTCTGTAAGTGCTTCCAAAAAATCGTTTTAATTTAAAACAATGAAATTTGAATCACACGAAACATATTTTATTTTAAAGATCGAAGTGCGGTTTGCAGCAAAGAAGAGTTTCTTTTTTAATTCCCTTTAAAATTATGTGCATAGTAATAGGGGTAATCTGCAAACATCAACATTTCAGCTAGCGCCGAGCGCACATGCGCGGTCAATATGTTTAATAATTGACATATTTAAAAAGCTTAGATCAAGCCCTACAACTTTTTCCTCTGGTTTTTTTTCTCAGATCAACCGTTTGGCCGCAAAATTAGTTTGAGCCGTCTTATTTGGGACACCCTATATATATATATATATATATATATATATATATATAATTTTGTTCTTGTGAATGAGTTTTTGTAGTGGCTTAACTCACTTTTTAATTGTTCGTTTTTTTTGTTTTTTTTTTTAAATCGAAATTGGAAAGCTTAGATCAAGCCCTACAACTTTTTCCTCTGGTATTTTATTCTCAGATCAACCGTTTAGCCGCAAAATTAGTTTGAGCCGTCTTATTTGGGACACCCTATATATATATATATATATATATATATATATATATATATAATTTTGTTCTTGTGAATGAGTTTTTGTAGTGGCTTAACTCACTTTTTAATTGTTCGTTTTTGTTTTTTTTAAATTGAAATTGGAAAGCTTAGATCAAGCCCTACAACTTTTTCCTCTGGTATTTTTTTCTCAGATCAACCGTTTGGCCGCAAAATTAGTTTGAGCCGTCTTATTTGGGACACCCTATATATATAATTTTGTTCTTGTGAATACGTTTTTGTAGTGGCTTAACTCATTTTTTAATTGTTCGTTTTTTTTTTTAAATTGAATTTATTACTAAAATTAGTATTTTATTGAAAGAAGGTAAGAAAATCAGAAATGTATTTGTAATAATGTTTTCCTAGAGCAAACGTTAAGCAGGCGGGAGGCCATTCTGTTTCCTGTTATGGTGCCTTTCACTTCCTTCTCTTTGAGATTTTATTTTATATTTTTCAGGAAAGATCATACCCTACCAAAAACTGCTTCTATTCCTTTGCTAATGGCACTAGTGATGTAAACGGAACCGCGCTAAGATGATCCATTTCCTGAGTTGGGCTTCTTGTATTATGAACGTTTTCTTTTCTTTTACGCTATGTTTAATTTTTTTTCTTTATTTTTATATAATTTCTGCGAATACTTGTTTATGTTTTATGGAATGATTATTTTAAGTTATATTATTCTAATGACCTATATTTTTTACCTGCTGCTTCATCTTCATATAATTGTTACGACTACCGAACATATGCCTTATTTAATTTTTTATTATAAAAAAAACCGAAATCAGTCCCGTATAAGGCCACGAGGGCCCCGAGAGGCAGATACTATAGAGGTATCTGATTCATGACCATACGGCACACTAGGGAGATAGTATGGTAGCTGCTTCGACTGGTAGAGTCATTAGCACCCAAGGTACCAATTATTAAATTTATTAAAGGCTGGGTTGGTCTAGGGACGGGTCAGGTAGGCCGAATTCAACCCATGAACGAAGTCACTAGAAATCTTTAGTACTATGCTCAGGATTAGAACTCAGGTCCTCCATCACAGTAGTACAGTGCTCTACCACTGAGCTAACCTCAGGTCCTCCATCACAGTAGTACAGTGCTCTACCACTGAGCTAACCTCAGGTCCTCCATCACAGTAGTACAGTGCTCTACCACTGAGCTAACCTCAGGTCCTCCATGACAGTAGTACAGTGCTCTACCACTGAGCTAACCTCAGGTCCTCCATCACAGTAGTACAGTGCTCTACCACTGAGCTAACCTCAGGTCCTCCATCACAGTAGTACAGTGCTCTACCACTGAGCTAACCTCAGGTCCTCCATGACAGTAGTACAGTGCTCTACCACTGAGCTAACCTCAGGTCCTCCATCACAGTAGTACAGTGCTCTACCACTGAGCTAACCTCAGGTCCTCCATCACAGTAGTACAGTGCTCTACCACTGAGCTAACCTCAGGTCCTCCATCACAGTAGTACAGTGCTCTACCACTGAGCTAACCTCAGGTCCTCCATCACAGTAGTACAGTGCTCTACCACTGAGCTAACCTCAGGTCCTCCATCACAGTAGTACAGTGCTCTACCACTGAGCTAACCTCAGGTCCTCCATCACAGTAGTACAGTGCTCTACCACTGAGCTAACTCAGGTCCTCCATCACAGTAGTACAGTGCTCTACCACTGAGCTAACTCAGGTCCTCCATCACAGTAGTACAGTGCTCTACCACTGAGCTAACTCAGGTCCTCCATCACAGTAGTACAGTGCTCTACCACTGAGCTAACCTCAGGTCCTCCACCACAGTAGTACAGTGCTCTACCACTGAGCTAACCTCAGGTCCTCCATCACAGTAGTACAGTGCTCTACCACTGAGCTAACCTCAGGTCCTCCATCACAGTAGTACAGTGCTCTACCACTGAGCTAACCTCAGGTCCTCCATGACAGTAGTACAGTGCTCTACCACTGAGCTAACCTCAGGTCCTCCATGACAGTAGTACAGTGCTCTACCACTGAGCTAACCTCAGGTCCTCCATCACAGTAGTACAGTGCTCTACCACTGAGCTAACCTCAGGTCCTCCATCACAGTAGTACAGTGCTCTACCACTGAGCTAACCTCAGGTCCTCCATCACAGTAGTACAGTGCTCTACCACTGAGCTAACCTCAGGTCCTCCATCACAGTAGTACAGTGCTCTACCACTGAGCTAACTCAGGTCCTCCATCACAGTAGTACAGTGCTCTACCACTGAGCTAACTCAGGTCCTCCATCACAGTAGTACAGTGCTCTACCACTGAGCTAACTCAGGTCCTCCATCACAGTAGTACAGTGCTCTACCACTGAGCTAACCTCAGGTCCTCCACCACAGTAGTACAGTGCTCTACCACTGAGCTAACCTCAGGTCCTCCATCACAGTAGTACAGTGCTCTACCACTGAGCTAACCTCAGGTCCTCCATCACAGTAGTACAGTGCTCTACCACTGAGCTAACCTCAGGTCCTCCATGACAGTAGTACAGTGCTCTACCACTGAGCTAACCTCAGGTCCTCCATGACAGTAGTACAGTGCTCTACCACTGAGCTAACCTCAGGTCCTCCATCACAGTAGTACAGTGCTCTACCACTGAGCTAACCTCAGGTCCTCCATGACAGTAGTACAGTGCTCTACCACTGAGCTAACCTCAGGTCCTCCATGACAGTAGTACAGTGCTCTACCACTGAGCTAACCTCAGGTCCTCCATGACAGTAGTACAGTGCTCTACCACTGAGCTAACCTCGCTGCTTAATTTTTTATTATAGCTTCATCTAATTTTTCTAGCGTCCTTATGTTGACGCATTTATATTTTGGTTGTTTTCCTATAAAGTCGGTTTTTAGTCAAATGCTTAACATTTTAATCCTTTCAGAATTGGAGTAATTGTGGATTGTTTAAAAATATGGAGCCGAATAGGGCTACAAGACCAAGAGATGATTCCGACATGAGGAACTGAGCGATCTGAGAAGGCGAAGTTTGGAGCTTCGTCATCGGAACAAACTGTCAAGGTTGTCACGTCCAAGCTGGGAATATCCTTCTGATTAATAGCACCAGACTCATTCTACAGATTGATAACATTATCAGTAAATCTCAAAATCTATTTATTCTCTTATTATTAATGATATTATGTGTGTTTCCCTTTTTGTATATTTCTAATTTCCCAGATTGAATATACCGGAAATCAGATGTAGTCGTGAATGAATTTTTGAATATTTCAATCCAGTTGATATTTAAATTTGCTAGCGGTTAAACGACCCTAAAATTATTTTAAACAATTTTAAAAAAATTTTCAATTTGTTTTTACGAAAAAAAATCAAAATTGTATTAATTAAACAAAATACAACTACTTAAACCAGGGGTCGAAGATAATTGTTGACTTTTATTTTTAAAAAAGTATTCATTTTTAAAAAGTAAAAGTTCTAAAATAACTTTTGGGGTTTAAACTTTTTTACTGACATTTTTCAACTTAAAAAATAAAAGTTTTAAAGTAATTGTTATTAAAATACTTTATAGGGAAAAGTTTGAAGTAATAAATTAAAGCTACTAGTGTTTTTGTTTTGTCCTCTTATCAGAAAGTGACCCATTCTTCTCTCAGTAGGTAAATATTTGTGGCTACTTTATTTAGAATGGGGAGAAAATTAATATTTTAAAATTATTTCATTTCAACGACTCTATTATAAATCATTTTAATGATTTATTATTGTTTCTTCTTTATGGTTGAGTGGTTCTATAAGGGAACCTTTCTTCATTCAGTGCCATTCTGATTTTATACAAACAGGTGTGACAATCCGCTAAAAATTCCATTAAACAAATCAAGTAATTTATTTATAAACTCATCGCTTTAAAACATTTATATAGGATGAAATCCTCTCTTGCTAAATTATTCAATATTAGATAGGTTCCCAATCCCTCATACTTTCCATCTACCTCTCTTCTACCCTTTTCTTTAAAAACAACCCTATGAAATATTTTACTTTAGTTAAAAACCTTGGAATGTATTTTACCTATCGATCCATATTCATCCTCAAACAGTTCAACCTTCCTCGCCATCTCTTGCCAACAAAGATCCGTTAATTCCTTGAAAAATCACTCATATTCCACTAGTTCGACAATGTTTCGTGCACGATAGGAGTATAAAAACAGCTTTAATAACCTGGTCCGGAATTTCCGTGTCAGAGTGGGAGCAGAATTATCAGACATATTTCAACAACAAAATGGGGTCCCACAAGGAGGCGTTTTAAGTCCAACCCTTTTTGCTATTGCTATCAATTTTGTAACAAGGTACATTCCAACTGGTATATCGTATTGCCTGTATGCAGATGATTTACTGATATATAACTCATCAAAATCATTTCATGATGACAGATCTCTCATGCTTACATTCTATCGTGCTTATACCAGATCTTTACTGGACTAAGGGTGTATAGCATATTCATCTGCCAGCCAAACAACACTTAAACAATTATACTCAATACATAATGCGGGCATAAGACTTGCAACAGGAGCATACAGATCAAACCCAACTGTAAGTATTTACGTTGAGTCCGGCGAACTTCCATTGGAGCTCAGGCATAAAATCTTGGAATTAAATTTTTCCAAAAAATCCCAAAGTTTAAATAAACCATGTGTAAATTGCTTTCTGGGTAACCAATATCATGACTTATATAACAGAAAACGACCTAAACAAAAACCCTTAATTATACGCCTTTTGGAGAACAGACAGACCCGACATATTCGACAAACTCCTACACACAGAAATGAAATCTTGACGTTCCCTCCTTGGGAACTTAAGAATGTCAGTATAAATTTATCACTATCAAAAATGAAAAAGACTGATCCACTATCAACGACTTTCCACAAGACATTATTCACATCAATAAAAAGACAAAACGCAGACAATTTAAACATATTCACCGACGGGTCCAAAAAAAATCTGGTACTGGATCTGCTGCAGTAACAGGTTCGCAAATATTTAAACAAAAGCTCCCAAACACTGCAAGCATTTATACGGCAGAATTACAAGCAATCCTATTAGCTTTATCAAACGTTGGTACAATAAATTGCACAAAGATCCAATTATTTTCAGACTCACTCAGTTCATTGCTCTCTTTTAACAATATGTACAGCACACATGCCATTGCCAAACAAATATACAATCAACTCTACAGACTACAAGAACAAAACATATCCATCACAATGATCTGGCTACCCGGACATACAAATATCACAGAAAGTACGACAGTTGACATTCAAGCAAAATTGGCTACAAGAAAACAGAATATTGACATAGAAAATCTAACTATACAAGACATAAAAAAAGAACTAGTTGATACTATACAAAAAACATGGCAAGAATATGGACAAACATACAAAACAACAAACTCAGAGAAATCAAAAATACTATATACGAATGGAGCTCTAGTAGCCGAAGAAACAGACGAGAAGAGGTTATACTATGTAGACTACGCATAGGACACACTTTACTAACTCACTCTTATTTAATGACAAATAAAGAACAACCCATTTGCAGACAGTGTAACGTTCCAATGACAATAAAATACTTACTAACGGAATGCAGAATACGAGAACAACTAAAACTACCTTACAACTTACAGGAACTACTGACAGAGGGTAGCCCCTTCATCAACGATATATTAACATTTTTAAAACAATACAACCTACACACAAAAATTTGATTCCAGGAAAAAATGTAGATATTATTTCGATGGTATAATAATAATCTGATTTCAATTAAATTTTTTTTTTTTTTTTTAACACGAAAGGGCCATTAAAGGAAGGCCTCAAAAATGTAGTGTCCTCCATGAACCATTATTTTAGTATATTATGTTTTTATGTTTTTGTCTTTTTCCATATATGTATGTATTTATTAATGTATGTGTATGTGTGTATGTAGGCATATATATATATATATATATATATATATATATATATATATATATGTATATTTCAGTATACATGATACATTTTCTCTTGAGTCCTATCTCTTTTGCCTAGCCCCAAGGCTAGTTTCTGTCAGTAAAATGTTGAATCTTCCAATTGATAATTTATAAATTTTTCTCGGGGATGTAAAAGGCGGGTTTCGCAACGATGTCTATTATTTCGTTTCCAACTATTCCTGAATGAGCCTTCATCCATTGGAAATGGGTATTTTATGCTTACATCCGATCTGGATCTTCTACCTTCCGGCAATCCCATTGTTCTAAAGTGGAACAGTGAACTACAGTGATAAAATAGCTTCCACGTTCTTCTTATCTACCTTTGCGGTGAAAATAAATTCTATTGTACCTGCCAGTTAAGCGGAGACGTCAACTGGCAGGACTAAGGACGAATTGCTCCCCCCGCCTTCCCAGCGAGGTAGAGGTTGGATTCAATATCAGATTAACCTGCTAAACCCTGATCGAATCCTTACTGATTGACAAATGTTCCTCGCTGCCAATAGGATTGAGACAAATAGTCCTTCTAACTCTCAGGTCACAGGATTCTCCCGCGGAAATCTCTACCTCGTTGGTTCCTTTTGTATCCCTTCCTTGTAAAATCCTACCACCAATTTATATCAATTTTGCTTCTACTTGTACCAAGGATAGGAAATATGTCTTCCTAAATTCCAGAAGCCGAATTTTCTTGTTCTATAAGCTCTGATAGTACTTCGTCTCCAATCCTTTCCTGCGTCAATATTACAGCTATTATTCTTTCAATCATTATTAATGCCAATATTTATGTATAATGCTTTGTATACACATATGAATACAATATATATATATATATATATATATATATATATAAGAAAATCAGTCCCGTAACAGGCCACGAGGGCCCAGAGGGGCAGATACTATAGAGGTATCTGATTCATTGCCGTACGGCACACAAGGGAGATAGTGTGGTCAGTACTATGCTCCGGCCGCCTGATTTTCCCATTGGCTGCTTCGACTGCTAGAGTCATTAGCACCCAAGGTGTATATATATATATATATATATATATATATATATATATGTATATAGCACTAGTATTTGTCTAGTAAAGTGACACGACTAAAAATAAAATACTGATAATGTGTTGCTCTTGCCTATGTAGCAGCAGGAATAGCATTAAGATAGGAAAGGTGACACAAGTGCCCTCTGGTGTACAATAGGGTGGCCCTTAGCTATGGAGATTTTTTTTGAAAGTCTAAATGTTGCTGCTCCCCCCCCCCATTATGTTCCAATCAACAAAAAAACTAGCTCTGCAAAATTTCAGAGCAATCGGAAAACTGCTAGGTGACCCGCAAACGGTTTAAAATTGAAACATAGTATACGCAGCGAATAATTCCGTTAAAAAGGGTTATACTGTTGTATCTCAATGCGTTTCTTATTGCAATTTATGTAGATACATCGGGCTACCCAAGAAATTGTTTAAAATCATTCTGAATCATATATCTCAATATTTAATTCTAAAAACTGCAGGGATATCATGAAAAA